>JALBWW010000011.1:18223329-18812675 GCA_023212625.1 Styphnolobium japonicum
TCATTAGCGCCTTCTCGGTTTATCTTGGATTATAAGAACTTCAAGGCCAAGTGGTAGGTGTTTTCATGAAACACATGAGTTAGATGGTGTATGGGAGAGCCAATAGATGTTTGCCAAGCCCTCACAGTGTTTGGGAGAGTCAAGTTATATTGGTTTAAGAGTTGTATGCTCATTAGCGCCTTCTCGGTTTATCTTGGATTATAAGAACTTCAAGGCCAAGTGGTAGGTGTTTTCATGAAACACATGAGTTAGATGGTGTATGGGAGAGCCAATAGATGTTTGCCAAGCCCTCACAGTGTTTGGGAGAGTCAAGTTATATTGGTTTAAGAGTTGTGTGCCCATTTGCGCCTTCTCGGTTTATCTTGGATTATAAGAACTTCAAGGCCAAGTGGTAGGTGTTTTCATGAAACACATGAGTTAGATGGTGTATGGGAGAGCCAATAGATGTTTGCCAAGCCCTCACTGTGTTTGGGAGAGTCAAGTTATATTGGTTTAAGAGTTGTATGCTCATTAGCGCCTTCTCGGTTTATCTTGGATTATAAGAACTTCAAGGCCAAGTGGTAGGTGTTTTCATGAAACACATGAGTTAGATGGTGTATGGGAGAGCCAATAGATGTTTGCCAAGCCCTCACAGTGTTTGGGAGAGTCAAGTTATATTGGTTTAAGAGTTGTATGCTCATTTGCGCCTTCTCGGTTTATCTTGGATTATAAGAACTTCAAGGCCAAGTGGTAGGTGTTTTCATGAAACACATGAGTTAGATGGTGTATGGGAGAGCCAATAGATGTTTGCCAAGCCCTCACAGTGTTTGGGAGAGTCAAGTTATATTGGTTTAAGAGTTGTATGCTCATTTGCGCCTTCTCGGTTTATCTTGGATTATAAGAACTTCAAGGCCAAGTGGTAGGTGTTTTCATGAAACTCATGAGTTAGATGGTGTATGGGAGAGCCAATAGATGTTTGCCAAGCCCTCACAGTGTTTGAAGAGTCAAGTTATCTTGGTTTAAGAGTTGTGAGCCCATTTGCGCCTTCTCGGTTTATCTTGGATTATAAGAACTTCAAGGCCAAGTGGTAGGTGTTTTCATGAAACACATGAGTTAGATGGTGTATGGGAGAGCCAATAGATGTTTGCCAAGCCCTCACAGTGTTTGGGAGAGTCAAGTTATATTGGTTTAAGAGTTGTATGCTCATTTGCGCCTTCTCGGTTTATCTTGGATTATAAGAACTTCAAGGCCAAGTGGTAGGTGTTTTCATGAAACACATGAGTTAGATGGTGTATGGGAGAGCCAATAGATGTTTGCCAAGCCCTCAGAGTGTTTGGGAGAGTCAAGTTATATTGGTTTAAGAGTTGTATGCTCATTTGCGCCTTCTCGGTTTATCTTGGATTATAAGAACTTCAAGGCCAAGTGGTAGGTGTTTTCATGAAACACATGAGTTAGATGGTGTATGGGAGAGCCAGTAGATGTTTGCCAAGCCATCACAGTGTTTGGGACAGTCAAGTTATATTGGTTTAAGAGTTGTATGCTCATTTGCGCCTTCTCGGTTTATCTTGGATTATAAGAACTTCAAGGCCAAGTGGTAGGTGTTTTCATGAAACACATGAGTTAGATGGTGTATGGGAGAGCCAATAGATGTTTGCCAAGCCCTCACAGTGTTTGGGAGAGTCAAGTTATATTGGTTTAAGAGTTGTATGCTCATTTGCGCCTTCTCGGTTTATCTTGGATTATAAGAACTTCAAGGCCAAGTGGTAGGTGTTTTCATGAAACACATGAGTTAGATGGTGTATGGGAGAGCCAATAGATGTTTGCCAAGCCCTCACAGTGTTTGAAGAGTCAAGTTATCTTGGTTTAAGAGTTGTGAGCCCATTTGCGCCTTCTCGGTTTATCTTGGATTATAAGAACTTCAAGGCCAAGTGGTAGGTGTTTTCATGAAACACATGAGTTAGATGGTGTATGGGAGAGCCAATAGATGTTTGCCAAGCCCTCACAGTGTTTGGGAGAGTCAAGTTATATTGGTTTAAGAGTTGTATGCTCATTTGCGCCTTCTCGGTTTATCTTGGATTATAAGAACTTCAAGGCCAAGTGGTAGGTGTTTTCATGAAACACATGAGTTAGATGGTGTATGGGAGAGCCAATAGATGTTTGCCAAGCCCTCACAGTGTTTGGGAGAGTCAAGTTATCTTGGTTTAAGAGTTGTGAGCCCATTTGCGCCTTCTCGGTTTATCTTGGATTATAAGAACTTCAAGGCCAAGTGGTAGGTGTTTTCATGAAACACATGAGTTAGATGGTGTATGGGAGAGCCAATAGATGTTTGCCAAGCCCTCACAATGTTTGGGAGAGTCAAGTTATCTTGGTTTAAGAGTTGTGAGCTCATTTGCGCCTTCTCGGTTTATCTTGGATTATAAGAACTTCAAGGCCAAGTGGTAGGTGTTTTCATGAAACACATGAGTTAGATGGTGTATGGGAGAGCCAATAGATGTTTGCCAAGCCCTCACAGTGTTTGGGACAGTCAAGTTATATTGGTTTAAGAGTTCTATGCTCATTTGCGCCTTCTCGGTTTATCTTGGATTATAAGAACTTCAAGGCCAAGTGGTAGGTGTTTTCATGAAACACATGAGTTAGATGGTGTATGGGAGAGCCAATAGATGTTTGCCAAGCCCTCACAGTGTTTGGGACAGTCAAGTTATATTGGTTTAAGAGTTGTGAGCCCATTTGCGCCTTCTCGGTTTATCTTGGATTATAAGAACTTCAAGGCCAAGTGGTAGGTGTTTTCATGAAACACATGAGTTAGATGGTGTATGGGAGAGCCAATAGATGTTTGCCAAGCCCTCACAGTGTTTGAAGAGTCAAGTTATCTTGAATTAAGAGTTGTGAGCCCATTTGCGCCTTCTCGGTTTATCTTGGATTATAAGAACTTCAAGGCCAAGTGGTAGGTGTTTTCATGAAACACATGAGTTAGATGGTGTATGGGAGAGCCAATAGATGTTTGCCAAGCCCTCACAGTGTTTGGGAGAGTCAAGTTATATTGGTTTAAGAGTTGTATGCTCATTAGCGCCTTCTCGGTTTATCTTGGATTATAAGAACTTCAAGGCCAAGTGGTAGGTGTTTTCATGAAACACATGAGTTAGATGGTGTATGGGAGAGCCAATAGATGTTTGCCAAGCCCTCACAGTGTTTGGGACAGTCAAGTTATATTGGTTTAAGAGTTCTATGCTCATTTGCGCCTTCTCGGTTTATCTTGGATTATAAGAACTTCAAGGCCAAGTGGTAGGTGTTTTCATGAAACACATGAGTTAGATGGTGTATGGGAGAGCCAATAGATGTTTGCCAAGCCCTCACAGTGATTGGGAGAGTCAAGTTATCTTGGTTTAAGAGTTGTGAGCCCATTTGCGCCTTCTCGGTTTATCTTGGATTATAAGAACTTCAAGGCCAAGTGGTAGGTGTTTTCATGAAACACATGAGTTAGATGGTGTATGGGAGAGCCAATAGATGTTTGCCAAGCCCTCACAGTGTTTGAAGAGTCAAGTTATATTGGTTTAAGAGTTGTATGCCCATTTGCGCCTTCTCGGTTTATCTTGGATTATAAGAACTTCAAGGCCAAGTGGTAGGTGTTTTCATGAAACACATGAGTTAGATGGTGTATGGGAGAGCCAATAGATGTTTGCCAAGCCCTCACAGTGTTTGGGAGAGTCAAGTTATATTGGTTTAAGAGTTGTATGCTCATTTGCGCCTTCTCGGTTTATCTTGGATTATAAGAACTTCAAGGCCAAGTGGTAGGTGTTTTCATGAAACACATGAGTTAGATGGTGTATGGGAGAGCCAATAGATGTTTGCCAAGCCCTCACGGTGTTTGGAAGAGTCAAGTTATATTGGTTTAAGAGTTGTATGCTCATTTGCGCCTTCTCGGTTTATCTTGGATTATAAGAACTTCAAGGCCAAGTGGTAGGTGTTTTCATGAAACACATGAGTTAGATGGTGTATGGGAGAGCCAATAGATGTTTGCCAAGCCCTCACAGTGTTTGGGAGAGTCAAGTTATATTGGTTTAAGAGTTGTATGCTCATTAGCGCCTTCTCGGTTTATCTTGGATTATAAGAACTTCAAGGCCAAGTGGTAGGTGTTTTCATGAAACACATGAGTTAGATGGTGTATGGGAGAGCCAATAGATGTTTGCCAAGCCCTCACAGTGTTTGGGACAGTCAAGTTATATTGGTTTAAGAGTTGTATGCTCATTTGCGCCTTCTCGGTTTATCTTGGATTATAAGAACTTCAAGGCCAAGTGGTAGGTGTTTTCATGAAACACATGAGTTAGATGGTGTATGGGAGAGCCAATAGATGTTTGCCAAGCCCTCACAGTGTTTGAAGAGTCAAGTTATATTGGTTTAAGAGTTGTATGCTCATTTGCGCCTTCTCGGTTTATCTTGGATTATAAGAACTTCAAGGCCAAGTGGTAGGTGTTTTCATGAAACACATGAGTTAGATGGTGTATGGGAGAGCCAATAGATGTTTGCCAAGCCCTCACAGTGTTTGGAAGAGTCAAGTTATATTGGTTTAAGAGTTGTATGCTCATTTGCGCCTTCTCGGTTTATCTTGGATTATAAGAACTTCAAGGCCAAGTGGTAGGTGTTTTCATGAAACACATGAGTTAGATGGTGTATGGGAGAGCCAATAGATGTTTGCCAAGCCCTCACTGTGTTTGGGAGAGTCAAGTTATATTGGTTTAAGAGTTGTATGCTCATTTGCGCCTTCTCGGTTTATCTTGGATTATAAGAACTTCAAGGCCAAGTGGTAGGTGTTTTCATGTAAAACATGAGTTAGATGGTGTATGGGAGAGCCAATAGATGTTTGCCAAGCCCACACAGTGTTTCGGAGAGTCAAGTTATATTGGTTTAAGAGTTGTATGCTCATTAGCGCCTTCTCGGTTTATCTTGGATTATAAGAACTTCAAGGCCAAGTGGTAGGTGTTTTCATGAAACACATGAGTTAGATGGTGTATGGGAGAGCCAATAGATGTTTGCCAAGCCCTCACAGTGTTTGGGAGAGTCAAGTTATATTGGTTTAAGAGTTGTATGCTCATTTGCGCCTTCTCGGTTTATCTTGGATTATAAGAACTTCAAGGCCAAGTGGTAGGTGTTTTCATGAAACACATGAGTTAGATGGTGTATGGGAGAGCCAATAGATGTTTGCCTAGCCCTCACAGTGTTTAGGAGAGTCAAGTTATCTTGGTTTAAGAGTTGTATGCTCATTTGCGCCTTCTCGGTTTATCTTGGATTATAAGAACTTCAAGGCCAAGTGGTAGGTGTTTTCATGAAACACATGAGTTAGATGGTGTATGGGAGAGCCAATAGATGTTTGCCAAGCCCTCACAGTGTTTGGGAGAGTCAAGTTATCTTGGTTTAAGAGTTGTGAGCCCATTTGCGCCTTCTCGGTTTATCTTGGATTATAAGAACTTCAAGGCCAAGTGGTAGGTGTTTTCATGAAACACATGAGTTAGATGGTGTATGGGAGAGCCAATAGATGTTTGCCAAGCCCTCACAGTGTTTGGGAGAGTCAAGTTATATTGGTTTAAGAGTTGTATGCTCATTTGCGCCTTCTCGGTTTATCTTGGATTATAAGAACTTCAAGGCCAAGTGGTAGGTGTTTTCATGAAACACATGAGTTAGATGGTGTATGGGAGAGCCAATAGATGTTTGCCAAGCCCTCACAGTGTTTGAAGAGTCAAGTTATATTGGTTTAAGAGTTGTATGCTCATTTGCGCCTTCTCGGTTTATCTTGGATTATAAGAACTTCAAGGCCAAGTGGTAGGTGTTTTCATGAAACACATGAGTTAGATGGTGTATGGGAGAGCCAATAGATGTTTGCCAAGCCCTCACAGTGTTTGGGAGAGTCAAGTTATATTGGTTTAAGAGTTGTATGCTCATTAGCGCCTTCTCGGTTTATCTTGGATTATAAGAACTTCAAGGCCAAGTGGTAGGTGTTTTCATGAAACACATGAGTTAGATGGTGTATGGGAGAGCCAATAGATGTTTGCCAAGCCCTCACAGTGTTTGGGAGAGTCAAGTTATATTGGTTTAAGAGTTGTATGCTCATTTGCGCCTTCTCGGTTTATCTTGGATTATAAGAACTTCAAGGCCAAGTGGTAGGTGTTTTCATGAAACACATGAGTTAGATGGTGTATGGGAGAGCCAATAGATGTTTGCCAAGCCCTCACAGTGTTTGGGAGAGTCAAGTTATCTTGGTTTAAGAGTTGTGAGCCCATTTGCGCCTTCTCGGTTTATCTTGGATTATAAGAACTTCAAGGCCAAGTGGTAGGTGTTTTCATGAAACACATGAGTTAGATGGTGTATGGGAGAGCCAATAGATGTTTGCCAAGCCCTCACAGTGTTGGAAGAGTCAAGTTATCTTGAATTAAGAGTTGTGAGCCCATTTGCGCCTTCTCGGTTTATCTTGGATTATAAGAACTTCAAGGCCAAGTGGTAGGTGTTTTCATGAAACACATGAGTTAGATGGTGTATGGGAGAGCCAATAGATGTTTGCCAAGCCCTCACAGTGTTTGGGAGAGTCAAGTTATCTTGGTTTAAGAGTTGTGAGCTCATTTGCGCCTTCTCGGTTTATCTTGGATTATAAGAACTTCAAGGCCAAGTGGTAGGTGTTTTCATGAAACACATGAGTTAGATGGTGTATGGGAGAGCCAATAGATGTTTGCCAAGCCCTCACAGTGTTTGGAAGAGTCAAGTTATATTGATTTAAGAGTTGTATGCTCATTTGCGCCTTCTCGGTTTATCTTGGATTATAAGAACTTCAAGGCCAAGTGGTAGGTGTTTTCATGAAACACATGAGTTAGATGGTGTATGGGAGAGCCAATAGATGTTTGCCATGACCTCACAGTGTTTGGGAGAGTCAAGTTATATTGGTTTAAGAGTTGTATGCTCATTTGCGCCTTCTCGGTTTATCTTGGATTATAAGAACTTCAAGGCCAAGTGGTAGGTGTTTTCATGAAACACATGAGTTAGATGGTGTATGGGAGAGCCAATATATGTATGCCAAGCCCTCACAGTATTTGGGTTTGTCAAGTTATATTGGTTTAAGAGTTGTATGCTCATTTGCGCCTTCTCGGTTTATCTTGGATTATAAGAACTTCAAGGCCAAGTGGTAGGTGTTTTCATGAAACACATGAGTTAGATGGTGTATGGGAGAGCCAATAGATGTTTGCCAAGCCCTCACAGTGTTTGGGAGAGTCAAGTTATATTGGTTTAAGAGTTGTATGCTCATTTGCGCCTTCTCGGTTTATCTTGGATTATAAGAACTTCAAGGCCAAGTGGTAGGTGTTTTCATGAAACACATGAGTTAGATGGTGTATGGGAGAGCCAATAGATGTTTGCCAAGCCCTCACAGTGTTTGGGAGAGTCAAGTTATATTGGTTTAAGAGTTGTGAGCTCATTTGCGCCTTCTCGGTTTATCTTGGATTATAAGAACTTCAAGGCCAAGTGGTAGGTGTTTTCATGAAACACATGAGTTAGATGGTGTATGGGAGAGCCAATAGATATTTGCCAAGCCCTCACAGTGTTTGAAGAGTCAAGTTATCTTGGTTTAAGAGTTCTATGCTCATTTGCGCCTTCTTGGTTTGTCTAGGATTATAAGAACTTCAAGGCCAAGTGGTAGGTGTTTTCATGAAACACATGAGTTAGATGGTGTATGGGAGAGCCAATAGATGTTTGCCAAGCCCTCACAGTGTTTGGAAGAGTCAAGTTATATTGGTTTAAGAGTTGTATGCTCATTTGCGCCTTCTCGGTTTATCTTGGATTATAAGAACTTCAAGGCCAAGTGGTAGGTGTTTTCATGAAACACATGAGTTAGATGGTGTATGGGAGAGCCAATAGATGTTTGCCAAGCCCTCACAGTGTTTGGGAGAGTCAAGTTATATTGGTTTAAGAGTTGTATGCTCATTTGCGCCTTCTCGGTTTATCTTGGATTATAAGAACTTCAAGGCCAAGTGGTAGGTGTTTTCATGAAACACATGAGTTAGATGGTGTATGGGAGAGCCAATAGATGTTTGCCAAGCCCTCACAGTGTTTGGGAGAGTCAAGTTATATTGGTTTAAGAGTTGTATGCTCATTAGCGCCTTCTCAGTTTATCTTGGATTATAAGAACTTCAAGGCCAAGTGGTAGGTGTTTTCATGAAACACATGAGTTAGATGGTGTATGGGAGAGCCAATAGATGTTTGCCAAGCCCTCACAGTGTTTGGGAGAGTCAAGTTATATTGGTTTAAGAGTTGTATGCTCATTTGCGCCTTCTCGGTTTATCTTGGATTATAAGAACTTCAAGGCCAAGTGGTAGGTGTTTTCATGAAACACATGAGTTAGATGGTGTATGGGAGAGCCAATAGATGTTTGCCAAGCCCTCACGGTTTGAAGAGTCAAGTTATATTGGTTTAAGAGTTGTATGCTCATTTGCGCCTTCTCGGTTTATCTTGGATTATAAGAACTTCAAGGCCAAGTGGTAGGTGTTTTCATGAAACACATGAGTTAGATGGTGTATGGGAGAGCCAATAGATGTTTGCCTAGCCCTCACAGTGTTTAGGAGAGTCAAGTTATCTTGGTTTAAGAGTTCTATGCTCATTTGCGCCTTCTCGGTTTATCTTGGATTATAAGAACTTCAAGGCCAAGTGGTAGGTGTTTTCATGAAACACATGAGTTAGATGGTGTATGGGAGAGCCAATAGATGTTTGCCAAGCCCTCACAGTGTTTGGGACAGTCAAGTTATATTGGTTTAAGAGTTGTATGCTCATTTGCGCCTTCTCGGTTTATCTTGGATTATAAGAACTTCAAGGCCAAGTGGTAGGTGTTTTCATGTAACAGAAGAGAGAGGTGTTGTAAGGGAGAGCCAATAGATGTTTGCCAAGCCCTCACAGTGTTGGGGAGAGTCAAGTTATCTTGGTTTAAGAGTTGTATGCCCATTTGCGCCTTCTCGGTTTATCTTGGATTATAAGAACTTCAAGGCCAAGTGGTAGGTGTTTTCATGAAACACATGAGTTAGATGGTGTATGGGAGAGCCAATAGATGTTTGCCAAGCACTCACAGTGTTTGGGAGAGTCAAGTTATATTGGTTTAAGAGTTGTATGCTCATTTGCGCCTTCTCGGTTTATCTTGGATTATAAGAACTTCAAGGCCAAGTGGTAGGTGTTTTCATGAAACACATGAGTTAGATGGTGTATGGGAGAGCCAATAGATGATTGCAAAGACCTCACGGTGATTGGGAGAGTCAAGTTATATTGGTTTAAGAGTTGTATGCTCATTTGCGCCTTCTCGGTTTATCTTGGATTATAAGAACTTCAAGGCCAAGTGGTAGGTGTTTTCATGAAACACATGAGTTAGATGGTGTATGGGAGAGCCAATAGATGTTTGCCAAGCCCTCACAGTGTTTGGGAGAGTCAAGTTATATTGGTTTAAGAGTTGTATGCTCATTTGCGCCTTCTCGGTTTATCTTGGATTATAAGAACTTCAAGGCCAAGTGGTAGGTGTTTTCATGAAACACATGAGTTAGATGGTGTATGGGAGAGCCAATAGATGTTTGCCAAGCCCTCACAGTGTTTGGGAGAGTCAAGTTATATTGGTTTAAGAGTTGTATGCTCATTTGCGCCTTCTCGGTTTATCTTGGATTATAAGAACTTCAAGGCCAAGTGGTAGGTGTTTTCATGAAACACATGAGTTAGATGGTGTATGGGAGAGCCAATAGATGTTTGCCAAGCCCTCACAGTGTTTGAAGAGTCAAGTTATCTTGGTTTAAGAGTTGTGAGCCCATTTGCGCCTTCTCGGTTTATCTTGGATTATAAGAACTTCAAGGCCAAGTGGTAGGTGTTTTCATGAAACACATGAGTTAGATGGTGTATGGGAGAGCCAATAGATGTTTGCCAAGCCCTCACAGTGTTTGGGAGAGTCAAGTTATATTGGTTTAAGAGTTGTATGCTCATTTGCGCCTTCTCGGTTTATCTTGGATTATAAGAACTTCAAGGCCAAGTGGTAGGTGTTTTCATGAAACACATGAGTTAGATGGTGTATGGGAGAGCCAATAGATGTTTGCCAAGCCCTCACAGTGTTTGGGAGAGTCAAGTTATATTGGTTTAAGAGTTGTATGCTCATTAGCGCCTTCTCGGTTTATCTTGGATTATAAGAACTTCAAGGCCAAGTGGTAGGTGTTTTCATGAAACACATGAGTTAGATGGTGTATGGGAGAGCCAATAGATGTTTGCCAAGCCCTCACAGTGTTTGGGAGAGTCAAGTTATATTGGTTTAAGAGTTGTATGCCCATTTGCGCCTTCTCGGTTTATCTTGGATTATAAGAACTTCAAGGCCAAGTGGTAGGTGTTTTCATGAAACACATGAGTAAGATGGTGTTTGGGAGAGCCAATAGATGTTTGCCAAGCCCTCACAGTGTTTGGAGAGTCAAGTTATCTTGGTTTAAGAGTTCTATGCTCATTTGCGCCTTCTTGGTTTGTCTAGGATTATAAGAACTTCAAGGCCAAGTGGTAGGTGTTTTCATGAAACACATGAGTTAGATGGTGTATGGGAGAGCCAATAGATGTTTGCCAAGCCCTCACAGTGTTTGGAAGAGTCAAGTTATATTGGTTTAAGAGTTGTATGCTCATTTGCGCCTTCTCGGTTTATCTTGGATTATAAGAACTTCTAGGCCAAGTGGTAGGTGTTTTCATGAAACACATGAGTTAGATGGTGTATGGGAGAGCCAATAGATGTTTGCCAAGCCCTCACAGTGTTTGGGACAGTCAAGTTATATTGGTTTAAGAGTCGTATGCTCATTTGCGCCTTCTCGGTTTATCTTGGATTATAAGAACTTCAAGGCCAAGTGTAGGTGTTTTCATGAAACACATGAGTTAGATGGTGTATGGGAGAGCCAATAGATGTTTGCCAAGCCCTCACAGTGTTTGGGAGAGTCAAGTTATATTGGTTTAAGAGTTGTATGCTCATTTGCGCCTTCTCGGTTTATCTTGGATTATAAGAACTTCAAGGCCAAGTGGTAGGTGTTTTCATGAAACACATGAGTTAGATGGTGTATGGGAGAGCCAATAGATGTTTGCCAGGCCCTCACAGTGTTTGGGAGAGTCAAGTTATATTGGTTTAAGAGTTGTATGCTCATTTGCGCCTTCTCGGTTTATCTTGGATTATAAGAACTTCAAGGCCAAGTGGTAGGTGTTTTCATGAAACACATGAGTTAGATGGTGTATGGGAGAGCCAATAGATGTTTGCCAAGCCCTCACAGTGTTTGGGAGAGTCAAGTTATCTTGGTTTAAGAGTTGTGAGCCCATTTGCGCCTTCTCGGTTTATCTTGGATTATAAGAACTTCAAGGCCAAGTGGTAGGTGTTTTCATGAAACACATGAGTTAGATGGTGTATGGGAGAGCCAATAGATGTTTGCCAAGCCCTCACAGTGTTTGGGAGAGTCAAGTTATATTGGTTTAAGAGTTGTATGCTCATTTGCGCCTTCTCGGTTTATCTTGGATTATAAGAACTTCAAGGCCAAGTGGTAGGTGTTTTCATGAAACACATGAGTTAGATGGTGTATGGGAGAGCCAATAGATGTTTGCCAAGTCCTCACGGTGTTTGGGAGAGTCAAGTTATATTGGTTTAAGAGTTGTATGCTCATTTGCGCCTTCTCGGTTTATCTTGGATTATAAGAACTTCAAGGCCAAGTGGTAGGTGTTTTCATGAAACACATGAGTTAGATGGTGTATGGGAGAGCCAATAGATGTTTGCCAAGCCCTCACTGTGTTTGGGAGAGTCAAGTTATATTGGTTTAAGAGTTGTATGCTCATTTGCGCCTTCTCGGTTTATCTTGGATTATAAGAACTTCAAGGCCAAGTGGTAGGTGTTTTCATGAAACACATGAGTTAGATGGTGTATGGGAGAGCCAATAGATGTTTGCCAAGCCCTCACGCTGTTTGGGAGAGTCAAGTTATATTGGTTTAAGAGTTGTATGCTCATTTGCGCCTTCTCGGTTTATCTTGGATTATAAGAACTTCAAGGCCAAGTGGTAGGTGTTTTCATGAAACACATGAGTTAGATGGTGTATGGGAGAGCCAATAGATGTTTGCCAAGCCCTCACAGTGTTTGGGAGAGTCAAGTTATATTGGTTTAAGAGTTGTATGCTCATTTGCGCCTTCTCGGTTTATCTTGGATTATAAGAACTTCAAGGCCAAGTGGTAGGTGTTTTCATGAAACACATGAGTTAGATGGTGTATGGGAGAGCCAATAGATGTTTGCCTAGCCCTCACAGTGTTTGGGAGAGTCAAGTTATCTTGGTTTAAGAGTTGTATGCTCATTTGCGCCTTCTCGGTTTATCTTGGATTATAAGAACTTCAAGGCCAAGTGGTAGGTGTTTTCATGAAACACATGAGTTAGATGGTGTATGGGAGAGCCAATAGATGTTTGCCAAGCCCTCACGGAGTTTGGGAGAGTCAAGTTATATTGGTTTAAGAGTTGTATGCTCATTTGCGCCTTCTCGGTTTATCTTGGATTATAAGAACTTCAAGGCCAAGTGGTAGGTGTTTTCATGAAACACATGAGTTAGATGGTGTATGGGAGAGCCAATAGATGTTTGCCAAGCCCTCACGGTGTTTGGGAGAGTCAAGTTATATTGGTTTAAGAGTTGTATGCTCATTTGCGCCTTCTCGGTTTATCTTGGATTATAAGAACTTCAAGGCCAAGTGGTAGGTGTTTTCATGAAACACATGAGTTAGATGGTGTATGGGAGAGCCAATAGATGTTTGCCAAGCCCTCACAGGGTTTGGGAGAGTCAAGTTATATTGGTTTAAGAGTTGTATGCTCATTTGCGCCTTCTCGGTTTATCTTGGATTATAAGAACTTCAAGGCCAAGTGGTAGGTGTTTTCATGAAACACATGAGTTAGATGGTGTATGGGAGAGCCAATAGATGTTTGCCAAGCCCTCACAGTGTTTGGGAGAGTCAAGTTATATTGGTTTAAGAGTTGTATGCTCATTAGCGCCTTCTCGGTTTATCTTGGATTATAAGAACTTCAAGGCCAAGTGGTAGGTGTTTTCATGAAACACATGAGTTAGATGGTGTATGGGAGAGCCAATAGATGTTTGCCAAGCCCTCACAGTGTTTGGGACAGTCAAGTTATATTGGTTTAAGAGTTCTATGCTCATTTGCGCCTTCTCGGTTTATCTTGGATTATAAGAACTTCAAGGCCAAGTGGTAGGTGTTTTCATGAAACACATGAGTTAGATGGTGTATGGGAGAGCCAATAGATGTTTGCCAAGCCCTCACAGTGTTTGAAGAGTCAAGTTATATTGGTTTAAGAGTTGTATGCTCATTTGCGCCTTCTCGGTTTATCTTGGATTATAAGAACTTCAAGGCCAAGTGGTAGGTGTTTTCATGAAACACATGAGTTAGATGGTGTATGGGAGAGCCAATAGATGTTTGCCAAGCCCTCACAGTGTTTGGAAGAGTCAAGTTATATTGGTTTAAGAGTTGTATGCTCATTTGCGCCTTCTCGGTTTATCTTGGATTATAAGAACTTCAAGGCCAAGTGGTAGGTGTTTTCATGAAACACATGAGTTAGATGGTGTATGGGAGAGCCAATAGATGTTTGCCAAGCCCTCACGGTGATTGGGAGAGTCAAGTTATCTTGGTTTAAGAGTTGTGAGCTCATTTGCGCCTTCTCGGTTTATCTTGGATTATAAGAACTTCAAGGCCAAGTGGTAGGTGTTTTCATGAAACACATGAGTTAGATGGTGTATGGGAGAGCCAATAGATGTTTGCCAAGCCCTCACAGTGTTTGGGAGAGTCAAGTTATATTGGTTTAAGAGTTGTATGCTCATTTGCGCCTTCTCGGTTTATCTTGGATTATAAGAACTTCAAGGCCAAGTGGTAGGTGTTTTCATGAAACACATGAGTTAGATGGTGTATGGGAGAGCCAATAGATGTTTGCCAAGCCCTCACTGTGTTTGGGAGAGTCAAGTTATATTGGTTTAAGAGTTGTATGCTCATTTGCGCCTTCTCGGTTTATCTTGGATTATAAGAACTTCAAGGCCAAGTGGTAGGTGTTTTCATGAAACACATGAGTTAGATGGTGTATGGGAGAGCCAATAGATGTTTGCCAAGCCCTCACGGTGTTTGGGAGAGTCAAGTTATATTGGTTTAAGAGTTGTATGCTCATTTGCGCCTTCTCGGTTTATCTTGGATTATAAGAACTTCAAGGCCAAGTGGTAGGTGTTTTCATGAAACACATGAGTTAGATGGTGTATGGGAGAGCCAATAGATGTTTGCCAAGCCCTCACAGTGTTTGGGAGAGTCAAGTTATCTTGGTTTAAGAGTTGTGAGCCCATTTGCGCCTTCTCGGTTTATCTTGGATTATAAGAACTTCAAGGCCAAGTGGTAGGTGTTTTCATGAAACACATGAGTTAGATGGTGTATGGGAGAGCCAATAGATGTTTGCCAAGCCCTCACAGTGTTTGGGAGAGTCAAGTTATATTGGTTTAAGAGTTGTATGCTCATTTGCGCCTTCTCGGTTTATCTTGGATTATAAGAACTTCAAGGCCAAGTGGTAGGTGTTTTCATGAAACACATGAGTTAGATGGTGTATGGGAGAGCCAATAGATGTTTGCCAAGCCCTCACAGTGTTTGGGAGAGTCAAGTTATATTGGTTTAAGAGTTGTATGCTCATTAGCGCCTTCTCGGTTTATCTTGGATTATAAGAACTTCAAGGCCAAGTGGTAGGTGTTTTCATGAAACACATGAGTTAGATGGTGTATGGGAGAGCCAATAGATGTTTGCCAAGCCCTCACAGTGTTTGGGAGAGTCAAGTTATATTGGTTTAAGAGTTGTATGCTCATTTGCGCCTTCTCGGTTTATCTTGGATTATAAGAACTTCAAGGCCAAGTGGTAGGTGTTTTCATGAAACACATGAGTTAGATGGTGTATGGGAGAGCCAATAGATGTTTGCCAAGCCCTCACAGTGTTTGGGAGAGTCAAGTTATCTTGGTTTAAGAGTTGTATGCTCATTTGCGCCTTCTCGGTTTATCTTGGATTATAAGAACTTCAAGGCCAAGTGGTAGGTGTTTTCATGAAACACATGAGTTAGATGGTGTATGGGAGAGCCAATAGATGTTTGCCAAGCCCTCAATGTGTTTGGAAGAGTCAAGTTATATTGGTTTAAGAGTTGTATGCCCATTTGCGCCTTCTCGGTTTATCTTGGATTATAAGAACTTCAAGGCCAAGTGGTAGGTGTTTTCATGAAACACATGAGTTAGATGGTGTATGGGAGAGCCAATAGATGTTTGCCAAGCCCTCACGGTGTTTGGGAGAGTCAAGTTATATTGGTTTAAGAGTTGTATGCTCATTTGCGCCTTCTCTGTTTATCTTGGATTATAAGAACTTCAAGGCCAAGTGGTAGGTGTTTTCATGAAACACATGAGTTAGATGGTGTATGGGAGAGCCAATAGATGTTTGCCAAGCCCTCACGGTGTTTGGGAGAGTCAAGTTATATTGGTTTAAGAGTTGTATGCTCATTTGCGCCTTCTCGGTTTATCTTGGATTATAAGAACTTCAAGGCCAAGTGGTAGGTGTTTTCATGAAACACATGAGTTAGATGGTGTATGGGAGAGCCAATAGATGTTTGCCAAGCCCTCACGGTGTTTGGGAGAGTCAAGTTATATTGGTTTAAGAGTTGTATGCTCATTTGCGCCTTCTCGGTTTATCTTGGATTATAAGAACTTCAAGGCCAAGTGGTAGGTGTTTTCATGAAACACATGAGTTAGATGGTGTATGGGAGAGCCAATAGATGTTTGCCAAGCCCTCACAGTGTTTGGGAGAGTCAAGTTATATTGGTTTAAGAGTTGTATGCTCATTAGCGCCTTCTCGGTTTATCTTGGATTATAAGAACTTCAAGGCCAAGTGGTAGGTGTTTTCATGAAACACATGAGTTAGATGGTGTATGGGAGAGCCAATAGATGTTTGCCAAGCCCTCACAGTGTTTGGGAGAGTCAAGTTATATTGGTTTAAGAGTTGTATGCTCATTTGCGCCTTCTCGGTTTATCTTGGATTATAAGAACTTCAAGGCCAAGTGGTAGGTGTTTTCATGAAACACATGAGTTAGATGGTGTATGGGAGAGCCAATAGATGTTTGCCAAGCCCTCACAGTGTTTGGGAGAGTCAAGTTATCTTGGTTTAAGAGTTGTGAGCCCATTTGCGCCTTCTCGGTTTATCTTGGATTATAAGAACTTCAAGGCCAAGTGGTAGGTGTTTTCATGAAACACATGAGTTAGATGGTGTATGGGAGAGCCAATAGATGTTTGCCAAGCCCTCACAGTGTTTGGGAGAGTCAAGTTATATTGGTTTAAGAGTTGTATGCTCATTAGCGCCTTCTCGGTTTATCTTGGATTATAAGAACTTCAAGGCCAAGTGGTAGGTGTTTTCATGAAACACATGAGTTAGATGGTGTATGGGAGAGCCAATAGATGTTTGCCAAGCCCTCACTGTGTTTGGGAGAGTCAAGTTATATTGGTTTAAGAGTTGTATGCTCATTAGCGCCTTCTCGGTTTATCTTGGATTATAAGAACTTCAAGGCCAAGTGGTAGGTGTTTTCATGAAACACATGAGTTAGATGGTGTATGGGAGAGCCAATAGATGTTTGCCAAGCCCTCACAGTGTTTGGGAGAGTCAAGTTATCTTGGTTTAAGAGTTGTATGCTCATTTGCGCCTTCTCGGTTTATCTTGGATTATAAGAACTTCAAGGCCAAGTGGTAGGTGTTTTCATGAAACACATGAGTTAGATGGTGTATGGGAGAGCCAATAGATGTTTGCCAAGCCCTCACAGTGTTTGGGAGAGTCAAGTTATCTTGGTTTAAGAGTTGTGAGCCCATTTGCGCCTTCTCGGTTTATCTTGGATTATAAGAACTTCAAGGCCAAGTGGTAGGTGTTTTCATGAAACACATGAGTTAGATGGTGTATGGGAGAGCCAATAGATGTTTGCCAAGCCCTCACAGTGTTTGGGAGAGTCAAGTTATATTGGTTTAAGAGTTGTATGCTCATTTGCGCCTTCTCGGTTTATCTTGGATTATAAGAACTTCAAGGCCAAGTGGTAGGTGTTTTCATGAAACACATGAGTTAGATGGTGTATGGGAGAGCCAATAGATGTTTGCCAAGCCCTCACTGTGTTTGGGAGAGTCAAGTTATATTGGTTTAAGAGTTGTATGCTCATTTGCGCCTTCTCGGTTTATCTTGGATTATAAGAACTTCAAGGCCAAGTGGTAGGTGTTTTCATGAAACACATGAGTTAGATGGTGTATGGGAGAGCCAATAGATGTTTGCCAAGCCCTCACGGTGTTTGGGAAAGTCAAGTTATATTGGTTTAAGAGTTGTATGCTCATTTGCGCCTTCTCGGTTTATCTTGGATTATAAGAACTTCAAGGCCAAGTGGTAGGTGTTTTCATGAAACACATGAGTTAGATGGTGTATGGGAGAGCCAGTAGATGTTTGCCAGGCCCTCACAGTGTTTGGGAGAGTCAAGTTATATTGGTTTAAGAGTTGTATGCTCATTTGCGCCTTCTCGGTTTATCTTGGATTATAAGAACTTCAAGGCCAAGTGGTAGGTGTTTTCATGAAACACATGAGTTAGATGGTGTATGGGAGAGCCAATAGATGTTTGCCAAGCCCACACACTGTTTGGGAGAGTCAAGTTATATTGGTTTAAGAGTTGTATGCTCATTTGCGCCTTCTCGGTTTATCTTGGATTATAAGAACTTCAAGGCCAAGTGGTAGGTGTTTTCATGAAACACATGAGTTAGATGGTGTATGGGAGAGCCAATAGATGTTTGCCAAGCCCTCACTGTGTTTGGGAGAGTCAAGTTATATTGGTTTAAGAGTTGTATGCTCATTAGCGCCTTCTCGGTTTATCTTGGATTATAAGAACTTCAAGGCCAAGTGGTAGGTGTTTTCATGAAACACATGAGTTAGATGGTGTATGGGAGAGCCAATAGATGTTTGCCAAGCCCTCACGGTGTTGGGGTGAGTCAAGTTATATTGGTTTAAGAGTTGTATGCTCATTTGCGCCTTCTCGGTTTATCTTGGATTATAAGAACTTCAAGGCCAAGTGGTAGGTGTTTTCATGAAACACATGAGTTAGATGGTGTATGGGAGAGCCAATAGATGTTTGCCAAGCCCTCACAGTGTTTGGGAGAGTCAAGTTATCTTGGTTTAAGAGTTGTGAGCCCATTTGCGCCTTCTCGGTTTATCTTGGATTATAAGAACTTCAAGGCCAAGTGGTAGGTGTTTTCATGAAACACATGAGTTAGATGGTGTATGGGAGAGCCAATAGATGTTTGCCAAGCCCTCACAGTGTTTGGGAGAGTCAAGTTATATTGGTTTAAGAGTTGTATGCTCATTTGCGCCTTCTCGGTTTATCTTGGATTATAAGAACTTCAAGGCCAAGTGGTAGGTGTTTTCATGAAACACATGAGTTAGATGGTGTATGGGAGAGCCAATAGATGTTTGCCAAGCCCTCACAGTGTTTGGGACAGTCAAGTTATATTGGTTTAAGAGTTGTATGCTCATTTGCGCCTTCTCGGTTTATCTTGGATTATAAGAACTTCAAGGCCAAGTGGTAGGTGTTTTCATGAAACACATGAGTTAGATGGTGTATGGGAGAGCCAATAGATGTTTGCCAAGCCCTCACAGTGTTTGGGAGAGTCAAGTTATCTTGGTTTAAGAGTTGTATGCCCATTTGCGCCTTCTCGGTTTATCTTGGATTATAAGAACTTCAAGGCCAAGTGGTAGGTGTTTTCATGAAACACATGAGTTAGATGGTGTATGGGAGAGCCAATAGATGTTTGCCAAGCCCTCACAGTGTTTGAAGAGTCAAGTTATCTTGAATTAAGAGTTGTGAGCCCATTTGCGCCTTCTCGGTTTATCTTGGATTATAAGAACTTCAAGGCCAAGTGGTAGGTGTTTTCATGAAACACATGAGTTAGATGGTGTATGGGAGAGCCAATAGATGTTTGCCAAGCCCTCACAGTGTTTGGGACAGTCAAGTTATATTGGTTTAAGAGTTCTATGCTCATTTGCGCCTTCTCGGTTTATCTTGGATTATAAGAACTTCAAGGCCAAGTGGTAGGTGTTTTCATGAAACACATGAGTTAGATGGTGTATGGGAGAGCCAATAGATGTTTGCCAAGCCCTCACAGTGTTTGGGACAGTCAAGTTATATTGGTTTAAGAGTTGTATGCTCATTTGCGCCTTCTCGGTTTATCTTGGATTATAAGAACTTCAAGGCCAAGTGGTAGGTGTTTTCATGAAACACATGAGTTAGATGGTGTATGGGAGAGCCAATAGATGTTTGCCAAGCCCTCACTGTGTTTGGAAGAGTCAAGTTATATTGGTTTAAGAGTTGTATGCTCATTTGCGCCTTCTCGGTTTATCTTGGATTATAAGAACTTCAAGGCCAAGTGGTAGGTGTTTTCATGAAACACATGAGTTAGATGGTGTATGGGAGAGCCAATAGATGTTTGCCAAGCCCTCACAGTGTTTGGGAGAGTCAAGTTATATTGGTTTAAGAGTTGTATGCTCATTTGCGCCTTCTCGGTTTATCTTGGATTATAAGAACTTCAAGGCCAAGTGGTAGGTGTTTTCATGAAACACATGAGTTAGATGGTGTATGGGAGAGCCAATAGATGTTTGCCAAGCCCTCACAGTGTTTGGGAGAGTCAAGTTATATTGGTTTAAGAGTTGTATGCTCATTTGCGCCTTCTCGGTTTATCTTGGATTATAAGAACTTCAAGGCCAAGTGGTAGGTGTTTTCATGAAACACATGAGTTAGATGGTGTATGGGAGAGCCAATAGATGTTTGCCAAGCCCTCACAGTGTTTGGGAGAGTCAAGTTATCTTGGTTTAAGAGTTGTGAGCTCATTTGCGCCTTCTCGGTTTATCTTGGATTATAAGAACTTCAAGGCCAAGTGGTAGGTGTTTTCATGAAACACATGAGTTAGATGGTGTATGGGAGAGCCAATAGATGTTTGCCAAGCCCTCACAGTGTTTGGGAGAGTCAAGTTATATTGGTTTAAGAGTTGTATGCTCATTTGCGCCTTCTCGGTTTATCTTGGATTATAAGAACTTCAAGGCCAAGTGGTAGGTGTTTTCATGAAACACATGAGTTAGATGGTGTATGGGAGAGCCAATAGATGTTTGCCAAGCCCTCACAGTGTTTGGGAGAGTCAAGTTATCTTGGTTTAAGAGTTGTGAGCCCATTTGCGCCTTCTCGGTTTATCTTGGATTATAAGAACTTCAAGGCCAAGTGGTAGGTGTTTTCATGAAACACATGAGTTAGATGGTGTATGGGAGAGCCAATAGATGTTTGCCAAGCCCTCACAGTGTTTGGGAGAGTCAAGTTATATTGGTTTAAGAGTTGTATGCTCATTAGCGCCTTCTCGGTTTATCTTGGATTATAAGAACTTCAAGGCCAAGTGGTAGGTGTTTTCATGAAACACATGAGTTAGATGGTGTATGGGAGAGCCAATAGATGTTTGCCAAGCCCTCACAGTGTTTGGGAGAGTCAAGTTATATTGGTTTAAGAGTTGTATGCTCATTTGCGCCTTCTCGGTTTATCTTGGATTATAAGAACTTCAAGGCCAAGTGGTAGGTGTTTTCATGAAACACATGAGTTAGATGGTGTATGGGAGAGCCAATAGATGTTTGCCAAGCCCTCACAGTGTTTGGGAGAGTCAAGTTATATTGGTTTAAGAGTTGTATGCTCATTTGCGCCTTCTCGGTTTATCTTGGATTATAAGAACTTCAAGGCCAAGTGGTAGGTGTTTTCATGAAACACATGAGTTAGATGGTGTATGGGAGAGCCAATAGATGTTTGCCAAGCCCTCACACGGTTTGAAGAGTCAAGTTATCTTGGTTTAAGAGTTGTGAGCCCATTTGCGCCTTCTCGGTTTATCTTGGATTATAAGAACTTCAAGGCCAAGTGGTAGGTGTTTTCATGAAACACATGAGTTAGATGGTGTATGGGAGAGCCAATAGATGTTTGCCAAGCCCTCACAGTGTTTGGGAGAGTCAAGTTATATTGGTTTAAGAGTTGTATGCTCATTTGCGCCTTCTCGGTTTATCTTGGATTATAAGAACTTCAAGGCCAAGTGGTAGGTGTTTTCATGAAACACATGAGTTAGATGGTGTATGGGAGAGCCAATAGATGTTTGCCAAGCCCTCACGGTGTTTGGGAGAGTCAAGTTATATTGGTTTAAGAGTTGTATGCTCATTAGCGCCTTCTCGGTTTATCTTGGATTATAAGAACTTCAAGGCCAAGTGGTAGGTGTTTTCATGAAACACATGAGTTAGATGGTGTATGGGAGAGCCAATAGATGTTTGCCAAGCCCTCACTGTGTTTGGGAGAGTCAAGTTATATTGGTTTAAGAGTTGTATGCTCATTTGCGCCTTCTCGGTTTATCTTGGATTATAAGAACTTCAAGGCCAAGTGGTAGGTGTTTTCATGAAACACATGAGTTAGATGGTGTATGGGAGAGCCAATAGATGTTTGCCAAGCCCTCACAGTGTTTGGGAGAGTCAAGTTATATTGGTTTAAGAGTTGTATGCTCATTTGCGCCTTCTCGGTTTATCTTGGATTATAAGAACTTCAAGGCCAAGTGGTAGGTGTTTTCATGAAACACATGAGTTAGATGGTGTATGGGAGAGCCAATAGATGTTTGCCAAGCCCTCACAGTGTTTGGGAGAGTCAAGTTATCTTGGTTTAAGAGTTGTGAGCCCATTTGCGCCTTCTCGGTTTATCTTGGATTATAAGAACTTCAAGGCCAAGTGGTAGGTGTTTTCATGAAACACATGAGTTAGATGGTGTATGGGAGAGCCAATAGATGTTTGCCAAGCCCTCACAGTGTTTGGGAGAGTCAAGTTATCTTGGTTTAAGAGTTGTATGCTCATTTGCGCCTTCTCGGTTTATCTTGGATTATAAGAACTTCAAGGCCAAGTGGTAGGTGTTTTCATGAAACACATGAGTTAGATGGTGTATGGGAGAGCCAATAGATGTTTGCCAAGCCCTCACAGTGTTTGGGAGAGTCAAGTTATATTGGTTTAAGAGTTGTATGCTCATTTGCGCCTTCTCGGTTTATCTTGGATTATAAGAACTTCAAGGCCAAGTGGTAGGTGTTTTCATGAAACACATGAGTTAGATGGTGTATGGGAGAGCCAATAGATGTTTGCCAAGCCCTCACAGTGTTTGGGAGAGTCAAGTTATATTGGTTTAAGAGTTGTATGCTCATTTGCGCCTTCTCGGTTTATCTTGGATTATAAGAACTTCAAGGCCAAGTGGTAGGTGTTTTCATGAAACACATGAGTTAGATGGTGTATGGGAGAGCCAATAGATGTTTGCCAAGCCCTCACAGTGTTTGGGAGAGTCAAGTTATATTGGTTTAAGAGTTGTATGCTCATTAGCGCCTTCTCGGTTTATCTTGGATTATAAGAACTTCAAGGCCAAGTGGTAGGTGTTTTCATGAAACACATGAGTTAGATGGTGTATGGGAGAGCCAATAGATGTTTGCCAAGCCCTCACAGTGTTTAGGAGAGTCAAGTTATCTTGGTTTAAGAGTTGTATGCTCATTTGCGCCTTCTCGGTTTATCTTGGATTATAAGAACTTCAAGGCCAAGTGGTAGGTGTTTTCATGAAACACATGAGTTAGATGGTGTATGGGAGAGCCAATAGATGTTTGCCAAGCCCTCACAGTGTTTGAAGAGTCAAGTTATATTGGTTTAAGAGTTGTATGCTCATTTGCGCCTTCTCGGTTTATCTTGGATTATAAGAACTTCAAGGCCAAGTGGTAGGTGTTTTCATGAAACACATGAGTTAGATGGTGTATGGGAGAGCCAATAGATGTTTGCCAAGCCCTCACAGTGTTTGGGAGAGTCAAGTTATATTGGTTTAAGAGTTGTATGCTCATTAGCGCCTTCTCGGTTTATCTTGGATTATAAGAACTTCAAGGCCAAGTGGTAGGTGTTTTCATGAAACACATGAGTTAGATGGTGTATGGGAGAGCCAATAGATGTTTGCCAAGCCCTCACAGTGTTTGGGAGAGTCAAGTTATATTGGTTTAAGAGTTGTATGCTCATTTGCGCCTTCTCGGTTTATCTTGGATTATAAGAACTTCAAGGCCAAGTGGTAGGTGTTTTCATGAAACACATGAGTTAGATGGTGTATGGGAGAGCCAATAGATGTTTGCCAAGCCCTCACTGTGTTTGGGAGAGTCAAGTTATATTGGTTTAAGAGTTGTATGCTCATTTGCGCCTTCTCGGTTTATCTTGGATTATAAGAACTTCAAGGCCAAGTGGTAGGTGTTTTCATGAAACACATTAGTTAGATGGTGTATGGGAGAGCCAATAGATGTTTGCCATGCCCTCACAGTGTTTGGGAGAGTCAAGTTATATTGGTTTAAGAGTTGTATGCTCATTTGCGCCTTCTCGGTTTATCTTGGATTATAAGAACTTCAAGGCCAAGTGGTAGGTGTTTTCATGAAACACATGAGTTAGATGGTGTATGGGAGAGCCAATAGATGTTTGCCAAGCCCTCACGGGGTTTGGGAGAGTCAAGTTATATTGGTTTAAGAGTTGTATGCTCATTTGCGCCTTCTCGGTTTATCTTGGATTATAAGAACTTCAAGGCCAAGTGGTAGGTGTTTTCATGAAACACATGAGTTAGATGGTGTATGGGAGAGCCAATAGATGTTTGCCAAGCCCTCACGGTGTTTGGGACAGTCAAGTTATATTGGTTTAAGAGTTGTATGCTCATTTGCGCCTTCTCGGTTTATCTTGGATTATAAGAACTTCAAGGCCAAGTGGTAGGTGTTTTCATGAAACACATGAGTTAGATGGTGTATGGGAGAGCCAATAGATGTTTGCCAAGCCCTCACAGTGTTTGGGAGAGTCAAGTTATATTGGTTTAAGAGTTGTATGCTCATTTGCGCCTTCTCGGTTTATCTTGGATTATAAGAACTTCAAGGCCAAGTGGTAGGTGTTTTCATGAAACACATGAGTTAGATGGTGTATGGGAGAGCCAATAGATGTTTGCCAAGCCCTCACAGTGTTTGAAGAGTCAAGTTATCTTGGTTTAAGAGTTGTGAGCTCATTTGCGCCTTCTCGGTTTATCTTGGATTATAAGAACTTCAAGGCCAAGTGGTAGGTGTTTTCATGAAACACATGAGTTAGATGGTGTATGGGAGAGCCAATAGATGTTTGCCAAGCCCTCACCGTTGTTTGGAGAGTCAAGTTATATTGGTTTAAGAGTTGTATGCTCATTTGCGCCTTCTCGGTTTATCTTGGATTATAAGAACTTCAAGGCCAAGTGGTAGGTGTTTTCATGAAACACATGAGTTAGATGGTGTATGGGAGAGCCAATAGATGTTTGCCAAGCCCTCACAGTGTTTGGGAGACTCAAGTTATATTGGTTTAAGAGTTGTATGCTCAATTGCGCCTTCTCGGTTTATCTTGGATTATAAGAACTTCAAGGCCAAGTGGTAGGTGTTTTCATGAAACACATGAGTTAGATGGTGTATGTGAGAGCCAATAGATGTTTGCCAAGCCCTCACAGTGTTAGGGAGAGTCAAGTTATATTGGTTTAAGAGTTGTATGCTCATTTGCGCCTTCTCGGTTTATCTTGGATTATAAGAACTTCAAGGCCAAGTGGTAGGTGTTTTCATGAAACACATGAGTTAGATGGTGTATGGGAGAGCCAATAGATGTTTGCCAAGCCCTCACGGTGTTTGGGAGAGTCAAGTTATATTGGTTTAAGAGTTGTATGCTCATTTGCGCCTTCTCGGTTTATCTTGGATTATAAGAACTTCAAGGCCAAGTGGTAGGTGTTTTCATGAAACACATGAGTTAGATGGTGTATGGGAGAGCCAATAGATGTTTGCCAAGCCCTCATAGTGTTTGGGAGAGTCAAGTTATATTGGTTTAAGAGTTGTATGCTCATTTGCGCCTTCTCGGTTTATCTTGGATTATAAGAACTTCAAGGCCAAGTGGTAGGTGTTTTCATGAAACACATGAGTTAGATGGTGTATGGGAGAGCCAATAGATGGATGCCAAGCGGTCAGGGTGTTTGGGAGAGTCCTGTGATATTGGTTTAAGAGTTGTATGCTCATTTGCGCCTTCTCGGTTTATCTTGGATTATAAGAACTTCAAGGCCAAGTGGTAGGTGTTTTCATGAAACACATGAGTTAGATGGTGTATGGGAGAGCCAATAGATGTTTGCCAAGCCCTCACAGTGTTTGGAAGAGTCAAGTTATATTGGTTTAAGAGTTGTATGCTCATTTGCGCCTTCTCGGTTTATCTTGGATTATAAGAACTTAAAGGCCAAGTGGTAGGTGTTTTCATGAAACACATGAGTTAGATGGTGTATGGGAGAGCCAATAGATGTTTGCCTAGCCCTCACAGTGTTTAGGAGAGTCAAGTTATCTTGGTTTAAGAGTTCTATGCTCATTTGCGCCTTCTCGGTTTATCTTGGATTATAAGAACTTCAAGGCCAAGTGGTAGGTGTTTTCATGAAACACATGAGTTAGATGGTGTATGGGAGAGCCAATAGATGTTTGCCAATCCCTCACAGTGTTTGAAGAGTCAAGTTATCTTGGTTTAAGAGTTCTATGCTCATTTGCGCCTTCTTGGTTTGTCTAGGATTATAAGATTTTCAAGGCCAAGTGGTAGGTGTTTTCATGAAACACATGAGTTAGATGGTGTATGGGAGAGCCAATAGATGTTTGCCAAGCCCTCACAGTGTTTGGGACAGTCAAGTTATATTGGTTTAAGAGTTGTATGCTCATTTGCGCCTTCTCGGTTTATCTTGGATTATAAGAACTTCAAGGCCAAGTGGTAGGTGTTTTCATGAAACACATGAGTTAGATGGTGTATGGGAGAGCCAATAGATGTTTGCCAAGCCCTCACAGTGTTTGGAAGAGTCAAGTTATATTGGTTTAAGAGTTGTATGCTCATTTGCGCCTTCTCGGTTTATCTTGGATTATAAGAACTTCAAGGCCAAGTGGTAGGTGTTTTCATGAAACACATGAGTTAGATGGTGTATGGGAGAGCAAATAGATGTTTGACAAGCCCACACTGTGTTTGGTTCTGTCAAGTTATATTGGTTTAAGAGTTGTATGCTCATTTGCGCCTTCTCGGTTTATCTTGGATTATAAGAACTTCAAGGCCAAGTGGTAGGTGTTTTCATGAAACACATGAGTTAGATGGTGTATGGGAGAGCCAATAGATGTTTGCCAAGCCCTCAAGGTGGTTGGGAGTGTCAGGTGATTTTGGTTTATGAGTTGTATGCTCATTTGCGCCTTCTCGGTTTATCTTGGATTATAAGAACTTCAAGGCCAAGTGGTAGGTGTTTTCATGAAACACATGAGTTAGATGGTGTATGGGAGAGCCAATAGATGTTTGCCAAGCCCTCTAGGTGTTTGGGAGTGTAAGTTGATATTGTTTTAAGTGTGGTATGCTAATTTGGGCCTACTCGGTTTATCTTGGATTATAAGAACTTCAAGGCCAAGTGGTAGGTGTTTTCATGAAACACATGAGTTAGATGGTGTATGGTAGAGCTAATAGATGTTTGCCAAGACCTCACAGTGTTTGGGAGAGTCAAGTTATATTGGTTTAAGAGTTGTATGCTCATTTGCGCCTTCTCGGTTTATCTTGGATTATAAGAACTTCAAGGCCAAGTGGTAGGTGTTTTCATGAAACACATGAGTTAGATGGTGTATGGGAGAGCCAATAGATGATTGCCAAGCCCTCACGGTGTTGAAGAGTCAAGTTATCTTGGTTTAAGAGTTGTGAGCCCATTTGCGCCTTCTCGGTTTATCTTGGATTATAAGAACTTCAAGGCCAAGTGGTAGGTGTTTTCATGAAACACATGAGTTAGATGGTGTATGGGAGAGCCAATAGATGTTTGCCAAGCCCTCACCGTGTTTGGGAGAGTCAAGTTATATTGGTTTAAGAGTTGTATGCTCATTTGCGCCTTCTCGGTTTATCTTGGATTATAAGAACTTCAAGGCCAAGTGGTAGGTGTTTTCATGAAACACATGAGTTAGATGGTGTATGGGAGAGCCAATAGATGTTTGCCAAGCCCTCACTGTGTTTGGGAGAGTCAAGTTATATTGGTTTAAGAGTTGTATGCTCATTTGCGCCTTCTCGGTTTATCTTGGATTATAAGAACTTCAAGGCCAAGTGGTAGGTGTTTTCATGAAACACATGAGTTAGATGGTGTATGGGAGAGCCAATAGATGTTTGCCAAGCCCTCACAGTGTTTGGGAGAGTCAAGTTATATTGGTTTAAGAGTTGTATGCTCATTTGCGCCTTCTCGGTTTATCTTGGATTATAAGAACTTCAAGGCCAAGTGGTAGGTGTTTTCATGAAACACATGAGTTAGATGGTGTATGGGAGAGCCAATAGATGTTTGCCAAGCCCTCACAGTGTTTGGGAGAGTCAAGTTATATTGGTTTAAGAGTTGTATGCTCATTAGCGCCTTCTCGGTTTATCTTGGATTATAAGAACTTCAAGGCCAAGTGGTAGGTGTTTTCATGAAACACATGAGTTAGATGGTGTATGGGAGAGCCAATAGATGTTTGCCAAGCCCTCACAGTGTTTGGGAGAGTCAAGTTATATTGGTTTAAGAGTTGTATGCTCATTTGCGCCTTCTCGGTTTATCTTGGATTATAAGAACTTCAAGGCCAAGTGGTAGGTGTTTTCATGAAACACATGAGTTAGATGGTGTATGGGAGAGCCAATAGATGTTTGCCAAGCCCTCACACAGTTTGAAGAGTCAAGTTATATTGGTTTAAGAGTTGTATGCTCATTTGCGCCTTCTCGGTTTATCTTGGATTATAAGAACTTCAAGGCCAAGTGGTAGGTGTTTTCATGAAACACATGAGTTAGATGGTGTATGGGAGAGCCAATAGATGTTTGCCAAGCCCTCACAGTGTTTGGGAGAGTCAAGTTATATTGGTTTAAGAGTTGTATGCTCATTTGCGCCTTCTCGGTTTATCTTGGATTATAAGAACTTCAAGGCCAAGTGGTAGGTGTTTTCATGAAACACATGAGTTAGATGGTGTATGGGAGAGCCAATAGATGTTTGCCAAGCCCTCACAGTGTTTGGGAGAGTCAAGTTATATTGGTTTAAGAGTTGTATGCTCATTTGCGCCTTCTCGGTTTATCTTGGATTATAAGAACTTCAAGGCCAAGTGGTAGGTGTTTTCATGAAACACATGAGTTAGATGGTGTATGGGAGAGCCAATAGATGTTTGCCAAGCCCTCACTGTGTTTGGGAGAGTCAAGTTATATTGGTTTAAGAGTTGTATGCTCATTTGCGCCTTCTCGGTTTATCTTGGATTATAAGAACTTCAAGGCCAAGTGGTAGGTGTTTTCATGAAACACATGAGTTAGATGGTGTATGGGAGAGCCAATAGATGTTTGCCAGGCCCTCACAGTGTTTGGGAGAGTCAAGTTATATTGATTTAAGAGTTGTATGCTCATTTGCGCCTTCTCGGTTTATCTTGGATTATAAGAACTTCAAGGCCAAGTGGTAGGTGTTTTCATGAAACACATGAGTTAGATGGTGTATGGGAGAGCCAATAGATGTTTGCCAAGCCGTCACAGTGTTTGGGAGAGTCAAGTTATATTGGTTTAAGAGTTGTATGCTCATTTGCGCCTTCTCGGTTTATCTTGGATTATAAGAACTTCAAGGCCAAGTGGTAGGTGTTTTCATGAAACACATGAGTTAGATGGTGTATGGGAGAGCCAATAGATGTTTGCCAAGCCCTCACAGTGTTTGGGAGAGTCAAGTTATCTTGGTTTAAGAGTTGTGAGCCCATTTGCGCCTTCTCGGTTTATCTTGGATTATAAGAACTTCAAGGCCAAGTGGTAGGTGTTTTCATGAAACACATGAGTTAGATGGTGTATGGGAGAGCCAATAGATGTTTGCCAAGCCCTCACAGTGTTTGGGAGAGTCAAGTTATATTGGTTTAAGAGTTGTATGCTCATTTGCGCCTTCTCGGTTTATCTTGGATTATAAGAACTTCAAGGCCAAGTGGTAGGTGTTTTCATGAAACACATGAGTTAGATGGTGTATGGGAGAGCCAATAGATGTTTGCCAAGCCCTCACACAGTTTGGGAGAGTCAAGTTATATTGGTTTAAGAGTTGTATGCTCATTTGCGCCTTCTCGGTTTATCTTGGATTATAAGAACTTCAAGGCCAAGTGGTAGGTGTTTTCATGAAACACATGAGTTAGATGGTGTATGGGAGAGCCAATAGATGTTTGCCAAGCCCTCACAGTGTTTGGGAGAGTCAAGTTATCTTGGTTTAAGAGTTGTGAGCCCATTTGCGCCTTCTCGGTTTATCTTGGATTATAAGAACTTCAAGGCCAAGTGGTAGGTGTTTTCATGAAACACATGAGTTAGATGGTGTATGGGAGAGCCAATAGATGTTTGCCAAGCCCTCACACAGTTTGAAGAGTCAAGTTATCTTGGTTTAAGAGTTGTGAGCCCATTTGCGCCTTCTCGGTTTATCTTGGATTATAAGAACTTCAAGGCCAAGTGGTAGGTGTTTTCATGAAACACATGAGTTAGATGGTGTATGGGAGAGCCAATAGATGTTTGCCAAGCCCTCACAGTGTTTGGGAGAGTCAAGTTATATTGGTTTAAGAGTTGTATGCTCATTTGCGCCTTCTCGGTTTATCTTGGATTATAAGAACTTCAAGGCCAAGTGGTAGGTGTTTTCATGAAACACATGAGTTAGATGGTGTATGGGAGAGCCAATAGATGTTTGCCAAGCCCTCACAGTGTTTGGGAGAGTCAAGTTATATTGGTTTAAGAGTTGTATGCTCATTTGCGCCTTCTCGGTTTATCTTGGATTATAAGAACTTCAAGGCCAAGTGGTAGGTGTTTTCATGAAACACATGAGTTAGATGGTGTATGGGAGAGCCAATAGATGTTTGCCAAGCCCTCACAGTGTTTGGGAGAGTCAAGTTATATTGGTTTAAGAGTTGTATGCTCATTTGCGCCTTCTCGGTTTATCTTGGATTATAAGAACTTCAAGGCCAAGTGGTAGGTGTTTTCATGAAACACATGAGTTAGATGGTGTATGGGAGAGCCAATAGATGTTTGCCAAGCCCTCACAGTGTTTGGGACAGTCAAGTTATATTGGTTTAAGAGTTGTATGCTCATTTGCGCCTTCTCGGTTTATCTTGGATTATAAGAACTTCAAGGCCAAGTGGTAGGTGTTTTCATGAAACACATGAGTTAGATGGTGTATGGGAGAGCCAATAGATGTTTGCCAAGCCCTCACAGTGTTTGGAAGAGTCAAGTTATATTGGTTTAAGAGTTGTATGCTCATTTGCGCCTTCTCGGTTTATCTTGGATTATAAGAACTTCAAGGCCAAGTGGTAGGTGTTTTCATGAAACACATGAGTTAGATGGTGTATGGGAGAGCCAATAGATGTTTGCCAAGCCCTCACAGTGTTTGAAGAGTCAAGTTATCTTGGTTTAAGAGTTCTATGCTCATTTGCGCCTTCTTGGTTTGTCTAGGATTATAAGAACTTCAAGGCCAAGTGGTAGGTGTTTTCATGAAACACATGAGTTAGATGGTGTATGGGAGAGCCAATAGATGTTTGCCAAGCCGTCACAGTGTTTGTGACAGTCAAGTTATATTGGTTTAAGAGTTCTATACTCATTTGCGCCTTCTCGGTTTATCTTGGATTATAAGAACTTCAAGGCCAAGTGGTAGGTGTTTTCATGAAACACATGAGTTAGATGGTGTATGGGAGAGCCAATAGATGTTTGCCAAGCCCTCACAGTGTTTGGAAGAGTCAAGTTATATTGGTTTAAGAGTTGTATGCTCATTTGCGCCTTCTCGGTTTATCTTGGATTATAAGAACTTCAAGGCCAAGTGGTAGGTGTTTTCATGAAACACATGAGTTAGATGGTGTATGGGAGAGCCAATAGATGTTTGCCAAGCCCTCACGGTGTTTGGGAGAGTCAAGTTATATTGGTTTAAGAGTTGTATGCTCATTAGCGCCTTCTCGGTTTATCTTGGATTATAAGAACTTCAAGGCCAAGTGGTAGGTGTTTTCATGAAACACATGAGTTAGATGGTGTATGGGAGAGCCAATAGATGTTTGCCAAGCCCTCACTGTGTTTGGGAGAGTCAAGTTATATTGGTTTAAGAGTTGTATGCTCATTTGCGCCTTCTCGGTTTATCTTGGATTATAAGAACTTCAAGGCCAAGTGGTAGGTGTTTTCATGAAACACATGAGTTAGATGGTGTATGGGAGAGCCAATAGATGTTTGCCAAGCCCTCACAGTGTTTGGGAGAGTCAAGTTATATTGGTTTAAGAGTTGTATGCTCATTTGCGCCTTCTCGGTTTATCTTGGATTATAAGAACTTCAAGGCCAAGTGGTAGGTGTTTTCATGAAACACATGAGTTAGATGGTGTTTGGGAGAGCCAATAGATGTTTGCCTAGCCCTCACAGTGTTTAGGAGAGTCAAGTTATCTTGGTTTAAGAGTTGTATGCTCATTTGCGCCTTCTCGGTTTATCTTGGATTATAAGAACTTCAAGGCCAAGTGGTAGGTGTTTTCATGAAACACATGAGTTAGATGGTGTATGGGAGAGCCAATAGATGTTTGCCAAGCCCTCACACAGTTTGAAGAGTCAAGTTATCTTGGTTTAAGAGTTGTGAGCCCATTTGCGCCTTCTCGGTTTATCTTGGATTATAAGAACTTCAAGGCCAAGTGGTAGGTGTTTTCATGAAACACATGAGTTAGATGGTGTATGGGAGAGCCAATAGATGTTTGCCAAGCCCTCACAGTGTTTGGGAGAGTCAAGTTATATTGGTTTAAGAGTTGTATGCTCATTAGCGCCTTCTCGGTTTATCTTGGATTATAAGAACTTCAAGGCCAAGTGGTAGGTGTTTTCATGAAACACATGAGTTAGATGGTGTATGGGAGAGCCAATAGATGTTTGCCAAGCCCTCACAGTGTTTGGGAGAGTCAAGTTATCTTGGTTTAAGAGTTGTATGCTCATTTGCGCCTTCTCGGTTTATCTTGGATTATAAGAACTTCAAGGCCAAGTGGTAGGTGTTTTCATGAAACACATGAGTTAGATGGTGTATGGGAGAGCCAATAGATGTTTGCCAAGCCCTCACAGTGTTTGAAGAGTCAAGTTATCTTGGTTTAAGAGTTGTGAGCTCATTTGCGCCTTCTCGGTTTATCTTGGATTATAAGAACTTCAAGGCCAAGTGGTAGGTGTTTTCATGAAACACATGAGTTAGATGGTGTATGGGAGAGCCAATAGATGTTTGCCAAGCCCTCACAGTGTTTGGAAGAGTCAAGTTATATTGGTTTAAGAGTTGTATGCTCATTTGCGCCTTCTCGGTTTATCTTGGATTATAAGAACTTCAAGGCCAAGTGGTAGGTGTTTTCATGAAACACATGAGTTAGATGGTGTATGGGAGAGCCAATAGATGTTTGCCAAGCCCTCACAGTGTTTGGGACAGTCAAGTTATATTGGTTTAAGAGTTGTATGCTCATTTGCGCCTTCTCGGTTTATCTTGGATTATAAGAACTTCAAGGCCAAGTGGTAGGTGTTTTCATGAAACACATGAGTTAGATGGTGTATGGGAGAGCCAATAGATGTTTGCCTAGCCCTCACAGTGTTTAGGAGAGTCAAGTTATCTTGGTTTAAGAGTTCTATGCTCATTTGCGCCTTCTCGGTTTATCTTGGATTATAAGAACTTCAAGGCCAAGTGGTAGGTGTTTTCATGAAACACATGAGTTAGATGGTGTATGGGAGAGCCAATAGATGTTTGCCAAGCCCTCACAGTGTTTGAAGAGTCAAGTTATATTGGTTTAAGAGTTGTATGCTCATTTGCGCCTTCTCGGTTTATCTTGGATTATAAGAACTTCTAGGCCAAGTGGTAGGTGTTTTCATGAAACACATGAGTTAGATGGTGTATGGGAGAGCCAATAGATGTTTGCCAAGCCCTCACAGTGTTTGGGACAGTCAAGTTATATTGGTTTAAGAGTTGTATGCTCATTTGCGCCTTCTCGGTTTATCTTGGATTATAAGAACTTCAAGGCCAAGTGGTAGGTGTTTTCATGAAACACATGAGTTAGATGGTGTATGGGAGAGCCAATAGATGTTTGCCAAGCCCTCACAGTGTTTGGGACAGTCAAGTTATATTGGTTTAAGAGTTGTATGCTCATTTGCGCCTTCTCGGTTTATCTTGGATTATAAGAACTTCAAGGCCAAGTGGTAGGTGTTTTCATGAAACACATGAGTTAGATGGTGTATGGGAGAGCCAATAGATGTTTGCCAAGCCCTCACAGTGTTTGGGACAGTCAAGTTATATTGGTTTAAGAGTTGTATGCTCATTTGCGCCTTCTCGGTTTATCTTGGATTATAAGAACTTCAAGGCCAAGTGGTAGGTGTTTTCATGAAACACATGAGTTAGATGGTGTATGGGAGAGCCAATAGATGTTTGCCAATCCCTCACAGTGTTTGAAGAGTCAAGTTATCTTGGTTTAAGAGTTCTATGCTCATTTGCGCCTTCTTGGTTTGTCTAGGATTATAAGATTTTCAAGGCCAAGTGGTAGGTGTTTTCATGAAACACATGAGTTAGATGGTGTATGGGAGAGCCAATAGATGTTTGCCAAGCCCTCACAGTGTTTGGGAGAGTCAAGTTATATTGGTTTAAGAGTTGTATGCTCATTTGCGCCTTCTCGGTTTATCTTGGATTATAAGAACTTCAAGGCCAAGTGGTAGGTGTTTTCATGAAACACATGAGTTAGATGGTGTATGGGAGAGCCAATAGATGTTTGCCAAGCCCTCACAGTGTTTGGGAGAGTCAAGTTATCTTGGTTTAAGAGTTGTGAGCCCATTTGCGCCTTCTCGGTTTATCTTGGATTATAAGAACTTCAAGGCCAAGTGGTAGGTGTTTTCATGAAACACATGAGTTAGATGGTGTATGGGAGAGCCAATAGATGTTTGCCAAGCCCTCACAGTGTTTGGGAGAGTCAAGTTATATTGGTTTAAGAGTTGTATGCTCATTAGCGCCTTCTCGGTTTATCTTGGATTATAAGAACTTCAAGGCCAAGTGGTAGGTGTTTTCATGAAACACATGAGTTAGATGGTGTATGGGAGAGCCAATAGATGTTTGCCAAGCCCTCACAGTGTTTGGGAGAGTCAAGTTATATTGGTTTAAGAGTTGTATGCTCATTTGCGCCTTCTCGGTTTATCTTGGATTATAAGAACTTCAAGGCCAAGTGGTAGGTGTTTTCATGAAACACATGAGTTAGATGGTGTATGGGAGAGCCAATAGATGTTTGCCAAGCCCTCACAGTGTTTGGGAGAGTCAAGTTATCTTGGTTTAAGAGTTGTATGCTCATTTGCGCCTTCTCGGTTTATCTTGGATTATAAGAACTTCAAGGCCAAGTGGTAGGTGTTTTCATGAAACACATGAGTTAGATGGTGTATGGGAGAGCCAATAGATGTTTGCCAAGCCCTCACAGTGTTTGGGAGAGTCAAGTTATCTTGGTTTAAGAGTTGTGAGCCCATTTGCGCCTTCTCGGTTTATCTTGGATTATAAGAACTTCAAGGCCAAGTGGTAGGTGTTTTCATGAAACACATGAGTTAGATGGTGTATGGGAGAGCCAATAGATGTTTGCCAAGCCCTCACAGTGTTTGGGAGAGTCAAGTTATATTGGTTTAAGAGTTGTATGCTCATTTGCGCCTTCTCGGTTTATCTTGGATTATAAGAACTTCAAGGCCAAGTGGTAGGTGTTTTCATGAAACACATGAGTTAGATGGTGTATGGGAGAGCCAATAGATGTTTGCCAAGCCCTCACAGTGTTTGGGAGAGTCAAGTTATATTGGTTTAAGAGTTGTATGCTCATTAGCGCCTTCTCGGTTTATCTTGGATTATAAGAACTTCAAGGCCAAGTGGTAGGTGTTTTCATGAAACACATGAGTTAGATGGTGTATGGGAGAGCCAATAGATGTTTGCCAAGCCCTCACAGTGTTTGGGAGAGTCAAGTTATATTGGTTTAAGAGTTGTATGCTCATTTGCGCCTTCTCGGTTTATCTTGGATTATAAGAACTTCAAGGCCAAGTGGTAGGTGTTTTCATGAAACACATGAGTTAGATGGTGTATGGGAGAGCCAATAGATGTTTGCCAAGCCCTCACAGTGTTTGGGAGAGTCAAGTTATATTGGTTTAAGAGTTGTATGCTCATTTGCGCCTTCTCGGTTTATCTTGGATTATAAGAACTTCAAGGCCAAGTGGTAGGTGTTTTCATGAAACACATGAGTTAGATGGTGTATGGGAGAGCCAATAGATGTTTGCCAAGCCCTCACTGTGTTTGGGAGAGTCAAGTTATATTGGTTTAAGAGTTGTATGCTCATTTGCGCCTTCTCGGTTTATCTTGGATTATAAGAACTTCAAGGCCAAGTGGTAGGTGTTTTCATGAAACACATGAGTTAGATGGTGTATGGGAGAGCCAATAGATGTTTGCCAAGCCCTCACTGTGTTTGGGAGAGTCAAGTTATCTTGGTTTAAGAGTTGTATGCTCATTTGCGCCTTCTCGGTTTATCTTGGATTATAAGAACTTCAAGGCCAAGTGGTAGGTGTTTTCATGAAACACATGAGTTAGATGGTGTATGGGAGAGCCAATAGATGTTTGCCAAGCCCTCACAGTGTTTGAAGAGTCAAGTTATCTTGGTTTAAGAGTTGTGAGCCCATTTGCGCCTTCTCGGTTTATCTTGGATTATAAGAACTTCAAGGCCAAGTGGTAGGTGTTTTCATGAAACACATGAGTTAGATGGTGTATGGGAGAGCCAATAGATGTTTGCCAAGCCCTCACAGTGTTTGGGAGAGTCAAGTTATATTGGTTTAAGAGTTGTATGCTCATTTGCGCCTTCTCGGTTTATCTTGGATTATAAGAACTTCAAGGCCAAGTGGTAGGTGTTTTCATGAAACACATGAGTTAGATGGTGTATGGGAGAGCCAATAGATGTTTGCCAAGCCCTCACAGTGTTTGGGAGAGTCAAGTTATATTGGTTTAAGAGTTGTATGCTCATTAGCGCCTTCTCGGTTTATCTTGGATTATAAGAACTTCAAGGCCAAGTGGTAGGTGTTTTCATGAAACACATGAGTTAGATGGTGTATGGGAGAGCCAATAGATGTTTGCCAAGCCCTCACTGTGTTTGGGAGAGTCAAGTTATATTGGTTTAAGAGTTGTATGCTCATTTGCGCCTTCTCGGTTTATCTTGGATTATAAGAACTTCAAGGCCAAGTGGTAGGTGTTTTCATGAAACACATGAGTTAGATGGTGTATGGGAGAGCCAATAGATGTTTGCCAAGCCCTCACAGTGTTTGGGAGAGTCAAGTTATATTGGTTTAAGAGTTGTATGCTCATTTGCGCCTTCTCGGTTTATCTTGGATTATAAGAACTTCAAGGCCAAGTGGTAGGTGTTTTCATGAAACACATGAGTTAGATGGTGTATGGGAGAGCCAATAGATGTTTGCCAAGCCCTCACAGTGTTTGGGAGAGTCAAGTTATCTTGGTTTAAGAGTTGTATGCTCATTTGCGCCTTCTCGGTTTATCTTGGATTATAAGAACTTCAAGGCCAAGTGGTAGGTGTTTTCATGAAACACATGAGTTAGATGGTGTATGGGAGAGCCAATAGATGTTTGCCAAGCCCTCACAGTGTTTGGGAGAGTCAAGTTATATTGGTTTAAGAGTTGTATGCTCATTTGCGCCTTCTCGGTTTATCTTGGATTATAAGAACTTCAAGGCCAAGTGGTAGGTGTTTTCATGAAACACATGAGTTAGATGGTGTATGGGAGAGCCAATAGATGTTTGCCAAGCCCTCACAGTGTTTGAAGAGAGTCAAGTTATATTGGTTTAAGAGTTGTATGCTCATTTGCGCCTTCTCGGTTTATCTTGGATTATAAGAACTTCAAGGCCAAGTGGTAGGTGTTTTCATGAAACACATGAGTTAGATGGTGTATGGGAGAGCCAATAGATGTTTGCCAAGCCCTCACAGTGTTTGGGAGAGTCAAGTTATATTGGTTTAAGAGTTGTATGCTCATTTGCGCCTTCTCGGTTTATCTTGGATTATAAGAACTTCAAGGCCAAGTGGTAGGTGTTTTCATGAAACACATGAGTTAGATGGTGTATGGGAGAGCCAATAGATGTTTGCCAAGCCCTCACAGTGTTTGGGAGAGTCAAGTTATCTTGGTTTAAGAGTTGTGAGCCCATTTGCGCCTTCTCGGTTTATCTTGGATTATAAGAACTTCAAGGCCAAGTGGTAGGTGTTTTCATGAAACACATGAGTTAGATGGTGTATGGGAGAGCCAATAGATGTTTGCCAAGCCCTCACAATGTTTGAAGAGTCAAGTTATCTTGGTTTAAGAGTTGTATGCCCATTTGCGCCTTCTCGGTTTATCTTGGATTATAAGAACTTCAAGGCCAAGTGGTAGGTGTTTTCATGAAACACATGAGTTAGATGGTGTATGGGAGAGCCAATAGATGTTTGCCAAGCCCTCACCGTGTTTGGGAGAGTCAAGTTATATTGGTTTAAGAGTTGTATGCTCATTAGCGCCTTCTCGGTTTATCTTGGATTATAAGAACTTCAAGGCCAAGTGGTAGGTGTTTTCATGAAACACATGAGTTAGATGGTGTATGGGAGAGCCAATAGATGTTTGCCAAGCCCTCACAGTGTTTGGGAGAGTCAAGTTATATTGGTTTAAGAGTTGTATGCTCATTTGCGCCTTCTCGGTTTATCTTGGATTATAAGAACTTCAAGGCCAAGTGGTAGGTGTTTTCATGAAACACATGAGTTAGATGGTGTATGGGAGAGCCAATAGATGTTTGCCAAGCCCTCACATAGTTTGAAGAGTCAAGTTATATTGGTTTAAGAGTTGTATGCTCATTTGCGCCTTCTCGGTTTATCTTGGATTATAAGAACTTCAAGGCCAAGTGGTAGGTGTTTTCATGAAACACATGAGTTAGATGGTGTATGGGAGAGCCAATAGATGTTTGCCAAGCCCTCACAGTGTTTGAAGAGTCAAGTTATCTTGGTTTAAGAGTTGTGAGCCCATTTGCGCCTTCTCGGTTTATCTTGGATTATAAGAACTTCAAGGCCAAGTGGTAGGTGTTTTCATGAAACACATGAGTTAGATGGTGTATGGGAGAGCCAATAGATGTTTGCCAAGCCCTCACAGTGTTTGGGAGAGTCAAGTTATATTGGTTTAAGAGTTGTATGCTCATTTGCGCCTTCTCGGTTTATCTTGGATTATAAGAACTTCAAGGCCAAGTGGTAGGTGTTTTCATGAAACACATGAGTTAGATGGTGTATGGGAGAGCCAATAGATGTTTGCCAAGTCCTCACAATGTTTGGGAGAGTCAAGTTATATTGGTTTAAGAGTTGTATGCTCATTTGCGCCTTCTCGGTTTATCTTGGATTATAAGAACTTCAAGGCCAAGTGGTAGGTGTTTTCATGAAACACATGAGTTAGATGGTGTATGGGAGAGCCAATAGATGTTTGCCAGGCCCTCGGAGAGTCAAGTTATATTGGTTTAAGAGTTGTATGCTCATTAGCGCCTTCTCAGTTTATCTTGGATTATAAGAACTTCAAGGCCAAGTGGTAGGTGTTTTCATGAAACACATGAGTTAGATGGTGTATGGGAGAGCCAATAGATGTTTGCCAAGCCCTCACAGTGTTTGGGAGAGTCAAGTTATATTGGTTTAAGAGTTGTATGCTCATTTGCGCCTTCTCGGTTTATCTTGGATTATAAGAACTTCAAGGCCAAGTGGTAGGTGTTTTCATGAAACACATGAGTTAGATGGTGTATGGGAGAGCCAATAGATGTTTGCCAAGCCCTCACAGTGTTTGGGAGAGTCAAGTTATATTGGTTTAAGAGTTGTATGCTCATTTGCGCCTTCTCGGTTTATCTTGGATTATAAGAACTTCAAGGCCAAGTGGTAGGTGTTTTCATGAAACACATGAGTTAGATGGTGTATGGGAGAGCCAATAGATGTTTGCCAAGCCCTCACAGTGTTTGGGAGAGTCAAGTTATCTTGGTTTAAGAGTTGTGAGCCCATTTGCGCCTTCTCGGTTTATCTTGGATTATAAGAACTTCAAGGCCAAGTGGTAGGTGTTTTCATGAAACACATGAGTTAGATGGTGTATGGGAGAGCCAATAGATGTTTGCCAAGCCCTCACAGTGTTTGGGAGAGTCAAGTTATATTGGTTTAAGAGTTGTATGCCCATTTGCGCCTTCTCGGTTTATCTTGGATTATAAGAACTTCAAGGCCAAGTGGTAGGTGTTTTCATGAAACACATGAGTTAGATGGTGTATGGGAGAGCCAATAGATGTTTGCCAAGCCCTCACAGTGTTTGGGAGAGTCAAGTTATATTGGTTTAAGAGTTGTATGCTCATTAGCGCCTTCTCGGTTTATCTTGGATTATAAGAACTTCAAGGCCAAGTGGTAGGTGTTTTCATGAAACACATGAGTTAGATGGTGTATGGGAGAGCCAATAGATGTTTGCCTAGCCCTCACAGTGTTTAGGAGAGTCAAGTTATCTTGGTTTAAGAGTTCTATGCTCATTTGCGCCTTCTCGGTTTATCTTGGATTATAAGAACTTCAAGGCCAAGTGGTAGGTGTTTTCATGAAACACATGAGTTAGATGGTGTATGGGAGAGCCAATAGATGTTTGCCAAGCCCTCACAGTGTTTGAAGAGTCAAGTTATATTGGTTTAAGAGTTGTATGCTCATTTGCGCCTTCTCGGTTTATCTTGGATTATAAGAACTTCAAGGCCAAGTGGTAGGTGTTTTCATGAAACACATGAGTTAGATGGTGTATGGGAGAGCCAATAGATGTTTGCCTAGCCCTCACAGTGTTTAGGAGAGTCAAGTTATCTTGGTTTAAGAGTTCTATGCTCATTTGCGCCTTCTCGGTTTATCTTGGATTATAAGAACTTCAAGGCCAAGTGGTAGGTGTTTTCATGAAACACATGAGTTAGATGGTGTATGGGAGAGCCAATAGATGTTTGCCAAGCCCTCACAGTGTTTGGGAGAGTCAAGTTATATTGGTTTAAGAGTTGTATGCTCATTTGCGCCTTCTCGGTTTATCTTGGATTATAAGAACTTCAAGGCCAAGTGGTAGGTGTTTTCATGAAACACATGAGTTAGATGGTGTATGGGAGAGCCAATAGATGTTTGCCAAGCCCTCACAGTGTTTGGGAGAGTCAAGTTATATTGGTTTAAGAGTTGTATGCTCATTAGCGCCTTCTCGGTTTATCTTGGATTATAAGAACTTCAAGGCCAAGTGGTAGGTGTTTTCATGAAACACATGAGTTAGATGGTGTATGGGAGAGCCAATAGATGTTTGCCAAGCCCTCACAGTGTTTGGGAGAGTCAAGTTATATTGGTTTAAGAGTTGTATGCTCATTTGCGCCTTCTCGGTTTATCTTGGATTATAAGAACTTCAAGGCCAAGTGGTAGGTGTTTTCATGAAACACATGAGTTAGATGGTGTATGGGAGAGCCAATAGATGTTTGCCAAGCCCTCACGGTTTGAAGAGTCAAGTTATATTGGTTTAAGAGTTGTATGCTCATTTGCGCCTTCTCGGTTTATCTTGGATTATAAGAACTTCAAGGCCAAGTGGTAGGTGTTTTCATGAAACACATGAGTTAGATGGTGTATGGGAGAGCCAATAGATGTTTGCCAAGCCCTCACAGTGTTTGGGAGAGTCAAGTTATCTTGGTTTAAGAGTTGTGAGCTCATTTGCGCCTTCTCGGTTTATCTTGGATTATAAGAACTTCAAGGCCAAGTGGTAGGTGTTTTCATGAAACACATGAGTTAGATGGTGTATGGGAGAGCCAATAGATGTTTGCCAAGCCCTCACAGTGTTTGGGAGAGTCAAGTTATATTGGTTTAAGAGTTGTATGCTCATTTGCGCCTTCTCGGTTTATCTTGGATTATAAGAACTTCAAGGCCAAGTGGTAGGTGTTTTCATGAAACACATGAGTTAGATGGTGTATGGGAGAGCCAATAGATGTTTGCCAAGCCCTCACAGTGTTTGGGAGAGTCAAGTTATATTGGTTTAAGAGTTGTATGCTCATTTGCGCCTTCTCGGTTTATCTTGGATTATAAGAACTTCAAGGCCAAGTGGTAGGTGTTTTCATGAAACACATGAGTTAGATGGTGTATGGGAGAGCCAATAGATGTTTGCCAAGCCCTCACAGTGTTTGGGAGAGTCAAGTTATATTGGTTTAAGAGTTGTATGCTCATTAGCGCCTTCTCGGTTTATCTTGGATTATAAGAACTTCAAGGCCAAGTGGTAGGTGTTTTCATGAAACACATGAGTTAGATGGTGTATGGGAGAGCCAATAGATGTTTGCCAAGCCCTCACAGTGTTTGGGAGAGTCAAGTTATCTTGGTTTAAGAGTTGTGAGCTCATTTGCGCCTTCTCGGTTTATCTTGGATTATAAGAACTTCAAGGCCAAGTGGTAGGTGTTTTCATGAAACACATGAGTTAGATGGTGTATGGGAGAGCCAATAGATGTTTGCCAAGCCCTCACAGTGTTTGGGAGAGTCAAGTTATATTGGTTTAAGAGTTGTATGCTCATTTGCGCCTTCTCGGTTTATCTTGGATTATAAGAACTTCAAGGCCAAGTGGTAGGTGTTTTCATGAAACACATGAGTTAGATGGTGTATGGGAGAGCCAATAGATGTTTGCCAAGCCCTCACCGTGTTTGGGAGAGTCAAGTTATATTGGTTTAAGAGTTGTATGCTCATTTGCGCCTTCTCGGTTTATCTTGGATTATAAGAACTTCAAGGCCAAGTGGTAGGTGTTTTCATGAAACACATGAGTTAGATGGTGTATGGGAGAGCCAATAGATGTTTGCCAAGCCCTCACAGTGATTGGGAGAGTCAAGTTATATTGGTTTAAGAGTTGTATGCTCATTTGCGCCTTCTCGGTTTATCTTGGATTATAAGAACTTCAAGGCCAAGTGGTAGGTGTTTTCATGAAACACATGAGTTAGATGGTGTATGGGAGAGCCAATAGATGTTTGCCAAGCCCTCACTGTGTTTGGGAGAGTCAAGTTATATTGGTTTAAGAGTTGTATGCTCATTAGCGCCTTCTCGGTTTATCTTGGATTATAAGAACTTCAAGGCCAAGTGGTAGGTGTTTTCATGAAACACATGAGTTAGATGGTGTATGGGAGAGCCAATAGATGTTTGCCAAGCCCTCACTGTGTTTGGGAGAGTCAAGTTATATTGGTTTAAGAGTTGTATGCTCATTAGCGCCTTCTCGGTTTATCTTGGATTATAAGAACTTCAAGGCCAAGTGGTAGGTGTTTTCATGAAACACATGAGTTAGATGGTGTATGGGAGAGCCAATAGATGTTTGCCAAGCCCTCACAGTGTTTGGGAGAGTCAAGTTATATTGGTTTAAGAGTTGTATGCTCATTTGCGCCTTCTCGGTTTATCTTGGATTATAAGAACTTCAAGGCCAAGTGGTAGGTGTTTTCATGAAACACATGAGTTAGATGGTGTATGGGAGAGCCAATAGATGTTTGCCAAGCCCTCACAGTGTTTGGGAGAGTCAAGTTATCTTGGTTTAAGAGTTGTGAGCCCATTTGCGCCTTCTCGGTTTATCTTGGATTATAAGAACTTCAAGGCCAAGTGGTAGGTGTTTTCATGAAACACATGAGTTAGATGGTGTATGGGAGAGCCAATAGATGTTTGCCAAGCCCTCACAGTGTTTGGGAGAGTCAAGTTATATTGGTTTAAGAGTTGTATGCTCATTTGCGCCTTCTCGGTTTATCTTGGATTATAAGAACTTCAAGGCCAAGTGGTAGGTGTTTTCATGAAACACATGAGTTAGATGGTGTATGGGAGAGCCAATAGATGTTTGCCAAGCCCTCACTGTGTTTGGGAGAGTCAAGTTATATTGGTTTAAGAGTTGTATGCTCATTTGCGCCTTCTCGGTTTATCTTGGATTATAAGAACTTCAAGGCCAAGTGGTAGGTGTTTTCATGAAACACATGAGTTAGATGGTGTATGGGAGAGCCAATAGATGTTTGCCAAGCCCTCACAGTGTTTGGGAGAGTCAAGTTATATTGGTTTAAGAGTTGTATGCTCATTAGCGCCTTCTCGGTTTATCTTGGATTATAAGAACTTCAAGGCCAAGTGGTAGGTGTTTTCATGAAACACATGAGTTAGATGGTGTATGGGAGAGCCAATAGATGTTTGCCAAGCCCTCACAGTGTTTGGGAGAGTCAAGTTATATTGGTTTAAGAGTTGTATGCTCATTAGCGCCTTCTCGGTTTATCTTGGATTATAAGAACTTCAAGGCCAAGTGGTAGGTGTTTTCATGAAACACATGAGTTAGATGGTGTATGGGAGAGCCAATAGATGTTTGCCAAGCCCTCACAGTGTTTGGGAGAGTCAAGTTATATTGGTTTAAGAGTTGTATGCTCATTTGCGCCTTCTCGGTTTATCTTGGATTATAAGAACTTCAAGGCCAAGTGGTAGGTGTTTTCATGAAACACATGAGTTAGATGGTGTATGGGAGAGCCAATAGATGTTTGCCAAGCCCTCACAGTGTTTGGGAGAGTCAAGTTATATTGGTTTAAGAGTTGTATGCTCATTTGCGCCTTCTCGGTTTATCTTGGATTATAAGAACTTCAAGGCCAAGTGGTAGGTGTTTTCATGAAACACATGAGTTAGATGGTGTATGGGAGAGCCAATAGATGTTTGCCAAGCCCTCACAGTGTTTGGGAGAGTCAAGTTATATTGGTTTAAGAGTTGTATGCTCATTAGCGCCTTCTCGGTTTATCTTGGATTATAAGAACTTCAAGGCCAAGTGGTAGGTGTTTTCATGAAACACATGAGTTAGATGGTGTATGGGAGAGCCAATAGATGTTTGCCAAGCCCTCACAGTGTTTGGGAGAGTCAAGTTATATTGGTTTAAGAGTTGTATGCTCATTAGCGCCTTCTCGGTTTATCTTGGATTATAAGAACTTCAAGGCCAAGTGGTAGGTGTTTTCATGAAACACATGAGTTAGATGGTGTATGGGAGAGCCAATAGATGTTTGCCAAGCCCTCACAGTGTTTGGGAGAGTCAAGTTATATTGGTTTAAGAGTTGTATGCTCATTTGCGCCTTCTCGGTTTATCTTGGATTATAAGAACTTCAAGGCCAAGTGGTAGGTGTTTTCATGAAACACATGAGTTAGATGGTGTATGGGAGAGCCAATAGATGTTTGCCAAGCCCTCACAGTGTTTGGGAGAGTCAAGTTATATTGGTTTAAGAGTTGTTAGCCCATTTGCGCCTTCTCGGTTTATCTTGGATTATAAGAACTTCAAGGCCAAGTGGTAGGTGTTTTCATGAAACACATGAGTTAGATGGTGTATGGGAGAGCCAATAGATGTTTGCCAAGCCCTCACAGTGTTTGGGAGAGTCAAGTTATCTTGGTTTAAGAGTTGTGAGCCCATTTGCGCCTTCTCGGTTTATCTTGGATTATAAGAACTTCAAGGCCAAGTGGTAGGTGTTTTCATGAAACACATGAGTTAGATGGTGTATGGGAGAGCCAATAGATGTTTGCCAAGCCCTCACAGTGTTTGGGAGAGTCAAGTTATATTGGTTTAAGAGTTGTATGCTCATTTGCGCCTTCTCGGTTTATCTTGGATTATAAGAACTTCAAGGCCAAGTGGTAGGTGTTTTCATGAAACACATGAGTTAGATGGTGTATGGGAGAGCCAATAGATGTTTGCCAAGCCCTCACTGTGTTTGGGAGAGTCAAGTTATATTGGTTTAAGAGTTGTATGCTCATTAGCGCCTTCTCGGTTTATCTTGGATTATAAGAACTTCAAGGCCAAGTGGTAGGTGTTTTCATGAAACACATGAGTTAGATGGTGTATGGGAGAGCCAATAGATGTTTGCCAAGCCCTCACTGTGTTTGGGAGAGTCAAGTTATATTGGTTTAAGAGTTGTATGCTCATTTGCGCCTTCTCGGTTTATCTTGGATTATAAGAACTTCAAGGCCAAGTGGTAGGTGTTTTCATGAAACACATGAGTTAGATGGTGTATGGGAGAGCCAATAGATGTTTGCCAAGCCCTCACTGTGTTTGGGAGAGTCAAGTTATATTGGTTTAAGAGTTGTATGCTCATTTGCGCCTTCTCGGTTTATCTTGGATTATAAGAACTTCAAGGCCAAGTGGTAGGTGTTTTCATGAAACACATGAGTTAGATGGTGTATGGGAGAGCCAATAGATGTTTGCCAAGCCCTCACTGTGTTTGGGAGAGTCAAGTTATATTGGTTTAAGAGTTGTATGCTCATTAGCGCCTTCTCGGTTTATCTTGGATTATAAGAACTTCAAGGCCAAGTGGTAGGTGTTTTCATGAAACACATGAGTTAGATGGTGTATGGGAGAGCCAATAGATGTTTGCCAAGCCCTCACTGTGTTTGGGAGAGTCAAGTTATATTGGTTTAAGAGTTGTATGCTCATTAGCGCCTTCTCGGTTTATCTTGGATTATAAGAACTTCAAGGCCAAGTGGTAGGTGTTTTCATGAAACACATGAGTTAGATGGTGTATGGGAGAGCCAATAGATGTTTGCCAAGCCCTCACAGTGTTTAGGAGAGTCAAGTTATCTTGGTTTAAGAGTTGTATGCTCATTTGCGCCTTCTCGGTTTATCTTGGATTATAAGAACTTCAAGGCCAAGTGGTAGGTGTTTTCATGAAACACATGAGTTAGATGGTGTATGGGAGAGCCAATAGATGTTTGCCAAGCCCTCACAGTGTTTGGGAGAGTCAAGTTATCTTGGTTTAAGAGTTGTATGCTCATTTGCGCCTTCTCGGTTTATCTTGGATTATAAGAACTTCAAGGCCAAGTGGTAGGTGTTTTCATGAAACACATGAGTTAGATGGTGTATGGGAGAGCCAATAGATGTTTGCCAAGCCCTCACAGTGTTTGGGAGAGTCAAGTTATATTGGTTTAAGAGTTGTATGCTCATTAGCGCCTTCTCGGTTTATCTTGGATTATAAGAACTTCAAGGCCAAGTGGTAGGTGTTTTCATGAAACACATGAGTTAGATGGTGTATGGGAGAGCCAATAGATGTTTGCCAAGCCCTCACAGTGTTTGGGAGAGTCAAGTTATATTGGTTTAAGAGTTGTATGCTCATTTGCGCCTTCTCGGTTTATCTTGGATTATAAGAACTTCAAGGCCAAGTGGTAGGTGTTTTCATGAAACACATGAGTTAGATGGTGTATGGGAGAGCCAATAGATGTTTGCCAAGCCCTCACAGTGTTTGGGAGAGTCAAGTTATATTGGTTTAAGAGTTGTATGCTCATTTGCGCCTTCTCGGTTTATCTTGGATTATAAGAACTTCAAGGCCAAGTGGTAGGTGTTTTCATGAAACACATGAGTTAGATGGTGTATGGGAGAGCCAATAGATGTTTGCCAAGCCCTAACAGTGTTTGGGAGAGTCAAGTTATATTGGTTTAAGAGTTGTATGCTCATTAGCGCCTTCTCGGTTTATCTTGGATTATAAGAACTTCAAGGCCAAGTGGTAGGTGTTTTCATGAAACACATGAGTTAGATGGTGTATGGGAGAGCCAATAGATGTTTGCCAAGCCCTCACAGTGTTTGGGAGAGTCAAGTTATATTGGTTTAAGAGTTGTATGCTCATTAGCGCCTTCTCGGTTTATCTTGGATTATAAGAACTTCAAGGCCAAGTGGTAGGTGTTTTCATGAAACACATGAGTTAGATGGTGTATGGGAGAGCCAATAGATGTTTGCCAAGCCCTCACAGTGTTTGGGAGAGTCAAGTTATCTTGGTTTAAGAGTTGTATGCTCATTTGCGCCTTCTCGGTTTATCTTGGATTATAAGAACTTCAAGGCCAAGTGGTAGGTGTTTTCATGAAACACATGAGTTAGATGGTGTATGGGAGAGCCAATAGATGTTTGCCAAGCCCTCACAGTGTTTGGGAGAGTCAAGTTATATTGGTTTAAGAGTTGTATGCTCATTTGCGCCTTCTCGGTTTATCTTGGATTATAAGAACTTCAAGGCCAAGTGGTAGGTGTTTTCATGAAACACATGAGTTAGATGGTGTATGGGAGAGCCAATAGATGTTTGCCAAGCCCTCACAGTGTTTGGGAGAGTCAAGTTATATTGGTTTAAGAGTTGTATGCTCATTAGCGCCTTCTCGGTTTATCTTGGATTATAAGAACTTCAAGGCCAAGTGTTAGGTGTTTTCATGAAACACATGAGTTAGATGGTGTATGGGAGAGCCAATAGATGTTTGCCAAGCCCTCACAGTGTTTGGGAGAGTCAAGTTATATTGGTTTAAGAGTTGTATGCTCATTAGCGCCTTCTCGGTTTATCTTGGATTATAAGAACTTCAAGGCCAAGTGGTAGGTGTTTTCATGAAACACATGAGTTAGATGGTGTATGGGAGAGCCAATAGATGTTTGCCAAGCCCTCACAGTGTTTGGGAGAGTCAAGTTATATTGGTTTAAGAGTTGTATGCTCATTTGCGCCTTCTCGGTTTATCTTGGATTATAAGAACTTCAAGGCCAAGTGGTAGGTGTTTTCATGAAACACATGAGTTAGATGGTGTATGGGAGAGCCAATAGATGTTTGCCAAGCCCTCACAGTGTTTGGGAGAGTCAAGTTATATTGGTTTAAGAGTTGTATGCCCATTTGCGCCTTCTCGGTTTATCTTGGATTATAAGAACTTCAAGGCCAAGTGGTAGGTGTTTTCATGAAACACATGAGTTAGATGGTGTATGGGAGAGCCAATAGATGTTTGCCAATACATCAAAGAGTTTGGGAGAGTCAAGTTATATTGGTTTAAGAGTTGTATGCTCATTAGCGCCTTCTCGGTTTATCTTGGATTATAAGAACTTCAAGGCCAAGTGGTAGGTGTTTTCATGAAACACATGAGTTAGATGGTGTATGGGAGAGCCAATAGATGTTTGCCAAGCCCTCACAGTGTTTGGGAGAGTCAAGTTATATTGGTTTAAGAGTTGTATGCTCATTTGCGCCTTCTCGGTTTATCTTGGATTATAAGAACTTCAAGGCCAAGTGGTAGGTGTTTTCATGAAACACATGAGTTAGATGGTGTATGGGAGAGCCAATAGATGTTTGCCAAGCCCTCACAGTGTTTGGGACAGTCAAGTTATATTGGTTTAAGAGTTGTATGCTCATTTGCGCCTTCTCGGTTTATCTTGGATTATAAGAACTTCAAGGCCAAGTAGTAGGTGTTTTCATGAAACACATGAGTTAGATGGTGTTTGGGAGAGCCAATAGATGTTTGCCTAGCCCTCACAGTGTTTAGGAGAGTCAAGTTATCTTGGTTTAAGAGTTCTATGCTCATTTGCGCCTTCTCGGTTTATCTTGGATTATAAGAACTTCAAGGCCAAGTGGTAGGTGTTTTCATGAAACACATGAGTTAGATGGTGTATGGGAGAGCCAATAGATGTTTGCCAAGCCCTCACAGTGTTTGAAGAGTCAAGTTATCTTGGTTTAAGAGTTGTGAGCCCATTTGCGCCTTCTCGGTTTATCTTGGATTATAAGAACTTCAAGGCCAAGTGGTAGGTGTTTTCATGAAACACATGAGTTAGATGGTGTATGGGAGAGCCAATAGATGTTTGCCAAGCCCTCACAGTGTTTGGGAGAGTCAAGTTATATTGGTTTAAGAGTTGTATGCTCATTTGCGCCTTCTCGGTTTATCTTGGATTATAAGAACTTCAAGGCCAAGTGGTAGGTGTTTTCATGAAACACATGAGTTAGATGGTGTATGGGAGAGCCAATAGATGTTTGCCAAGCCCTCACTGTGTTTGGGAGAGTCAAGTTATATTGGTTTAAGAGTTGTATGCTCATTAGCGCCTTCTCAGTTTATCTTGGATTATAAGAACTTCAAGGCCAAGTGGTAGGTGTTTTCATGAAACACATGAGTTAGATGGTGTATGGGAGAGCCAATAGATGTTTGCCTAGCCCTCACAGTGTTTAGGAGAGTCAAGTTATCTTGGTTTAAGAGTTCTATGCTCATTTGCGCCTTCTCGGTTTATCTTGGATTATAAGAACTTCAAGGCCAAGTGGTAGGTGTTTTCATGAAACACATGAGTTAGATGGTGTATGGGAGAGCCAATAGATGTTTGCCAAGCCCTCACACAGTTTGAAGAGTCAAGTTATATTGGTTTAAGAGTTGTATGCTCATTTGCGCCTTCTCGGTTTATCTTGGATTATAAGAACTTCAAGGCCAAGTGGTAGGTGTTTTCATGAAACACATGAGTTAGATGGTGTATGGGAGAGCCAATAGATGTTTGCCAAGCCCTCACAGTGTTTGGGAGAGTCAAGTTATATTGGTTTAAGAGTTGTATGCTCATTAGCGCCTTCTCGGTTTATCTTGGATTATAAGAACTTCAAGGCCAAGTGGTAGGTGTTTTCATGAAACACATGAGTTAGATGGTGTATGGGAGAGCCAATAGATGTTTGCCAAGCCCTCACAGTGTTTGGGAGAGTCAAGTTATATTGGTTTAAGAGTTGTATGCTCATTTGCGCCTTCTCGGTTTATCTTGGATTATAAGAACTTCAAGGCCAAGTGGTAGGTGTTTTCATGAAACACATGAGTTAGATGGTGTATGGGAGAGCCAATAGATGTTTGCCAAGCCCTCACTGGGTTTGGGAGAGTCAAGTTATATTGGTTTAAGAGTTGTATGCTCATTTGCGCCTTCTCGGTTTATCTTGGATTATAAGAACTTCAAGGCCAAGTGGTAGGTGTTTTCATGAAACACATGAGTTAGATGGTGTATGGGAGAGCCAATAGATGTTTGCCAAGCCCTCACAATGTTTGAAGAGTCAAGTTATCTTGGTTTAAGAGTTGTGAGCCCATTTGCGCCTTCTCGGTTTATCTTGGATTATAAGAACTTCAAGGCCAAGTGGTAGGTGTTTTCATGAAACACATGAGTTAGATGGTGTATGGGAGAGCCAATAGATGTTTGCCAAGCCCTCACAGTGTTTGGGAGAGTCAAGTTATATTGGTTTAAGAGTTGTATGCTCATTAGCGCCTTCTCGGTTTATCTTGGATTATAAGAACTTCAAGGCCAAGTGGTAGGTGTTTTCATGAAACACATGAGTTAGATGGTGTATGGGAGAGCCAATAGATGTTTGCCAAGCCCTCACAGTGTTTGGGAGAGTCAAGTTATATTGGTTTAAGAGTTGTATGCTCATTTGCGCCTTCTCGGTTTATCTTGGATTATAAGAACTTCAAGGCCAAGTGGTAGGTGTTTTCATGAAACACATGAGTTAGATGGTGTATGGGAGAGCCAATAGATGTTTGCCAAGCCCTCACTGTGTTTGGGAGAGTCAAGTTATATTGGTTTAAGAGTTGTATGCTCATTAGCGCCTTCTCGGTTTATCTTGGATTATAAGAACTTCAAGGCCAAGTGGTAGGTGTTTTCATGAAACACATGAGTTAGATGGTGTATGGGAGAGCCAATAGATGTTTGCCAAGCCCTCGCGTTGTTTGGGAGAGTCAAGTTATATTGGTTTAAGAGTTGTATGCTCATTAGCGCCTTCTCGGTTTATCTTGGATTATAAGAACTTCAAGGCCAAGTGGTAGGTGTTTTCATGAAACACATGAGTTAGATGGTGTATGGGAGAGCCAATAGATGTTTGCCAAGCCCTCACTGTGTTTGGGAGAGTCAAGTTATATTGGTTTAAGAGTTGTATGCTCATTTGCGCCTTCTCGGTTTATCTTGGATTATAAGAACTTCAAGGCCAAGTGGTAGGTGTTTTCATGAAACACATGAGTTAGATGGTGTATGGGAGAGCCAATAGATGTTTGCCAAGCCCTCACTGTGTTTGGGAGAGTCAAGTTATATTGGTTTAAGAGTTGTATGCTCATTAGCGCCTTCTCGGTTTATCTTGGATTATAAGAACTTCAAGGCCAAGTGGTAGGTGTTTTCATGAAACACATGAGTTAGATGGTGTATGGGAGAGCCAATAGATGTTTGCCAAGCCCTCACGGTGTGTGGGAGAGTCAAGTGATGTTGGTTTAAGAGTTGTATGCTCATTTGCGCCTTCTCGGTTTATCTTGGATTATAAGAACTTCAAGGCCAAGTGGTAGGTGTTTTCATGAAACACATGAGTTAGATGGTGTATGGGAGAGCCAATAGATGTTTGCCAAGCCCTCATTGTGTTTGGGAGAGTCAAGTTATATTGGTTTAAGAGTTGTATGCTCATTTGCGCCTTCTCGGTTTATCTTGGATTATAAGAACTTCAAGGCCAAGTGGTAGGTGTTTTCATGAAACACATGAGTTAGATGGTGTATGGGAGAGCCAATAGATGTTTGCCAAGCCCTCACCGTGTTTGGGAGAGTCAAGTTATATTGGTTTAAGAGTTGTATGCTCATTAGCGCCTTCTCGGTTTATCTTGGATTATAAGAACTTCAAGGCCAAGTGGTAGGTGTTTTCATGAAACACATGAGTTAGATGGTGTATGGGAGAGCCAATAGATGTTTGCCAAGCCCTCACAGTGTTTGGGAGAGTCAAGTTATATTGGTTTAAGAGTTGTATGCTCATTAGCGCCTTCTCGGTTTATCTTGGATTATAAGAACTTCAAGGCCAAGTGGTAGGTGTTTTCATGAAACACATGAGTTAGATGGTGTATGGGAGAGCCAATAGATGTTTGCCAAGCCCTCACAGTGTTTGGAAGAGTCAAGTTATATTGGTTTAAGAGTTGTATGCTCATTTGCGCCTTCTCGGTTTATCTTGGATTATAAGAACTTCAAGGCCAAGTGGTAGGTGTTTTCATGAAACACATGAGTTAGATGGTGTATGGGAGAGCCAATAGATGTTTGCCAAGCCCTCACAGTGTTTGGATGAGTCAAGTTATATTGGTTTAAGAGTTGTCAGCCCATTTGCGCCTTCTCGGTTTATCTTGGATTATAAGAACTTCAAGGCCAAGTGGTAGGTGTTTTCATGAAACACATGAGTTAGATGGTGTATGGGAGAGCCAATAGATATTTGCCAAGCCCTCACAGTGTTTGAAGAGTCAAGTTATCTTGGTTTAAGAGTTCTATGCTCATTTGCGCCTTCTTGGTTTGTCTAGGATTATAAGAACTTCAAGGCCAAGTGGTAGGTGTTTTCATGAAACACATGAGTTAGATGGTGTATGGGAGAGCCAATAGATGTTTGCCAAGCCCTCACAGTGTTTGGGAGAGTCAAGTTATATTGGTTTAAGAGTTGTATGCTCATTTGCGCCTTCTCGGTTTATCTTGGATTATAAGAACTTCAAGGCCAAGTGGTAGGTGTTTTCATGAAACACATGAGTTAGATGGTGTATGGGAGAGCCAATAGATGTTTGCCAAGCCCTCACAGTGTTTGGGAGAGTCAAGTTATATTGGTTTAAGAGTTGTATGCTCATTAGCGCCTTCTCGGTTTATCTTGGATTATAAGAACTTCAAGGCCAAGTGGTAGGTGTTTTCATGAAACACATGAGTTAGATGGTGTATGGGAGAGCCAATAGATGTTTGCCAAGCCCTCACAGTTGTAACAGCCCGTGCTCCAGGTTTGACGACTGTCCCCACACACCAACACGAGTCTTTCTGCGTGCTTATGTCCTCACTCACACGCACCCTGAGAACTTCCCAGGGGGTCACCCATCCCAGAATTGCTCTGGGCCAAGCACGCTTAACCATGGAGTTTCTAAGTTATGGGCTCCCGAAAAGAAGATGCATCTTGTTGATATAGGTAGTACCTATCAAATCCTTTATGAGCTTCCTTAATTGCACAGTCCCATACCTGCACAATCTCGGAATTCCCCTCTTCTTCTGGTGTGGGCTCGTTTCATTCATGTCTCCCTCCGCCTAGAAGCCTGCCAAGAGCCTCTTATTGTCCGTGCCTCTTTGCACCGGCAATCACTCCCCGCCCTCTTCAGCCCCGGGTATTACATGCCCACCAGCTTCCGCTTGGTTCGTCCCCGAACCACACACCGTACTAGTAGAGGGTCGGCTCTGATACCAATTGTAACAGCCCGTGCTCCAGGTTTGACGACTGTCCACACACACCAACACGAGTCTTTCTGCGTGCTTATGTCCTCACTCACACGCACCCTGAGAACTTCCCAGGGGGTCACCCATCCCAGAATTGCTCTGGGCCAAGCACGCTTAACCATGGAGTTTCTAAGTTATGGGCTCCCAAAAAGAAGATGCATCTTGTTGATATAGGTAGTACCTATCAAATCCTTTATGAGCTTCCTTAATTGCACAGTCCCATACCTGCACAATCTCGGAATTCCCCTCTTCTTCTGGTGTGGGCTCGTTTCATTCATGTCTCCCTCCGCCTAGAAGCCTGCCAAGAGCCTCTTATTGTCCGTGCCTCTTTGCACCGGCAATCACTCCCCGCCCTCTTCAGCCCCGGGTATTACAACTGTGAGGGCTTGGCAAACATCTATTGGCTCTCCCATACACCATCTAACTCATGTGTTTCATGAAAACACCTACCACTTGGCCTTGAAGTTCTTATAATCCAAGATAAACCGAGAAGGCGCAAATGAGCATACAACTCTTAAACCAATATAACTTGACTCTTCAAAACACTGTGAGGGCTTGGCAAACATCTATTGGCTCTCCCATACACCATCTAACTCATGTGTTTCATGAAAACACCTACCACTTGGCCTTGAAGTTCTTATAATCCAAGATAAACCGAGAAGGCGCAAATGAGCATACAACTCTTAAACCAATATAACTTGACTCTCCCAAACACTGTGAGGGCTTGGCAAACATCTATTGGCTCTCCCATACACCATCTAACTCATGTGTTTCATGAAAACACCTACCACTTGGCCTTGAAGTTCTTATAATCCAAGATAAACCGAGAAGGCGCAAATGAGCATACAACTCTTAAACCAATATAACTTGACTCTCCCAAACACTTTGTGAGGGCTTGGCAAACATCTATTGGCTCTCCCATACACCATCTAACTCATGTGTTTCATGAAAACACCTACCACTTGGCCTTGAAGTTCTTATAATCCAAGATAAACCGAGAAGGCGCAAATGAGCATACAACTCTTAAACCAATATAACTTGACTCTCCAAAAAACTTGTAGGGCTTGGCAAACATCTATTGGCTCTCCCATACACCATCTAACTCATGTGTTTCATGAAAACACCTACCACTTGGCCTTGAAGTTCTTATAATCCAAGATAAACCGAGAAGGCGCAAATGAGCATACAACTCTTAAACCAATATAACTTGACTCTCCCAAACCTTTGTGAGGGCTTGGCAAACATCTATTGGCTCTCCCATACACCATCTAACTCATGTGTTTCATGAAAACACCTACCACTTGGCCTTGAAGTTCTTATAATCCAAGATAAACCGAGAAGGCGCAAATGAGCATACAACTCTTAAACCAATATAACTTGACTCTCCCAAACCTTTGTGAGGGCTTGGCAAACATCTATTGGCTCTCCCATACACCATCTAACTCATGTGTTTCATGAAAACACCTACCACTTGGCCTTGAAGTTCTTATAATCCAAGATAAACCGAGAAGGCGCAAATGAGCATACAACTCTTAAACCAATATAACTTGACTCTCCCAAACCTGTGAGGGCTTGGCAAACATCTATTGGCTCTCCCATACACCATCTAACTCATGTGTTTCATGAAAACACCTACCACTTGGCCTTGAAGTTCTTATAATCCAAGATAAACCGAGAAGGCGCAAATGAGCATACAACTCTTAAACCAATATAACTTGACTCTCCCAAACCCTGTGAGGGCTTGGCAAACATCTATTGGCTCTCCCATACACCATCTAACTCATGTGTTTCATGAAAACACCTACCACTTGGCCTTGAAGTTCTTATAATCCAAGATAAACCGAGAAGGCGCAAATGAGCATAGAACTCTTAAACCAAGATAACTTGACTCTCCCAAACCTTTGTGAGGGCTTGGCAAACATCTATTGGCTCTCCCATACACCATCTAACTCATGTGTTTCATGAAAACACCTACCACTTGGCCTTGAAGTTCTTATAATCCAAGATAAACCGAGAAGGCGCAAATGAGCATACAACTCTTAAACCAATATAACTTGACTCTTCCAAACATTGTGAGGGCTTGGCAAACATCTATTGGCTCTCCCATACACCATCTAACTCATGTGTTTCATGAAAACACCTACCACTTGGCCTAGAAGTTCTTATAATCCAAGATAAACCGAGAAGGCGCAAATGAGCATACAACTCTTAAACCAATATAACTTGACTCTTCAAACTGTGTGAGGGCTTGGCAAACATCTATTGGCTCACCCATACACCATCTAACTCATGTGTTTCATGAAAACACCTACCACTTGGCCTTGAAGTTCTTATAATCCAAGATAAACCGAGAAGGCGCAAATGAGCATACAACTCTTAAACCAATATAACTTGACTTTTCCAAACACTGTGAGGGCTTGGCAAACATCTATTGGCTCTCCCATACACCATCTAACTCATGTGTTTCATGAAAACACCTACCACTTGGCCTTGAAGTTCTTATAATCCAAGATAAACCGAGAAGGCGCAAATGAGCATACAACTCTTAAACCAATATAACTTGACTCTCCCAAAGCTTTGTGAGGGCTTGGCAAACATCTATTGGCTCTCCCATACACCATCTAACTCATGTGTTTCATGAAAACACCTACCACTTGGCCTTGAAGTTCTTATAATCCAAGATAAACCGAGAAGGCGCAAATGAGCATACAACTCTTAAACCAATATAACTTGACTCTGCCAAATCTTTGTGAGGGCTTGGCAAACATCTATTGGCTCTCCCATACACCATCTAACTCATGTGTTTCATGAAAACACCTACCACTTGGCCTTGAAGTTCTTATAATCCAAGATAAACCGAGAAGGCGCAAATGAGCATACAACTCTTAAACCAATATAACTTGACTCTCCAAAACTTTGGATGGGTTGGCAAACATCTATTGGCTCTCCCATACACCATCTAACTCATGTGTTTCATGAAAACACCTACCACTTGGCCTTGAAGTTCTTATAATCCAAGATAAACCGAGAAGGCGCAAATGAGCATACAACTCTTAAACCAATATAACTTGACTCTCCCAAACCTTTGTGAGGGCTTGGCAAACATCTATTGGCTCTCCCATACACCATCTAACTCATGTGTTTCATGAAAACACCTACCACTTGGCCTTGAAGTTCTTATAATCCAAGATAAACCGAGAAGGCGCAAATGAGCATACAACTCTTAAACCAATATAACTTGACTCTCCCAAACATTTGTGAGGGCTTGGCAAACATCTATTGGCTCTCCCATACACCATCTAACTCATGTGTTTCATGAAAACACCTACCACTTGGCCTTGAAGTTCTTATAATCCAAGATAAACCGAGAAGGCGCAAATGAGCATACAACTCTTAAACCAATATAACTTGACTCTCCCAAACCAAGTGAGGGCTTGGCAAACATCTATTGGCTCTCCCATACACCATCTAACTCATGTGTTTCATGAAAACACCTACCACTTGGCCTTGAAGTTCTTATAATCCAAGATAAACCGAGAAGGCGCAAATGAGCATACAACTCTTAAACCAATATAACTTGACTCTTCCAAACCTTTGTGAGGGCTTGGCAAACATCTATTGGCTCTCCCATACACCATCTAACTCATGTGTTTCATGAAAACACCTACCACTTGGCCTTGAAGTTCTTATAATCCAAGATAAACCGAGAAGGCGCAAATGAGCATAGAACTCTTAAACCAATATAACTTGACTGTCCCAAACATTGTGAGGGCTTGGCAAACATCTATTGGCTCTCCCATACACCATCTAACTCATGTGTTTCATGAAAACACCTACCACTTGGCCTTGAAGTTCTTATAATCCAAGATAAACCGAGAAGGCGCAAATGAGCATACAACTCTTAAACCAATATAACTTGACTCTCCCAAACCTTTGTGAGAGCTTGGCAAACATCTATTGGCTCTCCCATACACCATCTAACTCATGTGTTTCATGAAAACACCTACCACTTGGCCTTGAAGTTCTTATAATCCAAGATAAACCGAGAAGGCGCAAATGAGCATACAACTCTTAAACCAATATAACTTGACTCTCCCAAACCTTTGTGAGGGCTTGGCAAACATCTATTGGCTCTCCCATACACCATCTAACTCATGTGTTTCATGAAAACACCTACCACTTGGCCTTGAAGTTCTTATAATCCAAGATAAACCGAGAAGGCGCAAATGAGCATACAACTCTTAAACCAAGATAACTTGACTCTTCCAAACACGTGTGAGGGCTTTGCAAACATCTATTGGCTCTCCCATACACCATCTAACTCATGTGTTTCATGAAAACACCTACCACTTGGCCTTGAAGTTCTTATAATCCAAGATAAACCGAGAAGGCGCAAATGAGCATACAACTCTTAAACCAATATAACTTGACTGTCCCAAACCTTTGTGAGGGCTTGGCAAACATCTATTGGCTCTCCCATACACCATCTCACTCATGTGTTTCATGAAAACACCTACCACTTGGCCTTGAAGTTCTTATAATCCAAGATAAACCGAGAAGGCGCAAATGAGCATACAACTCTTAAACCAATATAACTTGACTCTCCCAAACCTTTGTGAGGGGTTGGCAAACATCTATTGGCTCTCCCATACACCATCTAACTCATGTGTTTCATGAAAACACCTACCACTTGGCCTTGAAGTTCTTATAATCCAAGATAAACCGAGAAGGCGCAAATGAGCATACAACTCTTAAACCAATAGAACTTGACTCTCCCAAACCTTTGTGAGGGCTTGGCAAACATCTATTGGCTCTCCCATACACCATCTAACTCATGTGTTTCATGAAAACACCTACCACTTGGCCTTGAAGTTCTTATAATCCAAGATAAACCGAGAAGGCGCAAATGAGCATACAACTCTTAAACCAATATAACTTGACTCTCCCAAACCTTTGTGAGGGCTTGGCAAACATCTATTGGCTCTCCCATACACCATCTAACTCATGTGTTTCATGAAAACACCTACCACTTGGCCTTGAAGTTCTTATAATCCAAGATAAACCGAGAAGGCGCAAATGAGCATACAACTCTTAAACCAATATAACTTGACTCTCCCAAACACTGTGAGGGCTTGGCAAACATCTATTGGCTCTCCCATACACCATCTAACTCATGTGTTTCATGAAAACACCTACCACTTGGCCTTGAAGTTCTTATAATCCAAGATAAACCGAGAAGGCGCAAATGAGCATACAACTCTTAAACCAATATAACTTGACTCTCCCAAACCTTTGTGAGGGGTTGGCAAACCTCTATTGGCTCTCCCATACACCATCTAACTCATGTGTTTCATGAAAACACCTACCACTTGGCCTTGAAGTTCTTATAATCCAAGATAAACCGAGAAGGCGCAAATGAGCATACAACTCTTAAACCAATATAACTTGACTCTCCCAAACATTGTGAGGGCTTGGCAAACATCTATTGGCTCTCCCATACACCATCTAACTCATGTGTTTCATGAAAACACCTACCACTTGGCCTTGAAGTTCTTATAATCCAAGATAAACCGAGAAGGCGCAAATGAGCATACAACTCTTAAACCAATATAACTTGACTCTTCAAAATTTGTGAGGGCTTGGCAAACATCTATTGGCTCTCCCATACACCATCTAACTCATGTGTTTCATGAAAACACCTACCACTTGGCCTTGAAGTTCTTATAATCCAAGATAAACCGAGAAGGCGCAAATGAGCATACAACTCTTAAACCAATATAACTTGACTGTCCCAAACACTGTGAGGGCTTGGCAAACATCTATTGGCTCTCCCATACACCATCTAACTCATGTGTTTCATGAAAACACCTACCACTTGGCCTTGAAGTTCTTATAATCCAAGATAAACCGAGAAGGCGCAAATGAGCATACAACTCTTAAACCAATATAACTTGACTCTCCCAAACCTTTGTGAGGGCTTGGCAAACATCTATTGGCTCTCCCATACACCATCTAACTCATGTGTTTCATGAAAACACCTACCACTTGGCCTTGAAGATCTTATAATCCAAGATAAACCGAGAAGGCGCAAATGAGCATACAACTCTTAAACCAATATAACTTGACTCTCCCAAACCTTTGTGAGGGCTTGGCAAACATCTATTGGCTCTCCCATACACCATCTAACTCATGTGTTTCATGAAAACACCTACCACTTGGCCTTGAAGTTCTTATAATCCAAGATAAACCGAGAAGGCGCAAATGAGCATACAACTCTTAAACCAATATAACTTGACTCTCCCAAACCTTTGTGAGGGCTTGGCAAACATCTATTGGCTCTCCCATACACCATCTAACTCATGTGTTTCATGAAAACACCTACCACTTGGCCTTGAAGTTCTTATAATCCAAGATAAACCGAGAAGGCGCAAATGAGCATACAACTCTTAAACCAATATAACTTGACTCTCCCAAACGTGTGAGGGCTTGGCAAACATCTATTGGCTCTCCCATACACCATCTAACTCATGTGTTTCATGAAAACACCTACCACTTGGCCTTGAAGTTCTTATAATCCAAGATAAGCCGAGAAGGCGCTAATGAGCATACAACTCTTAAACCAATATAACTTGACTCTCCCAAACTTTGTGAGGGCTTGGCAAACATCTATTGGCTCTCCCATACACCATCTAACTCATGTGTTTCATGAAAACACCTACCACTTGGCCTTGAAGTTCTTATAATCCAAGATAAACCGAGAAGGCGCAAATGAGCATACAACTCTTAAACCAATATAACTTGACTCTCCCAAACCTTTGTGAGGGCTTGGCAAACATCTATTGGCTCTCCCATACACCATCTAACTCATGTGTTTCATGAAAACACCTACCACTTGGCCTTGAAGTTCTTATAATCCAAGATAAACCGAGAAGGCGCAAATGAGCATACAACTCTTAAACCAATATAACTTGACTCTCCCAAACAGTGTGAGGGCTTGGCAAACATCTATTGGCTCTCCCATACACCATCTAACTCATGTGTTTCATGAAAACACCTACCACTTGGCCTTGAAGTTCTTATAATCCAAGATAAACCGAGAAGGCGCAAATGAGCATACAACTCTTAAACCAATATAACTTGACTCTCCCAAACATTGTGAGGGCTTGGCAAACATCTATTGGCTCTCCCATACACCATCTAACTCATGTGTTTCATGAAAACACCTACCACTTGGCCTTGAAGTTCTTATAATCCAAGATAAACCGAGAAGGCGCAAATGAGCATACAACTCTTAAACCAATATAACTTGACTGTCCCAAACCTTTGTGAGGGCTTGGCAAACATCTATTGGCTCTCCCATACACCATCTAACTCATGTGTTTCATGAAAACACCTACCACTTGGCCTTGAAGTTCTTATAATCCAAGATAAACAGAGAAGGCGCAAATGAGCATACAACTCTTAAACCAATATAACTTGACACTTCCAAACACTGTGAGGGCTTGGCAAACATCTATTGGCTCTCCCATACACCATCTAACTCATGTGTTTCATGAAAACACCTACCACTTGGCCTTGAAGTTCTTATAATCCTAGACAAACCAAGAAGGCGCAAATGAGCATAGAACTCTTAAACCAAGATAACTTGACTCTTCAAACTGTGTGAGGGCTTGGCAAACATCTATTGGCTCTCCCATACACCATCTAACTCATGTGTTTCATGAAAACACCTACCACTTGGCCTTGAAGTTCTTATAATCCAAGATAAACCGAGAAGGCGCAAATGAGCATACAACTCTTAAACCAATATAACTTGACCTTACAAAACTCTGTGAGGGCTTGGCAAACATCTATTGGCTCTCCCATACACCATCTAACTCATGTGTTTCATGAAAACACCTACCACTTGGCCTTGAAGTTCTTATAATCCAAGATAAACCGAGAAGGCGCAAATGAGCATACAACTCTTAAACCAATATAACTTGACTCTTCCAAACTGTGTGAGGGCTTGGCAAACATCTATTGGCTCTCCCATACACCATCTAACTCATGTGTTTCATGAAAACACCTACCACTTGGCCTTGAAGTTCTTATAATCCAAGATAAACCGAGAAGGCGCAAATGAGCATACAACTCTTAAACCAATATAACTTGACTCTCCCAAACCTTTGTGAGGGCTTGGCAAACATCTATTGGCTCTCCCATACACCATCTAACTCATGTGTTTCATGAAAACACCTACCACTTGGCCTTGAAGTTCTTATAATCCAAGATAAACCGAGAAGGCGCAAATGAGCATACAACTCTTAAACCAATATAACTTGACTCTCCCAAACCTTTGTGAGGGCTTGGCAAACATCTATTGGCTCTCCCATACACCATCTAACTCATGTGTTTCATGAAAACACCTACCACTTGGCCTTGAAGTTCTTATAATCCAAGATAAACCGAGAAGGCGCAAATGAGCAAACAACTCTTAAACCAATATAACTTGACTCTCCCAAACCATGTGAGGGCTTGGCAAACATCTATTGGCTCTCCCATACACCATCTAACTCATGTGTTTCATGAAAACACCTACCACTTGGCCTTGAAGTTCTTATAATCCAAGATAAACCGAGAAGGCGCAAATGAGCATACAACTCTTAAACCAATATAACTTGACTGTCCCAAACCTTTGTGAGGGCTTGGCAAACATCTATTGGCTCTCCCATACACCATCTAACTCATGTGTTTCATGAAAACACCTACCACTTGGCCTTGAAGTTCTTATAATCCAAGATAAACCGAGAAGGCGCAAATGAGCATACAACTCTTAAACCAATATAACTTGACTCTCCCAAACACTGTGAGGGCTTGGCAAACATCTATTGGCTCTCCCATACACCATCTAACTCATGTGTTTCATGAAAACACCTACCACTTGGCCTTGAAGTTCTTATAATCCAAGATAAACCGAGAAGGCGCAAATGAGCATACAACTCTTAAACCAATATAACTTGACTCTCCCAACCTAGGTGAGGGCTTGGCAAACATCTATTGGCTCTCCCATACACCATCTAACTCATGTGTTTCATGAAAACACCTACCACTTGGCCTTGAAGTTCTTATAATCCAAGATAAACCGAGAAGGCGCAAATGAGCATACAACTCTTAAACCAAGATAACTTGACTCTTCAAACTGTGTGAGGGCTTGGCAAACATCTATTGGCTCTCCCATACACCATCTAACTCATGTGTTTCATGAAAACACCTACCACTTGGCCTTGAAGTTCTTATAATCCAAGATAAGCCGAGAAGGCGCAAATGAGCATACAACTCTTAAACCAATATAACTTGACTCTCACAAACTCTGTGAGGGCTTGGCAAACATCTATTGGCTCTCCCATACACCATCTAACTCATGTGTTTCATGAAAACACCTACCACTTGGCCTTGAAGTTCTTATAATCCAAGATAAACCGAGAAGGCGCAAATGAGCATACAACTCTTAAACCAATATAACTTGACTCTTCAAAATGTGTGAGGGCTTGGCAAACATCTATTGGCTCTCCCATACACCATCTAACTCATGTGTTTCATGAAAACACCTACCACTTGGCCTTGAAGTTCTTATAATCCAAGATAAACCGAGAAGGCGCAAATGAGCATACAACTCTTAAACCAATATAACTTGACTCTCCCAAACCTTTGTGAGTGCCTGGCAAACATCTATTGGCTCTCCCATACACCATCTAACTCATGTGTTTCATGAAAACACCTACCACTTGGCCTTGAAGTTCTTATAATCCAAGATAAGCCGAGAAGGCGCAAATGAGCATACGATTCTTAAACCAATATAACTTGACTCATCCAAACACTTGTGAGGGCTTGGCAAACATCTATTGGCTCTCCCATACACCATCTAACTCATGTGTTTCATGAAAACACCTACCACTTGGCCTTGAAGTTCTTATAATCCAAGATAAACCGAGAAGGCGCAAATGAGCATACAACTCTTAAACCAATATAACTTGATTCTTCCAAACCTTTGTGAGGGCTTGGCAAACATCTATTGGCTCTCCCATACACCATCTAACTCATGTGTTTCATGAAAACACCTACCACTTGGCCTTGAAGTTCTTATAATCCAAGATAAACCGAGAAGGCGCAAATGAGCATACAACTCTTAAACCAATATAACTTGACTCTCCCAAACCTTTGTGAGGGCTTGGCAAACATCAATTGGCTCTCCCATACACCATCTAACTCATGTGTTTCATGAAAACACCTACCACTTGGCCTTGAAGTTCTTATAATCCAAGATAAGCCGAGAAGGCGTAAATGAGCATACAACTCTTAAACCAATATAACTTGACTCTCCCAACCAATGTGAGGCCTTGGCAAACATCTATTGGCTCTCCCATACACCATCTAACTCATGTGTTTCATGAAAACACCTACCACTTGGCCTTGAAGTTCTTATAATCCAAGATAAACGAGAAGGCGCAAATGAGCATACAACTCTTAAACCAATATAACTTGACTCTCCCAAACCTGTGTGAGGGCTTGGCAAACATCTATTGGCTCTCCCATACATCATCTAACTCATGTGTTTCATGAAAACACCTACCACTTGGCCTTGAAGTTCTTATAATCCAAGATAAACCGAGAAGGCGCAAATGAGCATACAACTCTTAAACCAATATAACTTGACTCTCCCAAACCTTTGTGAGGGCTTGGCAAACATCTATTGGCTCTCCCATACACCATCTAACTCATGTGTTTCATGAAAACACCTACCACTTGGCCTTGAAGTTCTTATAATCCAAGATAAACCGAGAAGGCGCAAATGAGCATACAACTCTTAAACCAATATAACTTGACTCTCCCAAAAACTGTGAGGGCTTGGCAAACATCTATTGGCTCTCCCATACACCATCTAACTCATGTGTTTCATGAAAACACCTACCACTTGGCCTTGAAGTTCTTATAATCCAAGATAAACCGAGAAGGCGCAAATGAGCATACAACTCTTAAACCAAGATAACTTGACTCTCCTAAACACTTTGTGAGGGCTTGGCAAACATCTATTGGCTCTCCCATACACCATCTAACTCATGTGTTTCATGAAAACACCTACCACTTGGCCTTGAAGTTCTTATAATCCAAGATAAACCGAGAAGGCGCAAATGAGCATACAACTCTTAAACCAATATAACTTGACTCTCCCAAACCTTTGTGAGGGCTTGGCAAACATCTATTGGCTCTCCCATACACCATCTAACTCATGTGTTTCATGAAAACACCTACCACTTGGCCTTGAAGTTCTTATAATCCAAGATAAACCGAGAAGGCGCAAATGAGCATACAACTCTTAAACCAATATAACTTGACTCTACCAAACCTTTGTGAGGGCTTGGCAAACATCTATTGGCTCTCCCATACACCATCTAACTCATGTGTTTCATGAAAACACCTACCACTTGGCCTTGAAGTTCTTATAATCCAAGATAAACCGAGAAGGCGCAAATGAGCATACAACTCTTAAACCAAGATAACTTGACTCTCCCAAACCTTTGTGAGGGCTTGGCAAACATCTATTGGCTCTCCCATACACCATCTAACTCATGTGTTTCATGAAAACACCTACCACTTGGCCTTGAAGTTCTTATAATCCAAGATAAACCGAGAAGGCGCAAATGAGCATACAACTCTTAAACCAATATAACTTGACTCTCCCAAACCGTGTGAGGGCTTGGCAAACATCTATTGGCTCTCCCATACACCATCTAACTCATGTGTTTCATGAAAACACCTACCACTTGGCCTTGAAGTTCTTATAATCCAAGATAAACCGAGAAGGCGCAAATGAGCATACAACTCTTAAACCAATATAACTTGACTCTCCCTAACTATGTGAGGGATTGGCAAACATCTATTGGCTCTCCCATACACCATCTAACTCATGTGTTTCATGAAAACACCTACCACTTGGCCTTGAAGTTCTTATAATCCAAGATAAACCGAGAAGGCGCAAATGAGCATACAACTCTTAAACCAATATAAATTGACTCTCCCCCACCTTGTGAGGGCTTGGCAAACATCTATTTGCTCTCCCATACACCATCTAACTCATGTGTTTCATGAAAACACCTACCACTTGGCCTTGAAGTTCTTATAATCCAAGATAAACCGAGAAGGCGCAAATGAGCATACAACTCTTAAACCAATATAACTTGACTCTTCCAAACACTGTGAGGGCTTGGCAAACATCTATTGGCTCTCCCATACACCATCTAACTCATGTGTTTCATGAAAACACCTACCACTTGGCCTTGAAGTTCTTATAATCCAAGATAAACCGAGAAGGCGCAAATGAGCATACAACTCTTAAACCAATATAACTGGACTCTTCAAACTGTGTGAGGGCTTGGCAAACATCTATTGGCTCTCCCATACACCATAAAACTCATGTGTTTCATGAAAACACCTACCACTTGGCCTTGAAGTTCTTATAATCCAAGATAAACCGAGAAGGCGCAAATGAGCATACAACTCTTAAACCAATATAACTTGACTCTCCCAATCTTTGTGAGGGCTTGGCAAACATCTATTGGCTCTCCCATACACCATCTAACTCATGTGTTTCATGAAAACACCTACCACTTGGCCTTGAAGTTCTTATAATCCAAGATAAACCGAGAAGGCGCAAATGAGCATACAACTCTTAAACCAAGATAACTTGACTCTTCCAAACGTGTGAGGGCTTGGCAAACATCTATTGGCTCTCCCATACACCATCTAACTCATGTGTTTCATGAAAACACCTACCACTTGGCCTTGAAGTTCTTATAATCCAAGATAACCAGAGAAGGCGCAAATGAGAAAACAACTCTTAAACCAGGATAACTTGACTCTACCAAACTGTGTGAGGGCTTGGCAAACATCTATTGGCTCTCCCATACACCATCTAACTCATGTGTTTCATGAAAACACCTACCACTTGGCCTTGAAGTTCTTATAATCCAAGATAAACAGAGAAGGCGCAAATGAGCATACAACTCTTAAACCAATATAACTTGACTCTCCCAAACACTGTGAGGGCTTTGCAAACATCTATTGGCTCTCCCATACACCATCTAACTCATGTGTTTCATGAAAACACCTACCACTTGGCCTTGAAGTTCTTATAATCCAAGATAAACCGAGAAGGCGCAAATGAGCATACAACTCTTAAACCAATATAACTTGACTCTCCCAAACCTTTGTGAGGGCTTGGCAAACATCTATTGGCTCTCCCATACACCATCTAACTCATGTGTTTCATGAAAACACCTACCACTTGGCCTTGAAGTTCTTATAATCCAAGATAAACCGAGAAGGCGCAAATGAGCATACAACTCTTAAACCAATATAACTTGACTGTCCCAAAGCTTTGTGAGGGCTTGGCAAACATCTATTGGCTCTCCCATACACCATCTAACTCATGTGTTTCATGAAAACACCTACCACTTGGCCTTGAAGTTCTTATAATCCAAGATAAACCGAGAAGGCGCAAATGAGCATACAACTCTTAAACCAATATAACTTGAATCGCACATAATTTGTGAGGGCTTGGCAAACATCTATTGGCTCTCCCATACACCATCTAACTCATGTGTTTCATGAAAACACCTACCACTTGGCCTTGAAGTTCTTATAATCCAAGATAAACAGAGAAGGCGCAAATGAGCATACAACTCTTAAACCAATATAACTTGACTCTCCCAAACCTTTGTGAGGGCTTGGCAAACATCTATTGGCTCTCCCATACACCATCTAACTCATGTGTTTCATGAAAACACCTACCACTTGGCCTTGAAGTTCTTATAATCCAAGATAAACCGAGAAGGCGCAAATGAGCATACAACTCTTAAACCAATATAACTTGACTCTCCCAAACCTTTGTGAGGGCTTGGCAAACATCTATTGGCTCTCCCATACACCATCTAACTCATGTGTTTCATGAAAACACCTACCACTTGGCCTTGAAGTTCTTATAATCCAAGATAAACCGAGAAGGCGCAAATGAGCATACAACTCTTAAACCAATATAACTTGACTCTCCCAAACCTTTGTGAGGGCTTGGCAAACATCTATTGGCTCTCCCATACACCATCTAACTCATGTGTTTAATGAAAACACCTACCACTTGGCCTTGAAGTTCTTATAATCCAAGATAAACCGAAAGGCGCAAATGAGTATACAACTCTTAAACCAATATAACTTGACTCTCCCAAACTGTGTGAGGGCTTGGCAAACATCTATTGGCTCTCCCATACACCATCTAACTCATGTGTTTCATGAAAACACCTACCACTTGGCCTTGAAGTTCTTATAATCCAAGATAAACCGAGAAGGCGCAAATGAGCATACAACTCTTAAACCAATATAACTTGACTCTCCCAAACATTGTGAGGGCTTGGCAAACATCTATTGGCTCTCCCATACACCATCTAACTCATGTGTTTCATGAAAACACCTACCACTTGGCCTTGAAGTTCTTATAATCCAAGATAAACCGAGAAGGCGCAAATGAGCATACAACTCTTAAACCAATATAACTTGACTCTCCCAAACCGTGTGAGGGCTTGGCAAACATCTATTGGCTCTCCCATACACCATCTAACTCATGTGTTTCATGAAAACACCTACCACTTGGCCTTGAAGTTCTTATAATCCAAGATAAACCGAGAAGGCGCAAATGAGCATACAACTCTTAAACCAATATAACTTGACTCTCCCAAACACTGTGAGGGCTTGGCAAACATCTATTGGCTCTCCCATACACCATCTAACTCATGTGTTTCATGAAAACACCTACCACTTGGCCTTGAAGTTCTTATAATCCAAGATAAACCGAGAAGGCGCAAATGAGCATACAACTCTTAAACCAATATAACTTGACTCTCCCAAAAACTGTGAGGGCTTGGCAAACATCTATTGGCTCTCCCATACACCATCTAACTCATGTGTTTCATGAAAACACCTACCACTTGGCCTTGAAGTTCTTATAATCCAAGATAAACCGAGAAGGCGCAAATGAGCATACAACTCTTAAACCAATATAACTTGACTCTCCCAAACACTGTGAGGGCTTGGGAAACATCTATTGGCTCTCCCATACACCATCTAACTCATGTGTTTCATGAAAACACCTACCACTTGGCCTTGAAGTTCTTATAATCCTAGACAAACCAAGAAGGCGCAAATGAGCATAGAACTCTTAAACCAAGATAACTTGACTCTTCAAACTGTGTGAGGGCTTGGCAAACATCTATTGGCTCTCCCATACACCATCTAACTCATGTGTTTCATGAAAACACCTACCACTTGGCCTTGAAGTTCTTATAATCCAAGATAAACCGAGAAGGCGCAAATGAGCATACAACTCTTAAACCAAGATAACTTGACTCTTCCAAACAGTGTGAGGGCTTGGCAAACATCTATTGGCTCTCCCATACACCATCTAACTCATGTGTTTCATGAAAACACCTACCACTTGGCCTTGAAGTTCTTATAATCCAAGATAAACCGAGAAGGCGCAAATGAGCATACAACTCTTAAACCAATATAACTTGACTCTACCAAACCTTTGTGAGGGCTTGGCAAACATCTATTGGCTCTCGCATACACCATCTAACTCATGTGTTTCATGAAAACACCTACCACTTGGCCTTGAAGTTCTTATAATCCAAGATAAACCGAGAAGGCGCAAATGAGCATACAACTCTTAAACCAATATAACTTGACTCTTCAAACCTTTGTGAGGGCTTGGCAAACATCTATTGGCTCTCCCATACACCATCTAACTCATGTGTTTCATGAAAACACCTACCACTTGGCCTTGAAGTTCTTATAATCCAAGATAAACCGAGAAGGCGCAAATGGGCACACAACTCTTAAACCAAGATAACTTGACTCTCCCAAACAGTGTGAGGGCTTGGCAAACATCTATTGGCTCTCCCATACACCATCTAACTCATGTGTTTCATGAAAACACCTACCACTTGGCCTTGAAGTTCTTATAATCCAAGATAAACCGAGAAGGCGCAAATGAGCATACAACTCTTAAACCAATATAACTTGACTCTCCCAAACCATGTGAGGGCTTGGCAAACATCTATTGGCTCTCCCATACACCATCTAACTCATGTGTTTCATGAAAACACCTACCACTTGGCCTTGAAGTTCTTATAATCCAAGATAAACCGAGAAGGCGCAAATGAGCATACAACTCTTAAACCAAGATAACTTGACTCTCCCAAAGCGTGTGAGGGCTTGGCAAACATCTATTGGCTCTCCCATACACCATCTAACTCATGTGTTTCATGAAAACACCTACCACTTGGCCTTGAAGTTCTTATAATCCAAGATAAACCGAGAAGGCGCAAATGAGCATACAACTCTTAAACCAATATAACTTGACTCTCCAAATCTCTGTGAGGGCTTGGCAAACATCTATTGGCTCTCCCATACACCATCTAACTCATGTGTTTCATGAAAACACCTACCACTTGGCCTTGAAGTTCTTATAATCCAAGATAAACCGAGAAGGCGCAAATGAGCATACAACTCTTAAACCAATATAACTTGACTGTCCCAAACCCTGTGAGGGCTTGGCAAACATCTATTGGCTCTCCCATACACCATCTAACTCATGTGTTTCATGAAAACACCTACCACTTGGCCTTGAAGTTCTTATAATCCAAGATAAACCGAGAAGGCGCAAATGAGCATACAACTCTTAAACCAATATAACTTGACTCTTCCAAACCCTGTGAGGGCTTGGCAAACATCTATTGGCTCTCCCATACACCATCTAACTCATGTGTTTCATGAAAACACCTACCACTTGGCCTTGAAGTTCTTATAATCCAAGATAAACCGAGAAGGCGCAAATGAGCATACAACTCTTAAACCAATATAACTTGACTCTCCCAAACCTTTGTGAGGGCTTGGCAAACATCTATTGGCTCTCCCATACACCATCTAACTCATGTGTTTCATGAAAACACCTACCACTTGGCCTTGAAGTTCTTATAATCCAAGATAAACCGAGAAGGCGCAAATGAGCATACAACTCTTAAACCAATATAACTTGACTCTCCCAAACCTTTGTGAGGGCTTGGCAAACATCTATTGGCTCTCCCATACACCATCTAACTCATGTGTTTCATGAAAACACCTACCACTTGGCCTTGAAGTTCTTATAATCCAAGATAAACCGAGAAGGCGCAAATGAGCATACAACTCTTAAACCAAGATAACTTGACTCTTCAAAAAGTGTGAGGGCTTGGCAAACATCTATTGGCTCTCCCATACACCATCTAACTCATGTGTTTCATGAAAACACCTACCACTTGGCCTTGAAGTTCTTATAATCCAAGATAAACCGAGAAGGCGCAAATGAGCATACAACTCTTAAACCAAGATAACTTGACTCTTCAAACTGTGTGAGGGTTTGGCAAACGTCTATTGGCTCTCCCATACACCATATAACTCATGTGTTTCATGAAAACACCTTCCACTTGGCCTAGAAATTCTTATAATCCAAGATAAACAGAGAAGGCGCAAATGAGCATACAACTCTTAAACCAATATAACTTGACTCTTCCAAACCTTTGTGAGGGCTTGGCAAACATCTATTGGCTCTCCCATACACCATCTAACTCATGTGTTTCATGAAAACACCTACCACTTGGCCTTGAAGTTCTTATAATCCAAGATAAACCGAGAAGGCGCAAATGAGCATACAACTCTTAAACCAATATAACTTGACTCTCCAAAACACTGTGAGGGCCTGGCAAACATCTATTGGCTCTCCCATACACCATCTAACTCATGTGTTTCATGAAAACACCTACCACTTGGCCTTGAAGTTCTTATAATCCAAGATAAACCGAGAAGGCGCAAATGAGCATACAACTCTTAAACCAATATAACTTGACTCTCCCAAACCTTTGTGAGGGCTTGGCAAACATCTATTGGCTCTCCCATACACCATCTAACTCATGTGTTTCATGAAAACACCTACCACTTGGCCTTGAAGTTCTTATAATCCAAGATAAACCGAGAAGGCGCAAATGAGCATACAACTCTTAAACCAATATAACTTGACTCTCCCAAACCATGTGAGGGCTTCGCAAACATCTATTGGCTCTCCCATACACCATCTAACTCATGTGTTTCATGAAAACACCTACCACTTGGCCTTGAAGTTCTTATAATCCAAGATAAACCGAGAAGGCGCAAATGAGCATACAACTCTTAAACCAATATAACTTGACTCTTCCAAACCTTTGTGAGGGCTTGGCAAACATCTATTGGCTCTCCCATACACCATCTAACTCATGTGTTTCATGAAAACACCTACCACTTGGCCTTTAAGTTCTTATAATCCAAGATAAACCGAGAAGGCGCAAATGAGCATACAACTCTTAAACCAATATAACTTGACTCTACAATCTGTGTGAGGGCTTGGCAAACATCTATTGGCTCTCCCATACACCATCTAACTCATGTGTTTCATGAAAACACCTACCACTTGGCCTTGAAGTTCTTATAATCCAAGATAAACCGAGAAGGCGCAAATGAGCATACAACTCTTAAACCAAGATAACTTGACTCTCCCAAACTCTGTGAGGGCTTGGCAAACATCTATTGGCTCTCCCATACACCATCTAACTCATGTGTTTCATGAAAACACCTACCACTTGGCCTTGAAGTTCTTATAATCCAAGATAAACCGAGAAGGCGCAAATGAGCATACAACTCTTAAACCAATATAACTTGACTCTTCCAAACCCTGTGAGGGCTTGGCAAACATCTATTGGCTCTCCCATACACCATCTAACTCATGTGTTTCATGAAAACACCTACCACTTGGCCTTGAAGTTCTTATAATCCAAGATAAACCGAGAAGGCGCAAATGAGCATACAACTCTTAAACCAATATAACTTGACTCTCCCAAACACTGTGAGGGCTTGGCAAACATCTATTGGCTCTCCCATACACCATCTAACTCATGTGTTTCATGAAAACACCTACCACTTGGCCTTGAAGTTCTTATAATCCAAGATAAACCGAGAAGGCGCAAATGGGCATACAACTCTTAAACCAAGATAACTTGACTCTTCAAACTGTGTGAGGGCTTGGCAAACATCTATTGGCTCTCCCATACACCATCTAACTCATGTGTTTCATGAAAACACCTACCACTTGGCCTTGAAGTTCTTATAATCCAAGATAAACCGAGAAGGCGCAAATGAGCATACAACTCTTAAACCAATATAACTTGACTCTCCCAAACCCTGTGAGGGCTTGGCAAACATCTATTGGCTCTCCCATACACCATCTAACTCATGTGTTTCATGAAAACACCTACCACTTGGCCTTGAAGTTCTTATAATCCAAGATAAACCGAGAAGGCGCAAATGAGCATACAACTCTTAAACCAATATAACTTGACTCTCCCAAACAGTGTGAGGGCTTGGCAAACATCTATTGGCTCTCCCATACACCATCTAACTCATGTGTTTCATGAAAACACCTACCACTTGGCCTTGAAGTTCTTATAATCCAAGATAAACCGAGAAGGCGCAAATGAGCATACAACTCTTAAACCAATATAACTTGACTGTCCCAAACATTGTGAGGGCTTGGCAAACATCTATTGGCTCTCCCATACACCATCTAACTCATGTGTTTCATGAAAACACCTACCACTTGGCCTTGAAGTTCTTATAATCCAAGATAAACCGAGAAGGCGCAAATGAGCATACAACTCTTAAACCAATATAACTTGACTCTCCCAAACCTTTGTGAGGGCTTGGCAAACATCTATTGGCTCTCCCATACACCATCTAACTCATGTGTTTCATGAAAACACCTACCACTTGGCCTTGAAGTTCTTATAATCCAAGATAAACCGAGAAAGGCGCAAATGAGCATACAACTCTTAAACCAAGATAACTTGACTCTCCCAAACCTGTGTGAGGGCTTGGCAAACATCTATTGGCTCTCCCATACACCATCTAACTCATGTGTTTCATGAAAACACCTACCACTTGGCCTTTAAGTTCTTATAATCCAAGATAAACCGAGAAGGCGCAAATGAGCATACATCTCTTAAACCAATATAACTTGACTCTTCCAAACACTGTGAGGGCTTGGCAAACATCTATTGGCTCTCCCATACACCATCTAACTCATGTGTTTCATGAAAACACCTACCACTTGGCCTTGAAGTTCTTATAATCCAAGATAAACCGAGAAGGCGCAAATGAGCATACATCTCTTAAACCAATATAACTTGACTGTGCCATTCTCTGTTAGGGATTGGCAAACATCTATTGGCTCTCCCATACACCATCTAACTCATGTGTTTCATGAAAACACCTACCACTTGGCCTTGAAGTTCTTATAATCCAAGATAAACCGAGAAGGCGCAAATGAGCATACAACTCTTAAACCAATATAACTTGACTCTCCCAAACACTGTGAGGGCTTGGCAAACATCTATTGGCTCTCCCATACACCATCTAACTCATGTGTTTCATGAAAACACCTACCACTTGGCCTTGAAGTTCTTATAATCCAAGATAAGCCGAGAAGGCGCTAATGAGCATACAACTCTTAAACCAATATAACTTGACTCTCCCAAACATTGTGAGGGCTTGGCAAACATCTATTGGCTCTCCCATACACCATCTAACTCATGTGTTTCATGAAAACACCTACCACTTGGCCTTGAAGTTCTTATAATCCAAGATAAACCGAGAAGGCGCAAATGAGCATACAACTCTTAAACCAATATAACTTGACTCTCCCAAACTATGTGAGGGCTTGGCAAACATCTATTGGCTCTCCCATACACCATCTAACTCATGTGTTTCATGAAAACACCTACCACTTGGCCTTGAAGTTCTTATAATCCAAGATAAACCGAGAAGGCGCAAATGAGCATACAACTCTTAAACCAAGATAACTTGACTCTTCAAACTTTGTGAGGGCTTGGCAAACATCTATTGGCTCTCCCATACACCATCTAACTCATGTGTTTCATGAAAACACCTACCACTTGGCCTTGAAGTTCTTATAATCCAAGATAAACCGAGAAGGCGCAAATGAGCATACAACTCTTAAACCAAGATAACTTGACTCTTCCCAAACCTTTGTGAGGGCTTGGCAAACATCTATTGGCTCTCCCATTACACCATCTAACTCATGTGTTTCATGAAAACACCTACCACTTGGCCTTGAAGTTCTTATAATCCAAGATAAACCGAGAAGGCGCAAATGAGCATACAACTCTTAAACCAATATAACTTGACTCTCCCAAACCTTTGTGAGGGCTTGGCAAACATCTATTGGCTCTCCCATACACCATCTAACTCATGTGTTTCATGAAAACACCTACCACTTGGCCTTGAAGTTCTTATAATCCAAGATAAACCGAGAAGGCGCAAATGAGCATACAACTCTTAAACCAATATAACTTGACTCTTCCAAACCTTTGTGAGGGCTTGGCAAACATCTATTGGCTCTCCCATACACCATCTAACTCATGTGTTTCATGAAAACACCTACCACTTGGCCTTGAAGTTCTTATACTCCAAGATAAACCGAGAAGGCGCTAATGGGCATACAACTCTTAAACCAAGATAACTTGACTCTCCCAAACCTTTGTGAGGGCTTGGCAAACATCTATTGGCTCTCCCATACACCATCTAACTCATGTGTTTCATGAAAACACCTACCACTTGGCCTTGAAGTTCATATAATCCAAGATAAACCGAGAAGGAGCAAATGAGCCTACAACTCTTAAACCAATATAACTTGACTCTCCCAAACCTTTGTGAGGGCTTGGCAAACATCTATTGGCTCTCCCATACACCATCTAACTCATGTGTTTCATGAAAACACCTACCACTTGGCCTTGAAGTTCTTATAATCCAAGATAAACCGAGAAGGCGCAAATGAGCATACAACTCTTAAACCAATATAACTTGACTCTCCCAAACTTTGTGAGGGCTTGGCAAACATCTATTGGCTCTCCCATACACCATCTAACTCATGTGTTTCATGAAAACACCTACCACTTGGCCTTGAAGTTCTTATAATCCAAGATAAACAGAGAAGGCGCAAATGAGCATACAACTCTTAAACCAAGATAACTTGACTATTCCAAACCTTTGTGAGGGCTTGGCAAACATCTATTGGCTCTCCCATACACCATCTAACTCATGTGTTTCATGAAAACACCTACCACTTGGCCTTGAAGTTCTTATAATCCAAGATAAACCGAGAAGGCGCAAATGAGCATACAACTCTTAAACCAAGATAACTTGACTCTTCCCACGCCTGTGAGGGCTTGGCAAACATAGTTTGGCTCTCCCATACACCATCTAACTCATGTGTTTCATGAAAACACCTACCACTTGGCCTTGAAGTTCTTATAATCCAAGATAAACCGAGAAGGCGCAAATGAGCATACAACTCTTAAACCAAGATAACTTGACTCTTCCAAACCTTTGTGAGGGCTTGGCAAACATCTATTGGCTCTCCCATACACCATCTAACTCATGTGTTTCATGAAAACACCTACCACTTGGCCTTGAAGTTCTTATAATCCAAGATAAACCGAGAAGGCGCAAATGAGCATACAACTCTTAAACCAATATAACTTGACTCTTCCAACCATTGTGAGGGTTTGGCAAACATCTATTGGCTCTCCCATACACCATCTAACTCATGTGTTTCATGAAAACACCTACCACTTGGCCTTGAAGTTCTTATAATCCTAGATAAACCGAGAAGGCGCAAATGAGCATACAACTCTTAAACCAAGATAACTTGACTCTTCCAAACTGTGTGAGGGCTTGGCAAACATCTATTGGCTCTCCCATACACCATCTAACTCATGTGTTTCATGAAAACACCTACCACTTGGCCTTGAAGTTCTTATAATCCAAGATAAACCGAGAAGGCGCAAATGAGCATACAACTCTTAAACCAATATAACTTGACTCTTCCAAACCTTTGTGAGGGCTTGGAAAACATCTATTGGCTCTCCCATACACCATCTAACTCATGTGTTTCATGAAAACACCTACCACTTGGCCTTGAAGTTCTTATAATCCAAGATAAACCGAGAAGGCGCAAATGAGCATACAACTCTTAAACCAATATAACTTGACTCTCCCAAACCTTTGTGAGGGCTTGGCAAACATCTATTGGCTCTCCCATACACCATCTAACTCATGTGTTTCATGAAAACACCTACCACTTGGCCTTGAAGTTCTTATAATCCAAGATAAACCGAGAAGGCGCAAATGAGCATACAACTCTTAAACCAATATAACTTGACTCTCCCAAACCTTTGTGAGGGCTTGGCAAACATCTATTGGCTCTCCCATACACCATCTAACTCATGTGTTTCATGAAAACACCTACCACTTGGCCTTGAAGTTCTTATAATCCAAGATAAACCGAGAAGGCGCAAATGAGCATACAACTCGTATACCAATCTCACTTGACTCTGCCAATCCTTTTGAGGGGTTGGCAAACATCTATTGGCTCTCCCATACACCATCTAACTCATGTGTTTCATGAAAACACCTACCACTTGGCCTTGAAGTTCTTATAATCCAAGATAAACCGAGAAGGCGCAAATGAGCATACAACTCTTAAACCAAGATAACTTGACACTGACAAACATGCTGAGGGCTTGGCAAACATCTATTGGCTCTCCCATACACCATCTAACTCATGTGTTTCATGAAAACACCTACCACTTGGCCTTGAAGTTCTTATAATCCAAGATAAACCGAGAAGGCGCAAATGAGCATACAACTCTTAAACCAAGATAACCTGACTCTTCCAAACAATGTGAGGGCTTGGCAAACATCTATTGGCTCTCCCATACACCATCTAACTCATGTGTTTCATGAAAACACCTACCACTTGGCCTTGAAGTTCTTATAATCCTAGACAAACCGAGAAGGCGCAAATGAGCATACAACTCTTAAACCAAGATAACTTGACTCTTCAAACCTTTGTGAGGGCTTGGCAAACATCTATTGGCTCTCCCATACACCATCTAACTCATGTGTTTCATGAAAACACCTACCACTTGGCCTTGAAGTTCTTATAATCCTAGACAAACCAAGAAGGCGCAAATGAGCATAGAACTCTTAAACCAAGATAACTTGACTCTTCAAAGACTGTGAGGGCTTGGCAAACATCTATTGGCTCTCCCATACACCATCTAACTCATGTGTTTCATGAAAACACCTACCACTTGGCCTTGAAGTTCTTATAATCCAAGATAAACCGAGAAGGCGCAAATGAGCATACAACTCTTAAACCAATATAACTTGACTCTCCCAAACCTTTGTGAAGGCTTGGCAAACATCTATTGGCTCTCCCATACACCATCTAACTCATGTGTTTCATGAAAACACCTACCACTTGGCCTTGAAGTTCTTATAATCCAAGATAAACCGAGAAGGCGCAAATGAGCATACAACTCTTAAACCAATATAACTTGACTCTCCCAAACCTTTGTGAGGGCTTGGCAAACATCTATTGGCTCTCCCATACACCATCTAACTCATGTGTTTCATGAAAACACCTACCACTTGGCCTTGAAGTTCTTATAATCCAAGATAAACCGAGAAGGCGCAAATGAGCATACAACTCTTAAACCAAGATAACTTGACTCTCCCAAACCCTGTGAGGGCTTGGCAAACATCTATTGGCTCTCCCATACACCATCTAACTCATGTGTTTCATGAAAACACCTACCACTTGGCCTTGAAGTTCTTATAATCCAAGATAAACCGAGAAGGCGCAAATGAGCATACAACTCTTAAACCAATATAACTTGACTCTCCCAAACCTTTGTGAGGGCTTGGCAAACATCTATTGGCTCTCCCATACACCATCTAACTCATGTGTTTCATGAAAACACCTACCACTTGGCCTTGAAGTTCTTATAATCCAAGATAAACCGAGAAGGCGCAAATGAGCATACAACTCTTAAACCAATATAACTTGACTGTCCCAAACCTTTGTTAGGGCTTGGCAAACATCTATTGGCTCTCCCATACACCATCTAACTCATGTGTTTCATGAAAACACCTACCACTTGGCCTTGAAGTTCTTATAATCCAAGATAAACCGAGAAGGCGCAAATGAGCATACAACTCTTAAACCAAGATAACTTGACTCTTCCAAACGCTGTGAGGGCTTGGCAAACATCTATTGGCTCTCCCATACACCATCTAACTCATGTGTTTCATGAAAACACCTACCACTTGGCCTTGAAGTTCTTATAATCCAAGATAAACCGAGAAGGCGCAAATGAGCATACAACTCTTAAACCAAGATAACTTGACTCTTCAAACTGTGTGAGGGCTTGGCAAACATCTATTGGCTCTCCCATACACCATCTAACTCATGTGTTTCATGAAAACACCTACCACTTGGCCTTGAAGTTCTTATAATCCTAGATAAACCAAGAAGGCGCAAATGAGCATACAACTCTTAAACCAAGATAACTTGACTCTTCCAAACTCTGTGAGGGCTTGGCAAACATCTATTGGCTCTCCCATACACCATCTAACTCATGTGTTTCATGAAAACACCTACCACTTGGCCTTGAAGTTCTTATAATCCAAGATAAACCGAGAAGGCGCAAATGAGCATACAACTCTTAAACCAATATAACTTGACTCTCCCAAACCTTTGTGAGGCCTTGGCAAAGATCTATTGGCTCTCCCATACACCATCTAACTCATGTGTTTCATGAAAACACCTACCACTTGGCCTTGAAGTTCTTATAATCCAAGATAAACCGAGAAGGCGCAAATGAGCATACAACTCTTAAACCAATATAACTTGACTCTCCAAAACAACTTTGTGAGGGCTTGGTAAACATCTATTGGCTCTCCCATACACCATCTAACTCATGTGTTTCATGAAAACACCTACCACTTGGCCTTGAAGTTCTTATAATCCAAGATAAACCGAGAAGGCGCAAATGAGCATACAACTCTTAAACCAATATAACTTGAATCTCACATAATTTGTGTGGTCTTGGCAAACATCTATTGGCTCTCCCATACACCATCTAACTCATGTGTTTCATGAAAACACCTACCACTTGGCCTTGAAGTTCTTATAATCCTAGACAAACCAAGAAGGCGCAAATGAGCATAGAACTCTTAAACCAAGATAACTTGACTCTTCCAAACTTGTGAGGGCTTGGCAAACATCTATTGGCTCTCCCATACACCATCTAACTCATGTGTTTCATGAAAACACCTACCACTTGGCCTTGAAGTTCTTATAATCCAAGATAAACCGAGAAGGCGCAAATGAGCAAACAACTCTTAAACCAAGATAACTTGACTCTTCCAAACCTTTGTGAGGGCTTGGCAAACATCTATTGGCTCTCCCATACACCATCTAACTCATGTGTTTCATGAAAACACCTACCACTTGGCCTTGAAGTTCTTATAATCCAAGATAAACCGAGAAGGCGCAAATGAGCATACAACTCTTAAACCAATATAACTTGACTCTCCCAAACCTTTGTGAGGGCTTGGCAAACATCTATTGGCTCTCCCATACACCATCTAACTCATGTGTTTCATGAAAACACCTACCACTTGGCCTTGAAGTTCTTATAATCCAAGATAAACCGAGAAGGCGCAAATGAGCATACAACTCTTAAACCAATATAACTTGACTCTCCAAAACCTTTGTGAGGGCTTGGCAAACATCTATTGGCTCTCCCATACACCATCTAACTCATGTGTTTCATGAAAACACCTACCACTTGGCCTTGAAGTTCTTATAATCCAAGATAAACCGAGAAGGCGCAAATGAGCATACAACTCTTAAACCAAGATAACTTGACTCTCCCCAACCCTGTGAGGGATTGGCAAACATCTATTGGCTCTCCCATACACCATCTAACTCATGTGTTTCATGAAAACACCTACCACTTGGCCTTGAAGTTCTTATAATCCAAGATAAACCGAGAAGGCGCAAATGAGCATACAACTCTTAAACCAAGATAACTTGACTCTTCCAAAGGTGTGAGGGCTTGGCAAACATCTATTGGCTCTCCCATACACCATCTAACTCATGTGTTTCATGAAAACACCTACCACTTGGCCTAGAAGTTCTTATAATCCAAGATAAACCGAGAAGGCGCAAATGAGCATACAACTCTTAAACCAATATAACTTGACTCTTCAAACTGTGTGAGGGCTTGGCAAACATCTATTGGCTCTCCCATACACCATCTAACTCATGTGTTTCATGAAAACACCTACCACTTGGCCTTGAAGTTCTTATAATCCAAGATAAACCGAGAAGGCGCAAATGAGCATAGAACTCTTAAACCAATATAACTTGACTGTCCCAAACATTGTGAGGGCTTGGCAAACATCTATTGGCTCTCCCATACACCATCTAACTCATGTGTTTCATGAAAACACCTACCACTTGGCCTAGAAGTTCTTATAATCCAAGATAAACCGAGAAGGCGCAAATGAGCATACAACTCTTAAACCAATATAACTTGACTGTCCCAAACCTTTGTGAGGGCTTGGCAAACATCTATTGGCTCTCCCATACACCATCTAACTCATGTGTTTCATGAAAACACCTACCACTTGGCCTTGAAGTTCTTATAATCCAAGATAAACCGAGAAGGCGCAAATGAGCATACAACTCTTAAACCAATATAACTTGACTCTCCCAAACCTTTGTGAGGGCTTGGCAAACATCTATTGGCTCTCCCATACACCATCTAACTCATGTGTTTCATGAAAACACCTACCACTTGGCCTTGAAGTTCTTATAATCCAAGATAAACCGAGAAGGCGCAAATGAGCATACAACTCTTAAACCAAGATAACTTGACTCTTCCAACTGTGTGAGGGCTTGGCAAACATCTATTGGCTCTCCCATACACCATCTAACTCATGTGTTTCATGAAAACACCTACCACTTGGCCTTGAAGTTCTTATAATCCAAGATAAACCGAGAAGGCGCAAATGAGCATACAACTCTTAAACCAAGATAACTTGACTCTTCCAAACTCTGTGAGGGCTTGGCAAACATCTATTGGCTCTCCCATACACCATCTAACTCATGTGTTTCATGAAAACACCTACCACTTGGCCTTGAAGTTCTTATAATCCAAGATAAACCGAGAAGGCGCAAATGAGCATGCAACTCTTAAACCAAGATAACTTGACTCTTCAAACTTAGTGAGGGCTTGGCAAACATCTATTGGCTCTCCCATACACCATCTAACTCATGTGTTTCATGAAAACACCTACCACTTGGCCTTGAAGTTCTTATAATCCAAGATAAACCGAGAAGGCGCAAATGAGCATACAACTCTTAAACCAATATAACTTGACTCTCCCAAACCTTTGTGAGGGCTTGGCAAACATCTATTGGCTCTCCCATACACCATCTAACTCATGTGTTTCATGAAAACACCTACCACTTGGCCTTGAAGTTCTTATAATCCAAGATAAACCGAGAAGGCGCAAATGAGCATACAACTCTTAAACCAATATAACTTGACTCTCCCAAACATTGTGAGGGCTTGGCAAACATCTATTGGCTCTCCCATACACCATCTAACTCATGTGTTTCATGAAAACACCTACCACTTGGCCTTGAAGTTCTTATAATCCAAGATAAACCGAGAAGGCGCAAATGAGCATACAACTCTTAAACCAATATAACTTGACTCTCCCAAACACTGTGAGGGCTTGGCAAACATCTATTGGCTCTCCCATACACCATCTAACTCATGTGTTTCATGAAAACACCTACCACTTGGCCTTGAAGTTCTTATAATCCAAGATAAACCGAGAAGGCGCAAATGAGCATACAACTCTTAAACCAAGATAACTTGACTCTTCCAAACCTTTGTGAGGGCTTGGCAAACATCTATTGGCTCTCCCATACACCATCTAACTCATGTGTTTCATGAAAACACCTACCACTTGGCCTTGAAGTTCTTATAATCCAAGATAAACCGAGAAGGCGCAAATGAGCATACAACTCTTAAACAAATATAACTTGATATTCCAAACTTTGTGAGGGCTTGGCAAACATCTATTGGCTCTCCCATACACCATCTAACTCATGTGTTTCATGAAAACACCTACCACTTGGCCTTGAAGTTCTTATAATCCAAGATAAACCGAGAAGGCGCAAATGAGCATACAACTCTTAAACCAATATAACTTGACTCTCCCAAACCTTTGTGAGGGCTTGGCAAACATCTATTGGCTCTCCCATACACCATCTAACTCATGTGTTTCATGAAAACACCTACCACTTGGCCTTGAAGTTCTTATAATCCAAGATAAACCGAGAAAGGCGCAAATGAGCATACAACTCTTAAACCAAGATAACTTGACTCTTCAAACTGTGTGAGGGCTTGGCAAACATCTATTGGCTCTCCCATACACCATCTAACTCATGTGTTTCATGAAAACACCTACCACTTGGCCTTGAAGTTCTTATAATCCAAGATAAACCGAGAAGGCGCAAATGAGCATACAACTCTTAAACCAAGATAACTTGACTCTTCCAAACACTGTGAGGGCTTGGCAAACATCTATTGGCTCTCCCATACACCATCTAACTCATGTGTTTCATGAAAACACCTACCACTTGGCCTTGAAGTTCTTATAATCCTAGATAAACCGAGAAGGCGCAAATGAGCATAGAACTCTTAAACCAAGATAACTTGACTCTTCCAAACACTGTGAGGGCTTGGCAAACATCTATTGGCTCTCCCATACACCATCTAACTCATGTGTTTCATGAAAACACCTACCACTTGGCCTTGAAGTTCTTATAATCCAAGATAAACCGAGAAGGCGCAAATGAGCATAGAACTCTTAAACCAATATAACTTGACTGTCCCAAACATTGTGAGGGCTTGGCAAACATCTATTGGCTCTCCCATACACCATCTAACTCATGTGTTTCATGAAAACACCTACCACTTGGCCTTGAAGTTCTTATAATCCAAGATAAACCGAGAAGGCGCAAATGAGCATACAACTCTTAAACCAATATAACTTGACTCTTCCAAACACTGTGAGGGCTTGGCAAACATCTATTGGCTCTCCCATACACCATCTAACTCATGTGTTTCATGAAAACACCTACCACTTGGCCTTGAAGTTCTTATAATCCAAGATAAACCGAGAAGGCGCAAATGGGCTCACAACTCTTAAACCAAGATAACTTGACTCTCCCAAACACTGTGAGGGCTTGGCAAACATCTATTGGCTCTCCCATACACCATCTAACTCATGTGTTTCATGAAAACACCTACCACTTGGCCTTGAAGTTCTTATAATCCAAGATAAACCGAGAAGGCGCAAATGAGCATACAACTCTTAAACCAATATAACTTGACTCTCCCAAACCGTTTGAGGGCTTGGCAAACATCTATTGGCTCTCCCATACACCATCTAACTCATGTGTTTCATGAAAACACCTACCACTTGGCCTTGAAGTTCTTATAATCCAAGATAAACCGAGAAGGCGCAAATGAGCATACAACTCTTAAACCAATATAACTTGACTCTCCCAAACTGTGTGAGGGTTTGGCAAACATCTATTGGCTCTCCCATACACCATCTAACTCATGTGTTTCATGAAAACACCTACCACTTGGCCTTGAAGTTCTTATAATCCAAGATAAACCGAGAAGGCGCAAATGAGCATACAACTCTTAAACCAATATAACTTGACTCTCCCAAACCTTTGTGAGGGCTTGGCAAACATCTATTGGCTCTCCCATACACCATCTAACTCATGTGTTTCATGAAAACACCTACCACTTGGCCTTGAAGTTCATATAATCCAAGATAAACCGAGAAGGCGCAAATGGGCATACAACTCTTAAACCAAGATAACTGGAGTCTTCAACTCTGTGAGGGCTAGGCAAACATCTATTGGCTCTCCCATAGACCATCTAACTCATGTGTTTCATGAAAACACCTACCACTTGGCCTTGAAGTTCTTATAATCCAAGATAAACCGAGAAGGCGCAAATGAGCATACAACTCTTAAACCAAGATAACTTGACTCTTCAAACTGTGTGAGGGCTTGGCAAACATCTATTGGCTCTCCCGTACACCATCTAACTCATGTGTTTCATGAAAACACCTACCACTTGGCCTTGAAGTTCTTATAATCCAAGATAAACCGAGAAGGCGCAAATGGGCATACAACTCTTAAACCAAGATAACTGGACTCTTCAATTGGTGTGTGGGCTAGGCAAACATCTATTGGCTCTCCCATACACCATCTAACTCATGTGTTTCATGAAAACACCTACCACATGGCCTTGAAGTTCTTATAATCCAAGATAAACCGAGAAGGCGCAAATGAGCATACAACTCTTAAACCATTATAACTTGACTCTCCCAAACCTTTGTGAGGGCTTGGCAAACATCTATTGGCTCTCCCATACACCATCTAACTCATGTGTTTCATGAAAACACCTACCACTTGGCCTTGAAGTTCTTATAATCCAAGATAAACCGAGAAGGCGCAAATGAGCATACAACTCTTAAACCAATATAACTTGACTCTCCCAAACCTTTGTGAGGGCTTGGCAAACATCTATTGGCTCTCCCATACACCATCTAACTCATGTGTTTCATGAAAACACCTACCACTTGGCCTTGAAGTTCTTATAATCCAAGATAAACCGAGAAGGCGCAAATGAGCATACAACTCTTAAACCAATATAACTTGACTCTCCCAAACCTTTGTGAGGGCTTGGCAAACATCTATTGGCTCTCCCATACACCATCTAACTCATGTGTTTCATGAAAACACCTACCACTTGGCCTTGAAGTTCTTATAATCCAAGATAAACCGAGAAGGCGCAAATGAGCATACAACTCTTAAACCAATATAACTTGACTCTTCAAACCCCTGGGAGGGCTTGGCAAACATCTATTGGCTCTCCCATACACCATCTAACTCATGTGTTTCATGAAAACACCTACCACTTGGCCTTGAAGTTCTTATAATCCAAGATAAACCGAGAAGGCGCAAATGAGCATACAACTCTTAAACCAATATAACTTGACTCTTCCAAACATTGTGAGGGCTTGGCAAACATCTATTGGCTCTCCCATACACCATCTAACTCATGTGTTTCATGAAAACACCTACCACTTGGCCTTGAAGTTCTTATAATCCAAGATAAACCGAGAAGGCGCAAATGAGCATACAACTCTTAAACCAAGATAACTTGACTCTTACAAACTCAGTGAGGGCTTGGCAAACATCTATTGGCTCTCCCATACACCATCTAACTCATGTGTTTCATGAAAACACCTACCACTTGGCCTTGAAGTTCTTATAATCCAAGATAAACCGAGAAGGCGCAAATGGGCATACAACTCTTAAACCAAGATAACTTGACTCTTCAAACTTTGTGAGGGCTTGGCAAACATCTATTGGCTCTCCCATACACCATCTAACTCATGTGTTTCATGAAAACACCTACCACTTGGCCTTGAAGTTCTTATAATCCAAGATAAACCGAGAAGGCGCAAATGAGCATACAACTCTTAAACCAATATAACTTGACTCTCCCAAACCTTTGTGAGGGCTTGGCAAACATCTATTGGCTCTCCCATACACCATCTAACTCATGTGTTTCATGAAAACACCTACCACTTGGCCTTGAAGTTCTTATAATCCAAGATAAACCGAGTAGGCGCAAATGAGCATACAACTCTTAAACCAATATAACTTGACTCTCCCAAACCTTTGTGAGGGCTTGGCAAACATCTATTGGCTCTCCCATACACCATCTAACTCATGTGTTTCATGAAAACACCTACCACTTGGCCTTGAAGTTCTTATAATCCAAGATAAACCGAGAAGGCGCAAATGAGCATACAACTCTTAAACCAATATAACTTGACTCTCCCAAACACTTTGTGAGGGCTTGGCAAACATCTATTGGCTCTCCCATACACCATCTAACTCATGTGTTTCATGAAAACACCTACCACTTGGCCTTGAAGTTCTTATAATCCAAGATAAACCGAGAAGGCGCAAATGAGCATACAACTCTTAAACCAATATAACTTGACTCTCCCAAACCTTTGTGAGGGCTTGGCAAACATCTATTGGCTCTCCCATACACCATCTAACTCATGTGTTTCATGAAAACACCTACCACTTGGCCTTGAAGTTCTTATAATCCAAGATAAACCGAGAAGGCGCAAATGAGCATACAACTCTTAAACCAATATAACTTGACTCTCCCAAACCTTTGTGAGGGCTTGGCAAATAACTATTGGCTCTCCCATACATCATCTCACTCATGTGTTTCATGAAAACACTTACCACTTGGCCTTGAAGTTCTTATAATCCAAGATAAACCGAGAAGGCGCAAATGAGCATACAACTCTTAAACCAATATAACTTTACTCTCCCAAACACTGTGTGAGGGATTGGCAAACATCTATTGGCTCTCCCATACACCATCTAACTCATGTGTTTCATGAAAACACCTACCACTTGGCCTTGAAGTTCTTATAATCCAAGATAAACCGAGAAGGCGCAAATGAGCAAACAACTCTTAAACCAATATAACTTGACTGTCCCAAACACTGTGAGGGCTTGGCAAACATCTATTGGCTCTCCCATACACCATCTAACTCATGTGTTTCATGAAAACACCTACCACTTGGCCTTGAAGTTCTTATAATCCAAGATAAACCGAGAAGGCGCAAATGAGCATACAACTCTTAAACCAAGATAACTTGACTCTTCCAAGAGTGTGAGGGCTTGGCAAACATCTATTGGCTCTCCCATACACCATCTAACTCATGTGTTTCATGAAAACACCTACCACTTGGCCTAGAAGTTCTTATAATCCAAGATAAACCGAGAAGGCGCAAATGAGCATACAACTCTTAAACCAATATAACTTGACTCTTCAAACCGTGTGAGGGCTTGGCAAACATCTATTGGCTCACCCATACACCATCTAACTCATGTGTTTCATGAAAACACCTACCACTTGGCCTTGAAGTTCTTATAATCCAAGATAAACCGAGAAGGCGCAAATGAGCATACAACTCTTAAACCAAGATAACTTGACTCTTCAAACTTTGTGAGGGCTTGGCAAACATCTATTGGCTCTCCCATACACCATCTAACTCATGTGTTTCATGAAAACACCTACCACTTGGCCTTGAAGTTCTTATAATCCAAGATAAACCGAGAAGGCGCAAATGAGCATACAACTCTTAAACCAATATAACTTGACTCTCCCACCACTGTGAGGGCTTGGCAAACATCTATTGGCTCTCCCATACACCATCTAACTCATGTGTTTCATGAAAACACCTACCACTTGGCCTTGAAGTTCTTATAATCCAAGATAAACCGAGAAGGCGCAAATGAGCATACAACTCTTAAACCAATATAACTTGACTCTTCCAAACACTGTGAGGGCTTGGCAAACATCTATTGGCTCTCCCATACACCATCTAACTCATGTGTTTCATGAAAACACCTACCACTTGGCCTTGAAGTTCTTATAATCCAAGATAAACCGAGAAGGCGCAAATGAGCATACAACTCTTAAACCAAGATAACTTGACTCTCCAAACTGTGTGATGGCTTGGCAAACATCTATTGGCTCTCCCATACACCATCTAACTCATGTGTTTCATGAAAACACCTACCACTTGGCCTTGAAGTTCTTATAATCCAAGATAAACCGAGAAGGCGCAAATGAGCATACAACTCTTAAACCAATATAACTTGACTCTCCCAAACCTTTGTGAGGGCTTGGCAAACATCTATTGGCTCTCCCATACACCATCTAACTCATGTGTTTCATGAAAACACCTACCACTTGGCCTTGAAGTTCTTATAATCCAAGATAAACCGAGAAGGCGCAAATGAGCATACAACTCTTAAACCAATATAACTTGACTCTCCAAACCATTGTGAGGGCTTGGCAAACATCTATTGGCTCTTCCAAACACCATATTACTCATGTGTTTCATGAAAACACCTACCACTTGGCCTTGAAGTTCTTATAATCCAAGATAAACCGAGAAGGCGCAAATGGGCATACAACTCTTAAACCAAGATAACTTGACTCTCCCAAAACTGTGAGGGCTTGGCAAACATCTATTGGCTCTCCCATACACCATCTAACTCATGTGTTTCATGAAAACACCTACCACTTGGCCTTGAAGTTCTTATAATCCAAGATAAACCGAGAAGGCGCAAATGAGCATACAACTCTTAAACCAATATAACTTGACTCTCCCAAACCTTTGTGAGGGCTTGGCAAACATCTATTGGCTCTCCCATACACCATCTAACTCATGTGTTTCATGAAAACACCTACCACTTGGCCTTGAAGTTCTTATAATCCAAGATAAACCGAGAAGGCGCAAATGAGCATACAACTCTTAAACCAATATAACTTGACTCTCCCAATCCGTGTTAGGGCTTGGCAAACATCTATTGGCTCTCCCATACACCATCTAACTCATGTGTTTCATGAAAACACCTACCACTTGGCCTTGAAGTTCTTATAATCCAAGATAAACCGAGAAGGCGCAAATGAGCATACAACTCTTAAACCAATATAACTTGACTCTCCCAAACCTTTGTGAGGGCTTGGCAAACATCTATTGGCTCTCCCATACACCATCTAACTCATGTGTTTCATGAAAACACCTACCACTTGGCCTTGAAGTTCTTATAATCCAAGATAAACCGAGAAGGCGCAAATGAGCATACAACTCTTAAACCAAGATAACTTGACTCTTCCAAACCTTTGTGAGGGCTTGGCAAACATCTATTGGCTCTCCCGTACACCATCTAACTCATGTGTTTCATGAAAACACCTACCACTTGGCCTTGAAGTTCTTATAATCCAAGATAAACCGAGAAGGCGCAAATGAGCATACAACTCTTAAACCAAGATAACTTGACTCTTCCAAACTCTGTGAGGGCTTGGCAAACATCTATTGGCTCTCCCATACACCATCTAACTCATGTGTTTCATGAAAACACCTACCACTTGGCCTTGAAGTTCTTATAATCCAAGATAAACCGAGAAGGCGCAAATGAGCATACAACTCTTAAACCAATATAACTTGACTCTCCCAAACCTTTGTGAGGGCTTGGCAAACATCTATTGGCTCTCCCATACACCATCTAACTCATGTGTTTCATGAAAACACCTACCACTTGGCCTTGAAGTTCTTATAATCCAAGATAAACCGAGAAGGCGCAAATGAGCATACAACTCTTAAACCAAGATAACTTGACTCTTCCAAACTGTGTGAGGGCTTGGCAAACATCTATTGGCTCTCCCATACACCATCTAACTCATGTGTTTCATGAAAACACCTACCACTTGGCCTTGAAGTTCTTATAATCCAAGATAAACCGAGAAGGCGCAAATGAGCATACAACTCTTAAACCAATATAACTTGACTCTCCCAAACCTTTGTGAGGGCTGGGCAAACATCTATTGGCTCTCCCATACACCATCTAACTCATGTGTTTCATGAAAACACCTACCACTTGGCCTTGAAGTTCTTATAATCCAAGATAAACCGAGAAGGCGCAAATGAGCATACAACTCTTAAACCAATATAACTTGACTCTCCCAAACCTTTGTGAGGGCTTGGCAAACATCTATTGGCTCTCCCATACACCATCTAACTCATGTGTTTCATGAAAACACCTACCACTTGGCCTTGAAGTTCTTATAATCCAAGATAAACCGAGAAGGCGCAAATGAGCATACAACTCTTAAACCAATATAACTTGACTCTCCCAAACCTTTGTGAGGGCTTGGCAAACATCTATTGGCTCTCCCATACACCATCTAACTCATGTGTTTCATGAAAACACCTACCACTTGGCCTTGAAGTTCTTATAATCCAAGATAAACCGAGAAGGCGCAAATGAGGATACAACTCTTAAACCAATATAACTTGACTCTTCCAAACCTTTGTGAGGGCTTGGCAAACATCTATTGGCTCTCCCATACACCATCTAACTCATGTGTTTCATGAAAACACCTACCACTTGGCCTTGAAGTTCTTATAATCCTAGACAAACCAAGAAGGCGCAAATGAGCATAGAACTCTTAAACCAAGATAACTTGACTCTTCAAAAACTGTGAGGGCTTGGCAAACATCTATTGGCTCTCCCGTACACCATCTAACTCATGTGTTTCATGAAAACACCTACCACTTGGCCTTGAAGTTCTTATAATCCAAGATAAACCGAGAAGGCGCAAATGAGCATACAACTCTTAAACCAAGATAACTTGACTCTTCCAAACACTGTGAGGGCTTGGCAAACATCTATTGGCTCTCCCATACACCATCTAACTCATGTGTTTCATGAAAACACCTACCACTTGGCCTTGAAGTTCTTATAATCCAAGATAAACCGAGAAGGCGCAAATGAGCATACAACTCTTAAACCAAGATAACTTGACTCTTCAAACTGTGTGAGGGCTTGGCAAACATCTATTGGCTCTCCCGTACACCATCTAACTCATGTGTTTCATGAAAACACCTACCACTTGGCCTTGAAGTTCTTATAATCCAAGATAAACCGAGAAGGCGCAAATGAGCATACAACTCTTAAACCAATATAACTTGACTCTCCCAAACCTTTGTGAGGGCTTGGCAAACATCTATTGGCTCTCCCATACACCATCTAACTCATGTGTTTCATGAAAACACCTACCACTTGGCCTTGAAGTTCTTATAATCCAAGATAAACCGAGAAGGCGCAAATGAGCATACAACTCTTAAACCAAGATAACTTGACTCTTCAAACTGTGTGAGGGCTTGGCAAACATCTATTGGCTCTCCCATACACCATCTAACTCATGTGTTTCATGAAAACACCTACCACTTGGCCTTGAAGTTCTTATAATCCAAGATAAACAGAGAAGGCGCAAATGAGCATACAACTCTTAAACCAATATAACTTGACTAACCCAAACTCTGTGAGGGCTTGGCAAACATCTATTGGCTCTCCCATACACCATCTAACTCATGTGTTTCATGAAAACACCTACCACTTGGCCTTGAAGTTCTTATAATCCAAGATAAACCGAGAAGGCGCAAATGAGCATACAACTCTTAAACCAATATAACTTGACTCTCCCAAACTCTGTGAGGGCTTGGCAAACATCTATTGGCTCTCCCATACACCATCTAACTCATGTGTTTCATGAAAACACCTACCACTTGGCCTTGAAGTTCTTATAATCCAAGATAAACCGAGAAGGCGCAAATGAGCATACAACTCTTAAACCAATATAACTTGACTCTCCCGAACCTTTGTGAGGGCTTGTCAAACATCTATTGGCTCTCCCATACACCATCTAACTCATGTGTTTCATGAAAACACCTACCACTTGGCCTTGAAGTTCTTATAATCCAAGATAAACCGAGAAGGCGCAAATGAGCATACAACTCTTAAACCAATATAACTTGACTCTCCCAAACATTGTGAGGGCTTGGCAAATATCTATTGGCTCTCCCATACACCATCTAACTCATGTGTTTCATGAAAACACCTACCACTTGGCCTTGAAGTTCTTATAATCCAAGATAAACCGAGAAGGCGCAAATGGGCATACAACTCTTAAACCAAGATAACTTGACTCTTCAAACTGTGTGAGGGCTTGGCAAACATCTATTGGCTCTCCCATACACCATCTAACTCATGTGTTTCATGAAAACACCTACCACTTGGCCTTGAAGTTCTTATAATCCAAGATAAACCGAGAAGGCGCAAATGAGCATACAACTCTTAAACCAAGATAACTTGACTCTTCAAACCATGTGAGGGCTTGGCAAACATCTATTGGCTCTCCCATACACCATCTAACTCATGTGTTTCATGAAAACACCTACCACTTGGCCTTGAAGTTCTTATAATCCAAGATAAACCGAGAAGGCGCAAATGAGCATACAACTCTTAAACCAATATAACTTGACTCTTCCAACTGTGTGAGGGCGTGGCAAACATCGATTGGCTCTACCATACACCATCTAACTCATGTGTTTCATGAAAACACCTACCACTTGGCCTTGAAGTTCTTATAATCCAAGATAAACCGAGAAGGCGCAAATGGGCATACAACTCTTAAACCAAGATAACTTGACTCTTCCATAAGTGTGTGGGCTTGGCAAACATCTATTGGCTCTCCCATACACCATCTAACTCATGTGTTTCATGAAAACACCTACCACTTGGCCTTGAAGTTCTTATAATCCAAGATAAACCGAGAAGGCGCAAATGAGCATACAACTCTTAAACCAATATAACTTGACTCTCCCAAACACTGTGAGGGCTTGGCAAACATCTATTGGCTCCCCCATACACCATCTAACTCATTTGTTTCATGAAAACACCTACCACTTGGCCTTGAAGTTCTTATAATCCAAGATAAATCGAGAAGGCGCAAATGAGCATACAACTCTTAAACCAATATAACTTGACTCTCCCAAACCTTTGTGAGGGCTTGGCAAACATCTATTGGCTCTCCCATGCACCATCTAACTCATGTGTTTCATGAAAACACCTACCACTTGGCCTTGAAGTTCTTATAATCCAAGATAAACCGAGAAGGCGCAAATGAGCATAGAACTCTTAAACCAAGATAACTTGACTCTCCTAAACCTTTGTGAGGGCTAAGCAAACATCTATTGGCTCTCCCAAACACCATCTAACGCATGTGTTTCATGAAAACACCTACTACTTGGCCCAGATGTTCTTATAATCCAAGATAAACCGAGAAGGCGCAAATGGGCATACAACTCTTAAACCAAGATAACTTGACTCTTCCAAACACTGTGAGGGCTTGGCAAACATCTATTGGCTCTCCCATACACCATCTAACTCATGTGTTTCATGAAAACACCTACCACTTGGCCTTGAAGTTCTTATAATCCAAGATAAACCGAGAAGGAGCAAATGAGCATACAACTCTTAAACCAATATAACTTGACTCTCCCTACCTATGTGAGGGCTTGGCAAACATCTATTGGCTCTCCCATACACCATCTAACTCATGTGTTTCATGAAAACACCTACCACTTGGCCTTGAAGTTCTTATAATCCAAGATAAACCGAGAAGGCGCAAATGAGCATACAACTCTTAAACCAATATAACTTGACTCTCCCAAACCTTTGTGAGGGCTTGGCAAACATCTATTGGCTCTCCCATACACCATCTAACTCATGTGTTTCATGAAAACACCTACCACTTGGCCTTGAAGTTCTTATAATCCAAGATAAACCGAGAAGGCGCAAATGAGCATACAACTCTTAAACCAATATAACTTGACTCTCCCAAACATTGTGAGGGCTTGGCAAACATCTATTGGCTCTCCCATACACCATCTAACTCATGTGTTTCATGAAAACACCTACCACTTGGCCTTGAAGTTCTTATAATCCAAGATAAACCGAGAAGGCGCAAATGAGCATACAACTCTTAAACCAATATAACTTGACTCTCCCAAAAACTGTGAGGGCTTGGCAAACATCTATTGGCTCTCCCATACACCATCTAACTCATGTGTTTCATGAAAACACCTACCACTTGGCCTTGAAGTTCTTATAATCCAAGATAAACCGAGAAGGCGCAAATGAGCATACAACTCTTAAACCAAGATAACTTGACTCTTCAAACTGTGTGAGGGCTTGGCAAACATCTATTGGCTCTCCCGTACACCATCTAACTCATGTGTTTCATGAAAACACCTACCACTTGGCCTTGAAGTTCTTATAATCCAAGATAAACCGAGAAGGCGCAAATGAGCATACAACTCTTAAACCAATATAACTTGACTCTCCCAAACCTTTGTGAGGGCTTGGCAAACATCTATTGGCTCTCCCATACACCATCTAACTCATGTGTTTCATGAAAACACCTACCACTTGGCCTTGAAGTTCTTATAATCCAAGATAAACCGAGAAGGCGCAAATGAGCATACAACTCTTAAACCAATATAACTTGACTCTCCCAAACACTGTGAGGGCTTGGCAAACATCTATTGGCTCTCCCATACACCATCTAACTCATGTGTTTCATGAAAACACCTACCACTTGGCCTTGAAGTTCTTATAATCCAAGATAAACCGAGAAGGCGCAAATGAGCATACAACTCTTAAACCAATATAACTTGACTCTCCCAAACCTTTGTGAGGGCTTGGCAAACATCTATTGGCTCTCCCATACACCATCTAACTCATGTGTTTCATGAAAACACCTACCACTTGGCCTTGAAGTTCTTATAATCCAAGATAAACCGAGAAGGCGCAAATGAGCATACAACTCTTAAACCAAGATAACTTGACTCTCCCAAACAATGTGAGGGCTTGGCAAACATCTATTGGCTCTCCCATACACCATCTAACTCATGTGTTTCATGAAAACACCTACCACTTGGCCTTGAAGTTCTTATAATCCAAGATAAACCGAGAAGGCGCAAATGAGCATACAACTCTTAAACCAAGATAACTTGACTCTTCCAAACCTTTGTGGGCTTGGCAAACATCTATTGGCTCTCCCATACACCATCTAACTCATGTGTTTCATGAAAACACCTACCACTTGGCCTTGAAGTTCTTATAATCCAAGATAAACCGAGAAGGCGCAAATGAGCATGCAACTCTTAAACCAAGATAACTTGACTCTTCAAACTTAGTGAGGGCTTGGCAAACATCTATTGGCTCTCCCATACACCATCTAACTCATGTGTTTCATGAAAACACCTACCACTTGGCCTTGAAGTTCTTATAATCCAAGATAAACCGAGAAGGCGCAAATGAGCATACAACTCTTAAACCAATATAACTTGACTCTCCCAAACCTATGTGAGGGCTTGGCAAACATCTATTGGCTCTCCCATACACCATCTAACTCATGTGTTTCATGAAAACACCTACCACTTGGCCTTGAAGTTCTTATAATCCAAGATAAACCGAGAAGGCGCAAATGAGCATACAACTCTTAAACCAATATAACTTGACTCTCCCAAACATTGTGAGGGCTTGGCAAACATCTATTGGCTCTCCCATACACCATCTAACTCATGTGTTTCATGAAAACACCTACCACTTGGCCTTGAAGTTCTTATAATCCAAGATAAACCGAGAAGGCGCAAATGAGCATACAACTCTTAAACCAATATAACTTGACTCTCACAACCTATGTGAGGGCTTGGCAAACATCTATTGGCTCTCCCATACACCATCTAACTCATGTGTTTCATGAAAACACCTACCACTTGGCCTTGAAGTTCTTATAATCCAAGATAAACCGAGAAGGCGCAAATGGGCTCACAACTCTTAAACCAAGATAACTTGACTCTTCAAACTGTGTGAGGGCTTGGCAAACATCTATTGGCTCTCCCATACACCATCTAACTCATGTGTTTCATGAAAACACCTACCACTTGGCCTTGAAGTTCTTATAATCCAAGATAAACCGAGAAGGCGCAAATGAGCATACAACTCTTAAACCAATATAACTTGACTCTCCCAAACCTTTGTGAGGGCTTGGCAAACATCTATTGGCTCTCCCATACACCATCTAACTCATGTGTTTCATGAAAACACCTACCACTTGGCCTTGAAGTTCTTATAATCCAAGATAAACCGAGAAGGCGCAAATGAGCATACAACTCTTAAACCAAGATAACTTGACTCTTCCAAATCCTGTGAGGGCTTGGCAAACATCTATTGGCTCTCCCATACACCATCTAACTCATGTGTTTCATGAAAACACCTACCACTTGGCCTTGAAGTTCTTATAATCCAAGATAAACCGAGAAGGCGCAAATGAGCATACAACTCTTAAACCAAGATAACTTGACTCTTCCAAACCTTTGTGAGGGCTTGGCAAACATCTATTGGCTCTCCCATACACCATCTAACTCATGTGTTTCATGAAAACACCTACCACTTGGCCTTGAAGTTCTTATAATCCAAGAAAAACCAAGAAGGCGCAAATGAGCATAGAACTCTTAAACCAAGATAACTTGACTCTTCAAAAACTGTGAGGTATAGGAAAATATCTATTGGCTCTCCCATACACCATCTAACTCATGTGTTTCATGAAAACACCTACCACTTGGCCTAGAAGTTCTTATAATCCAAGATAAACCGAGAAGGCGCAAATGAGCATACAACTCTTAAACCAATATACCTTGACTCTCCCCACATCTGTGAGGGCTTGGCAAACATCTATTGGCTCTCCCATACACCATCTAACTCATGTGTTTCATGAAAACACCTACCACTTGGCCTTGAAGTTCTTATAATCCAAGATAAACCGAGAAGGCGCAAATGGGCATACAACTCTTAAACCAAGATAACTTGACTCTCCAAACTTTGTGAGGGCTTGGCAAACATCTATTGGCTCTCCCTTACACCATCTAACTCATGTGTTTCATGAAAACACCTACCACTTGGCCTTGAAGTTCTTATAATCCAAGATAAACCGAGAAGGCGCAAATGGGCATACATCTCTTAAACCAAGATAACTTGACTCTTCAAACCTTTGTGAGGGCTTGGCAAACATCTATTGGCTCTCCCATACACCATCTAACTCATGTGTTTCATGAAAACACCTACCACTTGGCCTTGAAGTTCTTATAATCCAAGATAAACCGAGAAGGCGCAAATGAGCATACAACTCTTAAACCAATATAACTTGACTCTCCCAAACCTTTGTGAGGGCTTGGCAAACATCTATTGGCTCTCCCATACACCATCTAACTCATGTGTTTCATGAAAACACCTACCACTTGGCCTTGAAGTTCTTATAATCCAAGATAAACCGAGAAGGCGCAAATGAGCATACAACTCTTAAACCAATATAACTTGACTCTCCCAAACGATGTGAGGGCTTGGCAAACATCTATTGGCTCTCCCATACACCATCTAACTCATGTGTTTCATGAAAACACCTACCACTTGGCCTTGAAGTTCTTATAATCCAAGATAAACCGAGAAGGCGCAAATGAGCATACAACTCTTAAACCAAGATAACTTGACTCTCCCAAACACTGTGAGGGCTTGGCAAACATCTATTGGCTCTCCCATACACCATCTAACTCATGTGTTTCATGAAAACACCTACCACTTGGCCTTGAAGTTCTTATAATCCAAGATAAACCGAGAAGGCGCAAATGAGCATACAACTCTTAAACCAATATAACTTGACTCTCCCAAATCTTTGTGAGGGCTTGGCAAACATCTATTGGCTCTCCCATACACCATCTAACTCATGTGTTTCATGAAAACACCTACCACTTGGCCTTGAAGTTCTTATAATCCAAGATAAACCGAGAAGGCGCAAATGAGCATACAACTCTTAAACCAATATAACTTGACTCTCCCAAACCTTTGTGAGGGCTTGGCAAACATCTATTGGCTCTCCCATACACCATCTAACTCATGTGTTTCATGAAAACACCTACCACTTGGCCTTGAAGTTCTTATAATCCAAGATAAACCGAGAAGGCGCAAATGAGCATAGAACTCTTAAACCAAGATAACTTGACTCTTCCAAACCTTTGTGAGGGCTTGGCAAACATCTATTGGCTCTCCCGTACACCATCTAACTCATGTGTTTCATGAAAACACCTACCACTTGGCCTTGAAGTTCTTATAATCCAAGATAAACCGAGAAGGCGCAAATGGGCATACAACTCTTAAACCAAGATAACATGACTCTTCAAACCTTTGTGAGGGCTAGGCAAACATCTATTGGCTCTCCCATACACCATCTAACTCATGTGTTTCATGAAAACACCTACCACTTGGCCTTGAAGTTCTTATAATCCAAGATAAACCGAGAAGGCGCAAATGAGCATACAACTCTTAAACCAATATAACTTAACTCTCCCAAACCTTTGTGAGGGCTTGGCAAACATCTATTGGCTCTCCCATACACCATCTAACTCATGTGTTTCATGAAAACACCTACCACTTGGCCTTGAAGTTCTTATAATCCAAGATAAACCGAGAAGGCGCAAATGAGCATACAACTCTTAAACCAATATAACTTGACTCTCCCAAACCTTTGTGAGGGCTTGGCAAACATCTATTGGCTCTCCCATACACCATCTAACTCATGTGTTTCATGAAAACACCTACCACTTGGCCTTGAAGTTCTTATAATCCAAGATAAACCGAGAAGGCGCAAATGAGCATAGAACTCTTAAACCAAGATAACTTGACTGTCCCAAACATTGTGAGGGCTTGGCAAACATCTATTGGCTCTCCCATACACCATCTAACTCATGTGTTTCATGAAAACACCTACCACTTGGCCTAGAAGTTCTTATAATCCAAGATAAACCGAGAAGGCGCAAATGAGCATACAACTCTTAAACCAATATAACTTGACTGTCCCACTCTTTGTGAGGGCTTGGCAAACATCTATTGGCTCTCCCATACACCATCTAACTCATGTGTTTCATGAAAACACCTACCACTTGGCCTTGAAGTTCTTATAATCCAAGATAAACCGAGAAGGCGCAAATGAGCATACAACTCTTAAACCAATATAACTTGACTCTCCCAAACCTTTGTGAAGGCTTGGCAAACATCTATTGGCTCTCCCATACACCATCTAACTCATGTGTTTCATGAAAACACCTACCACTTGGCCTTGAAGTTCTTATAATCCAAAATAAACCGAGAAGGCGCAAATGAGGATACAACTCTTAAACCAATATAACTTGACACTTCCAAACACTGAGAGGGCTTGGCAAACATCTATTGGCTCTCCCATACACCATCTAACTCATGTGTTTCATGAAAACACCTACCACTTGGCCTTGAAGTTCTTATAATCCAAGATAAACCGAGAAGGCGCAAATGAGCATACAACTCTTAAACCAAGAAAACTAGACACTCCCAAACCTTTGTGAGGGCTTGGCAAACATCTATTGGCTCTCCCATACACCATCTAACTCATGTGTTTCATGAAAACACCTACCACTTGGCCTTGAAGTTCTTATAATCCAAGATAAACCGAGAAAGGCGCAAATGAGCATACAACTCTTAAACCAAGATAACTTGACTCTTCCAAACACTGTGAGGGCTTGGCAAACATCTATTGGCTCTCCCATACACCATCTAACTCATGTGTTTCATGAAAACACCTACCACTTGGCCTTGAAGTTCTTATAATCCAAGATAAACCGAGACGGCGCAAATGAGCATACAACTCTTAAACCATGATAACTTGACTCTTCAAACTGTGTGAGGGCTTGGCAAACATCTATTGGCTCTCCCATACACCATCTAACTCATGTGTTTCATGAAAACACCTACCACTTGGCCTTGAAGTTCTTATAATCCAAGATAAACCGAGAAGGCGCAAATGAGCATACAACTCTTAAACCAAGATAACTTGACTCTTCAAACACTGTGAGGGCTTGGCAAACATCTATTGGCTCTCCCATACACCATCTAACTCATGTGTTTCATGAAAACACCTACCACTTGGCCTTGAAGTTCTTATAATCCAAGATAAACCGAGAAGGCGCAAATGAGCATACAACTCTTAAACCAATATAACTTGACTCTCCCAAACACTGTGAGGGCTTGGCAAACATCTATTGGCTCTCCCATACACCATCTAACTCATGTGTTTCATGAAAACACCTACCACTTGGCCTTGAAGTTCTTATAATCCAAGATAAACCGAGAAGGCGCAAATGAGCATACAACTCTTAAACCAATATAACTTGACTCTCCCAAACCTTTGTGAGGGCTTGGCAAACATCTATTGGCTCTCCCATACACCATCTAACTCATGTGTTTCATGAAAACACCTACCACTTGGCCTTGAAGTTCTTATAATCCAAGATAAACCGAGAAGGCGCAAATGAGCATACAACTCTTAAACCAATATAACTTGACTCTCCCAAACCCTGTGAGGGCTTGGCAAACATCTATTGGCTCTCCCATACACCATCTAACTCATGTGTTTCATGAAAACACCTACCACTTGGCCTTGAAGTTCTTATAATCCAAGATAAACCGAGAAGGCGCAAATGGGCATACAACTCTTAAACCAAGATAACTTGACTCTTCCGTCTGTGTGAGGGCTTGGCAAACATCTATTGGCTCTCCCATACACCATCTAACTCATGTGTTTCATGAAAACACCTACCACTTGGCCTTGAAGTTCTTATAATCCAAGATAAACCGAGAAGGCGCAAATGGGCATACAACTCTTAAACCAAGATAACTTGTCTCTTAAACTTTGTGAGGGCTTGGCAAACATCTATTGGCTCTCCCGTACACCATCTAACTCATGTGTTTCATGAAAACACCTACCACTTGGCCTTGAAGTTCTTATAATCCAAGATAAACCGAGAAGGCGCAAATGAGCATACAACTCTTAAACCAAGATAACTTGACTCTTCCAAACCTTTGTGAGGGCTTGGCAAACATCTATTGGCTCTCCCATACACCATCTAACTCATGTGTTTCATGAAAACACCTACCACTTGGCCTTGAAGTTCTTATAATCCAAGATAAACCGAGAAGGCGCAAATGAGCATACAACTCTTAAACCAATATAACTTGACTCTCCCAAACATTTTGTGAGGGCTTGGCAAACATCTATTGGCTCTCCCATACACCATCTAACTCATGTGTTTCATGAAAACACCTACCACTTGGCCTTGAAGTTCTTATAATCCAAGATAAACCGAGAAGGCGCAAATGAGCATACAACTCTTAAACCAATATAACTTGACTCTCCCAAACCTTTGTGAGGGCTTGGCAAACATCTATTGGCTCTCCCATACACCATCTAACTCATGTGTTTCATGAAAACACCTACCACTTGGCCTTGAAGTTCTTATAATCCAAGATAAACCGAGAAGGCGCAAATGAGCATACAACTCTTAAACCAATATAACTTGACTCTCCCAAACCTTTGTGAGGGCTTGGCAAACATCTATTGGCTCTCCCATACACCATCTAACTCATGTGTTTCATGAAAACACCTACCACTTGGCCTTGAAGTTCTTATAATCCAAGATAAACCGAGAAGGCGCAAATGGGCATACAACTCTTAAACCAAGATAACTTGACTCTTCAAACTTTGTGAGGGCTTGGCAAACATCTATTGGCTCTCCCATACACCATCTAACTCATGTGTTTCATGAAAACACCTACCACTTGGCCTTGAAGTTCTTATAATCCAAGATAAACCGAGAAGGCGCAAATGGGCATACAACTCTTAAACCAAGATAACTTGACTCTTCCAAACTTTGTGAGGGCTTGGCAAACATCTATTGGCTCTCCCATACACCATCTAACTCATGTGTTTCATGAAAACACCTACCACTTGGCCTTGAAGTTCTTATAATCCAAGATAAACCGAGAAGGCGCAAATGGGCATACAACTCTTAAACCAAGATAACTTGACTCTTCAAACCTGTGTGAGGGCTTGGCAAACATCTATTGGCTCTCCCATACACCATCTAACTCATGTGTTTCATGAAAACACCTACCACTTGGCCTTGAAGTTCTTATAATCCAAGATAAACCGAGAAGGCGCAAATGAGCATACAACTCTTAAACCAAGATAACTTGAGTCTTCCAAGCGTGTGAGGGCTTGGCAAACATCTATTGGCTCTCCCATACACCATCTAACTCATGTGTTTCATGAAAACACCTACCACTTGGCCTTGAAGTTCTTATAATCCAAGATAAACCGAGAAGGCGCAAATGAGCATACAACTCTTAAACCAATATAACTTGACTCTCCCAAACATTGTGAGGGCTTGGCAAACATCTATTGGCTCTCCCATACACCATCTAACTCATGTGTTTCATGAAAACACCTACCACTTGGCCTTGAAGTTCTTATAATCCAAGATAAACCGAGAAGGCGCAAATGAGCATACAACTCTTAAACCAATATAACTTGACTCTCCCAAACTCTGTGAGGGCTTGGCAAACATCTATTGGCTCTCCCATACACCATCTAACTCATGTGTTTCATGAAAACACCTACCACTTGGCCTTGAAGTTCTTATAATCCAAGATAAACCGAGAAGGCGCAAATGGGCATACAACTCTTAAACCAAGATAACTTGACTCTTCAAACTTAGTGAGGGCTTGGCAAACATCTATTGGCTCTCCCATACACCATCTAACTCATGTGTTTCATGAAAACACCTACCACTTGGCCTTGAAGTTCTTATAATCCAAGATAAACCGAGAAGGCGCAAATGAGCATACAACTCTTAAACCAATATAACTTGACTCTCCCAAACATTTTGAGGGCTTGGCAAACATCTATTGGCTCTCCCATACACCATCTAACTCATGTGTTTCATGAAAACACCTACCACTTGGCCTTGAAGTTCTTATAATCCAAGATAAACCGAGAAGGCGCAAATGAGCATACAACTCTTAAACCAATATAACTTGACTCTCCCAAAACCTTTGTGAGGGCTTGGCAAACATCTATTGGCTCTCCCATACACCATCTAACTCATGTGTTTCATGAAAACACCTACCACTTGGCCTTGAAGTTCTTATAATCCAAGATAAACCGAGAAGGCGCAAATGAGCATACAACTCTTAAACCAATATAACTTGACTCTCCCAAACACTGTGAGGGCTTGGCAAACATCTATTGGCTCTCCCATACACCATCTAACTCATGTGTTTCATGAAAACACCTACCACTTGGCCTTGAAGTTCTTATAATCCAAGATAAACCGAGAAGGCGCAAATGAGCATACAACTCTTAAACCAATATAACTTGACTGTCCCAAACAACTTAGTGAGGGCTTGGCAAACATCTATTGGCTCTCCCATACACCATCTAACTCATGTGTTTCATGAAAACACCTACCACTTGGCCTTGAAGTTCTTATAATCCAAGATAAACCGAGAAGGCGCAAATGAGCATACAACTCTTAAACCAATATAACTTGACTCTCCCAAACCTTTGTGAGGGCTTGGCAAACATCTATTGGCTCTCCCATACACCATCTAACTCATGTGTTTCATGAAAACACCTACCACTTGGCCTTGAAGTTCTTATAATCCAAGATAAACCGAGAAGGCGCAAATGAGCATACAACTCTTAAACCAATATAACTTAACTCTCCAAAACCCTTGTGAGGGCTTGGCAAACATCTATTGGCTCTCCCATACACCATCTAACTCATGTGTTTCATGAAAACACCTACCACTTGGCCTTGAAGTTCTTATAATCCAAGATAAACCGAGAAGGCGCAAATGAGCATACAACTCTTAAACCAATATAACTTAACTCTCCCAAACACTGTGAGGGCTTGGCAAACATCTATTGGCTCTCCCATACACCATCTAACTCATGTGTTTCATGAAAACACCTACACTTGGCCTTGAAGTTCTTATAATCCAAGATAAACCGAGAAGGCGCAAATGAGCATACGACTCTTAAACCAATATAACTGGACTCTACCATAAACTGTTAGGGCTTGGCAAACTTCTATTGGCTCTCCCATACACCATCTAACTCATGTGTTTCATGAAAACACCTACACTTGGCCTTGAAGTTCTTATAATCCAAGATAAACCGAGACTGCTCAAATGGGCATACAACTCTTAAACCAAGATAACTTGACTCTTCAAACTGTGTGAGGGATTGGCAAACATCTATTGGCTCTCCCATACACCATCTAACTCATGTGTTTCATGAAAACACCTACCACTTGGCCTTGAAGTTCTTATAATCCAAGATAAACCGAGAAGGCGCAAATGAGCATACAACTCTTAAACCAATATAACTTGACTCTCCCAAACCTTTGTGAGGGCTTGGCAAACATCTATTGGCTCTCCCATACACCATCTAACTCATGTGTTTCATGAAAACACCTACCACTTGGCCTTGAAGTTCTTATAATCCAAGATAAACCGAGAAGGCGCAAATGGGCATACAACTCTTAAACCAAGATAACTTGACTCTTCAAACTGTGTGAGGGCTTGGCAAACATCTATTGGCTCTCCCATACACCATCTAACTCATGTGTTTCATGAAAACACCTACCACTTGGCCTTGAAGTTCTTATAATCCAAGATAAACCGAGAAGGCGCAAATGAGCATACAACTCTTAAACCAATATAACTTGACTCTCCCAAAGACTGTGAGGGCTTGGCAAACATCTATTGGCTCTCCCATACACCATCTAACTCATGTGTTTCATGAAAACACCTACCACTTGGCCTTGAAGTTCTTATAATCCAAGATAAACCGAGAAGGCGCAAATGAGCATACAACTCTTAAACCAATATAACTTGACTCTCCCAAACATTGTGAGGGCTTGGCAAACATCTATTGGCTCTCCCATACACCATCTAACTCATGTGTTTCATGAAAACACCTACCACTTGGCCTTGAAGTTCTTATAATCCAAGATAAACCGAGAAGGCGCAAATGAGCATACAACTCTTAAACCAATATAACTTGACTCTCCCAAACACTTTGTGAGGGCTTGGCAAACATCTATTGGCTCTCCCATACACCATCTAACTCATGTGTTTCATGAAAACACCTACCACTTGGCCTTGAAGTTCTTATAATCCAAGATAAACCGAGAAGGCGCAAATGAGCATACAACTCTTAAACCAATATAACTTGACTCTCCCAAACACTGTGAGGGCTTGGCAAACATCTATTGGCTCTCCCATACACCATCTAACTCATGTGTTTCATGAAAACACCTACCACTTGGCCTTGAAGTTCTTATAATCCAAGATAAACCGAGAAGGCGCAAATGAGCATACAACTCTTAAACCAATATAACTTGACTCTCCCAAACCCTGTGAGGGCTTGGCAAACATCTATTGGCTCTCCCATACACCATCTAACTCATGTGTTTCATGAAAACACCTACCACTTGGCCTTGAAGTTCTTATAATCCAAGATAAACCGAGAAGGCGCAAATGAGCATACAACTCTTAAACCAATATAACTTGACTCTCCCAAACTGTGTGAGGGCTTGGCAAACATCTATTGGCTCTCCCATACACCATCTAACTCATGTGTTTCATGAAAACACCTACCACTTGGCCTTGAAGTTCTTATAATCCAAGATAAACCGAGAAGGCGCAAATGGGCATACAACTCTTAAACCAAGATAACTTGACTCTTCAACCTGTGTGAGGGCTTGGCAAACATCTATTGGCTCTCCCATACACCATCTAACTCATGTGTTTCATGAAAACACCTACCACTTGGCCTTGAAGTTCTTATAATCCAAGATAAACCGAGAAGGCGCAAATGGGCATACAACTCTTAAACCAAGATAACTTGACTCTTCAAACTGTGTGAGGGCTTGGCAAACATCTATTGGCTCTCCCATACACCATCTAACTCATGTGTTTCATGAAAACACCTACCACTTGGCCTTGAAGTTCTTATAATCCAAGATAAACCGAGAAGGCGCAAATGAGCATAGAACTCTTAAACCAATATAACTTGACTGTCCCAAACTTTGTGAGGGCTTGGCAAACATCTATTGGCTCTCCCATACACCATCTAACTCATGTGTTTCATGAAAACACCTACCACTTGGCCTTGAAGTTCTTATAATCCAAGATAAACCGAGAAGGCGCAAATGGGCATACAACTCTTAAACCAAGATAACTTGACTCTCCAAACTGTGTGAGGGCTTGGCAAACATCTATTGGCTCTCCCATACACCATCTAACTCATGTGTTTCATGAAAACACCTACCACTTGGCCTTGAAGTTCTTATAATCCAAGATAAACCGAGAAGGCGCAAATGGGCATACAACTCGTAAACCAAGATAACTTGACTCTCCCAAACACTGTGAGGGCTTGGCAAACATCTATTGGCTCTCCCATACACCATCTAACTCATGTGTTTCATGAAAACACCTACCACTTGGCCTTGAAGTTCTTATAATCCAAGATAAACCGAGAAGGCGCAAATGAGCATACAACTCTTAAACCAATATAACTTGACTCTCCCACACCTTGTGAGGTATTTGCAAACATCTATTGGCTCTCCCATACACCATCTAACTCATGTGTTTCATGAAAACACCTACCACTTGGCCTTGAAGTTCTTATAATCCAAGATAAACCGAGAAGGCGCAAATGAGCATACAACTCTTAAACCAATATAACTTGACTCTCCCAAACAACTTTGTGAGGGCTTGGCAAACATCTATTGGCTCTCCCATACACCATCTAACTCATGTGTTTCATGAAAACACCTACCACTTGGCCTTGAAGTTCTTATAATCCAAGATAAACCGAGAAGGCGCAAATGGGCTCACAACTCTTAAACCAAGATAACTTGACTCTTCAAACCGTGTGAGGGCTTGGCAAACATCTATTGGCTCTCCCATACACCATCTAACTCATGTGTTTCATGAAAACACCTACCACTTGGCCTTGAAGTTCTTATAATCCAAGATAAACCGAGAAGGCGCAAATGAGCATACAACTCTTAAACCAATATAACTTGACTCTTCCCAAACCTTTGTGAGGGCTTGGCAAACATCTATTGGCTCTCCCATACACCATCTAACTCATGTGTTTCATGAAAACACCTACCACTTGGCCTTGAAGTTCTTATAATCCAAGATAAACCGAGAAGGCGCAAATGAGCATACAACTCTTAAACCAATATAACTTGACTCTCCCAAACCTTTGTGAGGGCTTGGCAAACATCTATTGGCTCTCCCATACACCATCTAACTCATGTGTTTCATGAAAACACCTACCACTTGGCCTTGAAGTTCTTATAATCCAAGATAAACCGAGAAGGCGCAAATGGGCTCACAACTCTTAAACCAAGATAACTTGACTCTTCAAACTGTGTGAGGGCTTGGCAAACATCTATTGGCTCTCCCATACACCATCTAACTCATGTGTTTCATGAAAACACCTACCACTTGGCCTTGAAGTTCTTATAATCCAAGATAAACCGAGAAGGCGCAAATGGGCACACAACTCTTAAACCAAGATAACTTGACTCGTCAACCTTTGTGAGGGCTTGGCAAACATCTATTGGCTCTCCCATACACCATCTAACTCATGTGTTTCATGAAAACACCTACCACTTGGCCTTGAAGTTCTTATAATCCAAGATAAACCGAGAAGGCGCAAATGAGCATACAACTCTTAAATCAATATAACTTGACTCTCCCAAACACTGTGAGGGCCTGGCAAACATCTATTGGCTCTCCCATACACCATCTAACTCATGTGTTTCATGAAAACACCTACCACTTGGCCTTGAAGTTCTTATAATCCAAGACAAACCAAGAAGGCGCAAATGAGCATAGAACTCTTAAACCAAGATAACTTGACTCTTCAAACTTAGTGAGGGCTTGGCAAACATCTATTGGCTCTCCCATACACCATCTAACTCATGTGTTTCATGAAAACACCTACCACTTGGCCTTGAAGTTCTTATAATCCAAGATAAACCGAGAAGGCGCAAATGGGCTCACAACTCTTAAACCAAGATAACTTGACTCATCCTATCAATGTGAGTGCTTGGCAAACATCTATTGGCTCTCCCATACACCATCTAACTCATGTGTTTCATGAAAACACCTACCACTTGGCCTTGAAGTTCTTATAATCCAAGATAAACCGAGAAGGCGCAAATGAGCATACAACTCTTAAACCAATATAACTTGACTCTCCACCATCTTCTGATGTCTTGGCAAACATCTATTGGCTCTCCCATACACCATCTAACTCATGTGTTTCATGAAAACACCTACCACTTGGCCTTGAAGTTCTTATAATCCAAGATAAACCGAGAAGGCGCAAATGAGCATACAACTCTTAAACCAATATAACTTGACTCTCCCAAACATTGTGAGGGCTTGGCAAACATCTATTGGCTCTCCCATACACCATCTAACTCATGTGTTTCATGAAAACACCTACCACTTGGCCTTGAAGTTCTTATAATCCAAGATAAACCGAGAAGGCGCAAATGGGCTCACAACTCTTAAACCAAGATAACTTGACTCTTCAAACTTAGTGAGGGCTTGGCAAACATCTATTGGCTCTCCCATACACCATCTAACTCATGTGTTTCATGAAAACACCTACCACTTGGCCTTGAAGTTCTTATAATCCAAGATAAACCGAGAAGGCGCAAATGAGCATACAACTCTTAAACCAATATAACTTGACTCTTCAAACTGTGTGAGGGCTTGGCAAACATCTATTGGCTCTCCCATACACCATCTAACTCATGTGTTTCATGAAAACACCTACCACTTGGCCTTGAAGTTCTTATAATCCAAGATAAACCGAGAAGGCGCAAATGAGCATACAACTCTTAAACCAATATAACTTGACTCTCCCAAACATTGTGAGGGCTTGGCAAACATCTATTGGCTCTCCCATACACCATCTAACTCATGTGTTTCATGAAAACACCTACCACTTGGCCTTGAAGTTCTTATAATCCAAGATAAACCGAGAAGGCGCAAATGGGCTCACAACTCTTAAACCAAGATAACTTGACTCTTCAAACTGTGTGAGGGCTTGGCAAACATCTATTGGCTCTCCCATACACCATCTAACTCATGTGTTTCATGAAAACACCTACCACTTGGCCTTGAAGTTCTTATAATCCAAGATAAACCGAGAAGGCGCAAATGGGCTCACAACTCTTAAACCAAGATAACTTGACTCTCCCAATCACTTTGTGAGGGCTTGGCAAACATCTATTGGCTCTCCCATACACCATCTAACTCATGTGTTTCATGAAAACACCTACCACTTGGCCTTGAAGTTCTTATAATCCAAGATAAACCGAGAAGGCGCAAATGGGCTCACAACTCTTAAACCAAGATAACTTGACTCTTCAAACAGTGTGAGGGCTTGGCAAACATCTATTGGCTCTCCCATACACCATCTAACTCATGTGTTTCATGAAAACACCTACCACTTGGCCTTGAAGTTCTTATAATCCAAGATAAACCGAGAAGGCGCAAATGAGCATACAACTCTTAAACCAATATAACTTGACTCTCCAGAAACCTTTGTGAGGGCTTGGCAAACATCTATTGGCTCTCCCATACACCATCTAACTCATGTGTTTCATGAAAACACCTACCACTTGGCCTTGAAGTTCTTATAATCCAAGATAAACCGAGAAGGCGCAAATGAGCATACAACTCTTAAACCAATATAACTTGACTCTCCCAAACCTTTGTGAGGGCTTGGCAAACATCTATTGGCTCTCCCATACACCATCTAACTCATGTGTTTCATGAAAACACCTACCACTTGGCCTTGAAGTTCTTATAATCCAAGATAAACCGAGAAGGCGCAAATGAGCATACAACTCTTAAACCAATATAACTTGACTCTCCCAAACATTGTGAGGGCTTGGCAAACATCTATTGGCTCTCCCATACACCATCTAACTCATGTGTTTCATGAAAACACCTACCACTTGGCCTTGAAGTTCTTATAATCCAAGATAAACCGAGAAGGCGCAAATGAGCATACAACTCTTAAACCAATATAACTTGACTCTCCCAAACACTGTGAGGGCTTGGCAAACATCTATTGGCTCTCCCATACACCATCTAACTCATGTGTTTCATGAAAACACCTACCACTTGGCCTTGAAGTTCTTATAATCCAAGATAAACCGAGAAGGCGCAAATGAGCATACAACTCTTAAACCAATATAACTTGACTCTCCCAAACAATGTGAGGGCTTGGCAAACATCTATTGGCTCTCCCATACACCATCTAACTCATGTGTTTCATGAAAACACCTACCACTTGGCCTTGAAGTTCTTATAATCCAAGATAAACCGAGAAGGCGCAAATGGGCTCACAACTCTTAAACCAAGATAACTTGACTCTTCAAACTGTGTGAGGGCTTGGCAAACATCTATTGGCTCTCCCATACACCATCTAACTCATGTGTTTCATGAAAACACCTACCACTTGGCCTTGAAGTTCTTATAATCCAAGATAAACCGAGAAGGCGCAAATGAGCATACAACTCTTAAACCAATATAACTTGACTCTCCGAAACTTTGTGAGGGCTTGGCAAACATCTATTGGCTCTCCCATACACCATCTAACTCATGTGTTTCATGAAAACACCTACCACTTGGCCTTGAAGTTCTTATAATCCAAGATAAACCGAGAAGGCGCAAATGGGCTCACAACTCTTAAACCAAGATAACTTGACTCTTCAAACTGTGTGAGGGCTTGGCAAACATCTATTGGCTCTCCCATACACCATCTAACTCATGTGTTTCATGAAAACACCTACCACTTGGCCTTGAAGTTCTTATAATCCAAGATAAACCGAGAAGGCGCAAATGAGCATACAACTCTTAAACCAATATAACTTGACTCTTCCCAACACTGTGAGGGCTTGGCAAACATCTATTGGCTCTCCCATACACCATCTAACTCATGTGTTTCATGAAAACACCTACCACTTGGCCTTGAAGTTCTTATAATCCAAGATAAACCGAGAAGGCGCAAATGAGCATACAACTCTTAAACCAATATAACTTGACTCTCCCAAACACTGTGAGGGCTTGGCAAACATCTATTGGCTCTCCCATACACCATCTAACTCATGTGTTTCATGAAAACACCTACCACTTGGCCTTGAAGTTCTTATAATCCAAGATAAGCCGAGAAGGCGCAAATGAGCATACAACTCTTAAACCAAGATAACTTGACTCTCCCAAACACTGTGAGGGCTTGGCAAACATCTATTGGCTCTCCCATACACCATCTAACTCATGTGTTTCATGAAAACACCTACCACTTGGCCTTGAAGTTCTTATAATCCAAGATAAACCGAGAAGGCGCAAATGGGCATACAACTCTTAAACCAAGATAACTTGAGTCTTCAAACTCTGTGAGGGCTTGGCAAACATCTATTGGCTCTCCCATACACCATCTAACTCATGTGTTTCATGAAAACACCTACCACTTGGCCTTGAAGTTCTTATAATCCAAGATAAACCGAGAAGGCGCAAATGGGCATACAACTCTTAAACCAAGATAACTTGACTCTCCCAAACACTGTGAGGGCTTGGCAAACATCTATTGGCTCTCCTATACACCATCTAACTCATGTGTTTCATGAAAACACCTACCACTTGGCCTTGAAGTTCTTATAATCCAAGATAAACCGAGAAGGCGCAAATGGGCTCACAACTCTTAAACCAAGATAACTTGACTCTTCAAACTTAGTGAGGGCTTGGCAAACATCTATTGGCTCTCCCATACACCATCTAACTCATGTGTTTCATGAAAACACCTACCACTTGGCCTTGAAGTTCTTATAATCCAAGATAAACCGAGAAGGCGCAAATGGGCATACAACTCTTAAACCAAGATAACTTGACTCTTCAAACTTTGTGAGGGCTTGGCAAACATCTATTGGCTCTCCAATACACCATCTAACTCATGTGTTTCATGAAAACACCTACCACTTGGCCTTGAAGTTCTTATAATCCAAGATAAACCGAGAAGGCGCAAATGGGCTCACAACTCTTAAACCAAGATAACTTGACTCTTCCAAACACTGTGAGGGCTTGGCAAACATCTATTGGCTCTCCCATCCACCATCTAACTCATGTGTTTCATGAAAACACCTACCACTTGGCCTTGAAGTTCTTATAATCCAAGATAAACCGAGAAGGAACAAATGGGCTCACAACTCTTAAACCAAGATAACTTGAATCTTCAAACATTGTGAGGGCTTGGCAAACATCTATTGGCTCTTCCATACACCATCTAACTCATGTGTTTCATGAAAACACCTACCACTTGGCCTTGAAGTTCTTATAATCCAAGATAAACCGAGAAGGCGCAAATGAGCATACAACTCTTAAACCAGGATAACTTGACTCTTCAAACTCTGTGAGGGCTTGGCAAACATCTATTGGCTCTCGCAAACACCATCTAACTCATGTGTTTCATGAAAACACCTACCACTTGGCCTTGAAGTTCTTATAATCCAAGATAAACCGAGAAGGCGCAAATGAGCATACAACTCTTAAACCAAAATAACTTGACTCTTCCAAACACTGAGAGGGCTTGGCAAACATCTATTGGCTCTCCTAACACCATCTAACTCATGTGTTTCATGAAAACACCTACAACTTGGCCTTGAAGTTCTTATAATCCAAGATAAACCGAGAAGGCGCAAATGGGCTCACAACTCTTAAACCAAGATAACTTGACTCTTCCAAACCTTTGTGAGGGCTTGGCAAACATCTATTGGCTCTCCCATACACCATCTAACTCATGTGTTTCATGAAAACACCTACCACTTGGCCTTGAAGTTCTTATAATCCAAGATAAACCGAGAAGGCGCAAATGGGCATACAACTCTTAAACCAAGATAACTTGACTCTTCAAACTTTGTGAGGGCTTGGCAAACATCTATTGGCTCTCCTAAACACCATCTTACTCATGTGTTTCATGAAAACACCTACCACTTGGCCTTGAAGTTCTTATAATCCAAGATAAACCGAGAAGGCGCAAATGGGCTCACAACTCTTAAACCAAGATAACTTGACTCTTCAAACACCGTGAGGGCTTGGCAAACATCTATTGGCTCTCCCAAACACCATCTAACTCATGTGTTTCATGAAAACACCTACCACTTGGCCTTGAAGTTCTTATAATCCAAGATAAACGGAGAAGGCGCAAATGGGCTCACAACTCTTAAACCAAGATAACTTGACTCTTCCGAACTCCGTGAGGGCTTGGCAAACATCTATTGGCTCTCCCAAACACCATCTAACTCATGTGTTTCATGAAAACACCTACCACTTGGCCTTGAAGTTCTTATAATCCAAGATCAACCGAGAAGGAACAAAAGGGCTCCAAAATCTTAAACCAAAATAACTATAGTCTTCATACTCTGTGAGGGCTTGGCAAACATCTATTGGCTCTCCCAAACACCATCTAACTCATGTGTTTCATGAAAACACCAACCACTTCGCCTAGAAGTTCTTATAATCCAAGATAAACCGAGAAGGCGCAAATGCGCATACAACTCTTAAACCAAGATAACTAGAGTCTGGAAACTCTGTGAGGATTTGGCAAACATCTATTGGCCCTTCCAAACACCATCTAACTCATGTGTTTCATGAAAACACCTACCACTTTGCATAGAAGGTCTTATAATCCAAGATAAACCGAGAATGTGCAAATGGGCATACAACTCTTAAACCAAGATAACTTGAGTCTTCAAGCTCTGTGAGGGCTTGGCAAACATCTATTGGCCCTTCCAAACACCATCTAACTCATGTGTTTCATGAAAACACCTACCACTTTGCATAGAAGTTCTTATAATCCAAGATAAACCGAGAATGTGCAAATGGGCATACAACTCTTAAACCAAGATATCTAGAGTCTTCAAACTCTATGAGGGCTAGGCAAACATCTATTGGCTCTCCTAAACAACATCTAACTCATGTGTTTCATGAAAACACCTACTACATGGCCAAGAAGTTCTTATAATCGAAGATCAACCGAGAAGGAACAAATGGGCTCAAAAATCATAAACCAAGATAACTAGAGTCTTCAAACTCCGTTAGGGCATGACAAACATCTATTGGCTCTCCCAAACACCATCTAACTCATGTGTTTCATGAAAATACCTACCACTTGGCATAGAAGTTCTCATAATCCAAGATAAACCGAGAAGGTGCAATTGGGCATACAACTCTTAAAGCAAGATAACTAGAGTCGTCAAACTCTGTGAGGGCTAGGCAAACATCTATTTGCTCTCCTAATCACCATCTAACTCATGTGTTTCATGAAAACACCTACTACTTGGCCAAGAAATTCTTATAATCCAAGATCAACGGAGAAGGAACAAATGGGCTCAAAAATCTTAAACTAAGATAACTAGAGTCTTCAAACTCCGTTAGGGCATGGCAAACATCTATTGGCTCTCCCAAACACCATCTAACTCATGTGTTTCATGAAAACACCTACTACTTGGTCAATAAGTTCTTATAATCCAAGATCAACCGAGAAGGAACAAATGGGCTCCAAAATCTTAATCCAAAATAACTAGTCTTCATACTCCGTTAGGGCATGGTAAACATCTATTGGCTCTCCCAAACACCATCTAACTCATGTGTTTTATGAAAACACCAACCACTTCGCCTAGAAGTTCTTATAATCCAAGATAAACCGAGAAGGTGCCAATGCCCATACAACTCTTAAACCAAGATAACTAGAGTCTTCAAACTCTGTTAGGGCATGGCAAACATTTATTGGCTCTCCCAAACACCATCTAACTCATGTGTTTCATGAAAACACCTACTACTTGGTCAAGAAGTTCTTATAATCCAAGATCAACCGAGAAGGAACAAATGCGCTCCAAAATCTTAAACCAAAATAACTAGAGTCTTCAAACTCCGTTAGGGCATTATAAACATCTATTGGCTCTCCCAAACACCATCTAACTCATGTGTTTCATGAAAACACCAACCACTTCGCCTAGAAGTTCTTATAATCCAAGATAAACCGAGAAGGCGCAAATGGGCACACAACTCTTAAACCAAGATAACTAGAGTCTTCAAACTCCGTTAGGGCATGGCAAACATCTATTGGCTCTCCCAAACACCATCTAACTCATGTGTTTCATGAAAACACCTACTACTTGGTCAAGAAGTTCTTATAATCCAAGATCAACGGAGAAGGAACAAATGGGCTAAAAAATCTTAAACCAAGATAACTAGATTCTTCAAACTCCATTAGGGCATGGTAAACATCTATTGGCTCTCCCAAACACCATCTAACTCATCTGTTTCATGAAAACACCTACCACTTCGCCTAGAAGTTCTTATAATCCAAGATAAACCGAGAAGGCGCAAATGGGCATACAACTCTTAAACCAAGATAACTTGAGTCTTCAAACTCTGTGAGGGCTTGGCAAACATCTATTGGCCCTTCGAAACACCATCTAACTCATGTGTTTGATGAAAACACCTACCACTTTGCATAGAAGTTCTTATAATCCAAGATAAACCGGGAATGTGCAAATAGGCATACAACTCTTAAACCAAGATATCTAGAGTCTTCAAACACTGTGAGGGCTTGGCAAACATCTATTGGCTCACCCAAACACCATCTATCTCATGTGTTTCATGAAAACACGTACTACTTGGCCTAGAAGTTCTTATAATCGAATATCAACTGAGAAGGAACAAATGGGCTCAAAAATCTTAAACCATGATAACTAGATTCTTCAAACTCCATTAGGGCATGGTAAACATCTATTTGCTCTCCCAAACACCATCTAACCCATCTGTTTCATGAAAACACCTACCACTTCGCCTAGAAGTTCTTATAATCCAAGATAAACCGAGAAGGCGCAAATGGGCATACAACTCTTAAACCAAGATAACTTGAGTCTTCAAACTCTGTGAGGGCTTGGCAAACATCTATTGGCCCTTTCAAACACCACCTAACTCATGTGTTTCATGAAAACACCTACCACTTGGCATAGAAGTTATTATAATCCAAGATAAACCGAGAAGGCACAAATGGGCATACAACTCTTAAACCAAGATAACAAGAGTCTTCAAACTCTGTGAGGGCTTGGCAAACATCAATTGGCCCACCCAAACACCATCTAACTCATGTGTTTCATGAAAACACCTACCACTTCGCCTAGAAGTTCTTAGAATCCAAGATAAACCGAAAAGGTGCAAATGGGCATACAACTCATAAACCAAGATAACTTGACCCTCCAAACTCTGTGAGGGCTTGGCAAACATCTATTGGCTCTTCTAAACACCATCTAACTCATTTGTTTCATGAAAACACCTACCACTTCGCCTAGAAGTTCTTATAATCAACGATAAACCGAGAAGGTGCAAATTGGCATACAACTCTTAAACCAAGATGACTGGAGTCTTCAACTCTGTGAGGGTTAGGCAAACATCTATTGGCTCTCCTAATCACCATCTAACTCATGTGTTTCATGAAAACACCTACTACTTGGCCAAGAAGTTCTTATAATCCAAGATCAACGGAGAAGGATCGAATGGGCTAAAAAATCTTAAACCAAGATAACTAGAGTCTTCAAACTGAGTGAGGGCTTGGCAAACATCTATTGGCCCTCCCAAACACCATCTAACTCATGTGTTTCATGAAAACACCTACTACTTGGCCAAGAAGAACTTATAATCCAAGATCAACGGAGAAGGAACAAATGGGCTAAAAAATCTAAAACCAAGATAACTAGAGTCTTCAAACTCCGTTAGGGCATGGCAAACATCTATTGGCTCTCCCAAACACCATCTAACTCATGTGTTTCATGAAAACACCTACCACTTCGCCTAGAAGTTCTTATAATCCAAGATAAACCGAGAAGGCGCAAATGGGCATACAACTCTTAAACCAAGATAACTTGAGTCTTCAAACTCTGTGAGGGCTTGGCAAACATCTATTGGCCCACCCAAACACCATCTAACTCATGTGTTTCATGAAAACACCTACTACTTGGTCAAGAAGTTCTTATAATCCAAGATCATCCGAGAAGGAACAAATGGGCTCCAAAATCTTAAACCAAAATAACTAGAGTCTTCAAACTCCGTTAGGGCATTATAAACATCTATTGGCTCTCCCAAACACCATCTAACTCATGTGTTTCATGAAAACACCAGCCACTTCGCCTAGAAGTTCTTATAATCCAAGATAAACCGAAAAGGTGCAAATGGGCATACAACTCATAAACCAAGATAACTTGACCCTCCAAACTATGTGAGGGCTTGGCAAACATCTATTGGCTCTTCTAAACACCATCTAACTCATTTGTTTCATGAAAACACCTACCACTTCGCCTAGAAGTTCTTATAATCCAAGATAAACCGAGAAGGCGCAAATGGGCATACAACTCTTAAACCAAGATAACTTGAGTCTTCAAACTCTGTGAGGGCTTGGCAAACATCTATTGGCCCACCCAAACACCATCTAACTCATGTGTTTCATGAAAACACCTACTACTTGGTCAAGAAGTTCTTATAATCCAAGATCAACCGAGAAGGAACAAATGGGCTCCAAAATCTTAAACCAAAATAACTAGAGTCTTCAAACTCCGTTAGGGCATTATAAACATCTATTGGCTCTCCCAAACACCATCTAACTCATGTGTTTCATGAAAACACCAGCCACTTCGCCTAGAAGTTCTTATAATCCAAGATAAACCGAGAAGGCGCAAATGCGCATACAACTCTTAAACCAAGATAACAAGAGTCTTCAAACTCCGGTAGGGCATGGCAGACATCTATTGGCTCTCCCAAACACCATCTAACTCATGTGTTTCATGAAAACACCTACTACTTGGTCAAGAAGTTCTTATAATCCAAGATCAACGGAGAAGGAACAAATGGGCTAAAAAATCTTAAACCAAGATAACTAGATTCTTCAAACTCCATTAGGGCATGGTAAACATCTATTGGCTCTCCCAAACACCATCTAACTCATCTGTTTCATGAAAACACCTACCACTTCGCCTAGAAGTTCTTATAATCCAAGATAAACCGAGAAGGCGCAAATGGGCATACAACTCTTAAACCAAGATAACTTGAGTCTTCAAACTCTGTGAGGGCTTGGCACACATCTATTGGCCCTTCGAAACACCATCTAACTCATGTGTTTGATGAAAACACCTACCACTTTGCATAGAAGTTCTTATAATCCAAGATAAACCGAGAATGTGCAAATGGGCATACAACTCTTAAACCAAGATATCTAGAGTCTTCAAACACTGTGAGGGCTTGGCAAACATCTATTGGCTCACCCAAACACCATCTAACTCATGTGTTTCATGAAAACACCTGCCACTTGGCAAAGAAGTTCTTATAATCCAAGATAATCCGAGAAGGCGCAAATGGGCATAGAACTCATAAACCAAGATAACTTGAGTCTTCAAACACTGTGAGGGCTTGGGAAACGTCTATTGGCTCTCCCATACACCATCTAACTCATGTGTTTCATGAAAACACATACCACTTGGCCTTAAAGCTCTTATAATCCAAGATAATTCGAGAAGGCGCAAATGGGCATACAACTCTTAAACCAAGATGACTGGAGTCTTCAACTCTGTGAGGGCTAGGCAAACATCTATTGGCTCTTCCAAATACCATCTATCTCATGTGTTTCATGAAAACACGTACTACTTGGCCTAGAAGTTCTTATAATCGAAGGTCAACTTAGAAGGAACAAATGGGCTCAAAAATCTTAAACCAAGATAACTAGAGTCTTCAAACTCCGTTAGGGCTAGGCAAACATCTATTGGCTCTCCCAAACACCATCTAACTCATGTGTTTCATGAAAACACCTACTACTTGGTCAAGAAGTTCTTATAATCCAAGATCAACCGAGAAAGAACAAATGGGCTCCAAAATCTTAAACCAAAATAACTAGAGTCTTCAAACTCCGTTAGGGCATGGTAAACATCTATTGGCTCTCCCAAACACCATCTAACTCATGTGTTTCATGAAAACACCAACCACTTCGCCTAGAAGATCATATAATCCAAGATAAACCGAGAAGGCGCAAATGGGCACACAACTCTTAAACCAAGATAACTAGAGTCTTCAAACTCCGTTAGGGCATGGCAAACATCTATTGGCTCTCCCAAACACCATCTAACTCATGTGTTTTGTGAAAACACCCACTACTTGGTCAAGAAGTTCTTATAATCCAAGATCAACGGAGAAGGAACAAATGGGCTAAAAAATCTTAAACCAAGATAACTAGATTCTTCAAACTCCATTAGGGCATGGTAAACATCTATTGGCTCTCCCAAACACCATCTAACTCTTCTGTTTCATGAAAACACCTACCACTTCGCCTAGAAGTTCTTATAATCCAAGATAAACCGAGAAGGCGCAAATGGGCATACAACTCTTAAACCAAGATAACTTGAGTCTTCAAACTCTGTGAGGGCTTGGCAAACATCTATTGGCCCTTTCAAACACCACCTAACTCATGTGTTTCATGAAAACACCTACCACTTCGCCTAGAAGTTCTTATAATCCAAGATAAACCGAGAAGGCGCAAATGGGCATACAACTCTTAAACCAAGATAACTTGAGTCTTCAAACTCTGTGAGGGCTTGGCAAACATCTATTGGCCCACCCAAACACCATCTAACTCATGTGTTTCATGAAAACACCTACCACTTCGCCTAGAAGTTCTTAGAATCCAAGATAAACCGAGAAGGTGCAAATGGGCATACAACTCTTAAACCAAGATAACTTGACTCTCCAAACTCTGTGAGGGCTTGGCAAACATCTATTGGCTCTTCTAAACACCATCTAACTCATTTGTTTCATGAAAACACCTACCACTTCGCCTAGAAGTTCTTATAATCAACGATAAACCGAGAAGGCGCAAATGGGCATACAACTCTTAAACCAAGATGACTGGAGTCTTCAACTCTGTGAGGGCTAGGCAAACATCTATTGGCTCTCCTAATCACCCTCTAACTCATGTGTTTCATGAAAACACCTACTACTTGGCCAAGAAGTTCTTATAATCCAAGATCAACGGAGAAGGATAAAATGGGCGAAAAAATCTTAAACCAAGATAACTAGGGACTTCAAACTCTGTGAGGGCTTGGCAAACATCTATTGGCCCACCCAAACACCATCTAACTCATGTGTTTCATGAAAACACCTACCACTTCGCCTAGAAGTTCTTAGAATCCAAGATAAACCGAGAAGGTGCAAATGGGCATACAACTCTTAAACCAAGATAACTTGACTCTTCAAACAGTGTGAGGGCTTGGCAAACATCTATTGGCTCTCCCATACACCATCTAACTCATGTGTTTCATGAAAACACCCACCACTTGGCCTTGAAGTTCTTATAATCCAAGATAAACCGAGAAGGCGCAAATGGGCATACAACTCTTAAACCAAGATAACTTGAGTCTTCAAACTCTGTGAGGGCTTGGCAAACATCTATTGGCCCTTCGAAACACCATCTAACTCATGTGTTTGATGAAAACACCTACCACTTTGCATAGAAGTTCTTATAATCCAAGATAAACCGAGAATGTGCAAATGGGCATACAACTCTTAAACCAAGATATCTAGAGTCTTCAAACACTGTGAGGGCTTGGCAAACATCTATTGGCTCACCCAAACACCATCTATCTCATGTGTTTCATGAAAACACGTACTACTTGGCCTAGAAGTTCTTATAATCGAATATCAACTGAGAAGGAACAAATGGGCTCAAAAATCTTAAACCATGATAACTAGATTCTTCAAACTCCATTAGGGCATGGTAAACATCTATTGGCTCTCCCAAACACCATCTAACCCATCTGTTTCATGAAAACACCTACCACTTCGCCTAGAAGTTCTTATAATCCAAGATAAACCGAGAAGGCGCAAATGGGCATACAACTCTTAAACCAAGATAACTTGAGTCTTCAAACTCTGTGAGGGCTTGGCAAACATCTATTGGCCCTTTCAAACACCACCTAACTCATGTGTTTCATGAAAACACCTACCACTTCGCCTAGAAGTTCTTATAATCCAAGATAAACCGAGAAGGCGCAAATGGGCATACAACTCTTAAACCAAGATAACTTGAGTCTTCAAACTCTGTGAGGGCTTGGCAAACATCTATTGGCCCACCCAAACACCATCTAACTCATGTGTTTCATGAAAACACCTACCACTTCGCCTAGAAGTTCTTAGAATCCAAGATAAACCGAGAAGGTGCAAATGGGCATACAACTCTTAAACCAAGATAACTTGACTCTCCAAACTCTGTGAGGGCTTGGCAAACATCTATTGGCTCTTCTAAACACCATCTAACTCATTTGTTTGATGAAAACACCTACCACTTCGCCTAGAAGTTCTTATAATCAACGATAAACCGAGAAGGCGCAAATGGGCATACAACTCTTAAACCAAGATGACTGGAGTCTTCAACTCTGTGAGGGCTAGGCAAACATCTATTGGCTCTCCTAATCACCCTCTAACTCATGTGTTTCATGAAAACACCTACTACTTGGCCAAGAAGTTCTTATAATCCAAGATCAACGGAGAAGGATAAAATGGGCGAAAAAATCTTAAACCAAGATAACTAGGGACTTCAAACTGAGTGAGGGCTTGGCAAACATCTATTGGCCCTCCCAAACACCATCTAATTCATGTGTTTCATGAAAACACCTACTACTTGGCCAAGAAGAACTTATAATCCAAGATCAACGGAGAAGGAACAAATGGGCTAAAAAATCTTAAACCAAGATAACTAGATTCTTCAAACTCCGTTAGGGCATGGTAAACATCTATTGGCTCTCCCAAACACCATCTAACTCTTCTGTTTCATGAAAACACCTACCACTTCGCCTAGAAGTTCTTATAATCCAAGATAAACCGAGAAGGCGCAAATGGGCATACAACTCTTAAACCAAGATAACTTGAGTCTTCAAACTCTGTGAGGGCTTGGCAAACATCTATTGGCCCATCCAAACACCATCTAACTCATGTGTTTCATGAAAACACCTACCACTTTGCATAGAAGTTCTTATAATCCAAGATAAACCGAGAATGTGCAAATGGGCATACAACTCTTAAACCAAGATATCTAGAGTCTTCAAACTCTGTGAGGGCTTGGCAAACATCTATTGGCTCACCCAAACACCATCTAACTCATGTGTTTCATCAAAACACCTACCACTTGGCATAGAAGTTCATATAATCCAAGATAAACCGAGAAGGCGCAAATGGGCAGACAACTCATAAACCAAGATAACTTGAGTCTTCAAACACTGTGAGGGCTTGGGAAACATCTATTGGCTCTCCCATACACCATCTAACTCATGTGTTTCATGAAAACACCTACCACTTGGCCTTGAAGTTCTTATAATCCAAGATAAATCGAGAAGGCGCAAATGGGCATACAACTCTTAAACCAAGATAACTTGAGTCTTCAAACTCGGTGAGGGCTTGGCAAACATCTATTGGCCCTTCTAAACACCATCTAACTCATTTGTTTCATGAAAACACCTACCACTTGGACTAGAAGTTCTTATAATCAACGATAAACCGAGAAGGCGCAAATGGGCATACAACTCTTAAACCAAGATGACTGGAGTCTTCAACTCTGTGAGGGCTAGGCAAACATCTATTGGCTCTCCCAAACACCATCTATCTCATGTGTTTCATGAAAACACGTACTACTTGGCCTAGAAGTTCTTATAATCGAATATCAACTGAGAAGGAACAAATGGGCTCAAAAATCTTAAACCATGATAACTAGAGCCTTCAAACTCCGTTAGGGCTAGGCAAACATCTATTGGCTCTCCTAAACACCATCTTACTCATGTGTTTCATGAAAACACCTACTACTTGGCCAAGAAGTTCTTATAATCCAAGATCAACCGAGAAGGAACAAATGGGCTCAAAAATCTTAAACCAAGATAACTAGAGTCTTCAAACTCCGTTAGGGCATGGCAAACATCTATTGGCTCTCCCAAACACCATCTAACTCATGTGTTTCATGAAAACACCTACCACTTGGCATAGAAGTTCATATAATCCAAGATAAACCGAGAAGGTGCAAATGGGCATACAACTCTTAAACCAAGATAACTTGAGTCTCCAAACTCTGTGAGGGCTTGGCAAACATCTATTGGCCCTCCCAAACACCATCTAATTCATGTGTTTCATGAAAACTCCTACCACTTGGCATAGAAGTTCTTATAATCCAAGATAAACCGAGAAGGTGCAACTCATTCCAATCAAGAAAACATCGTGCACTTGGCCTTTGTGTTCCTTTAATCCATGATGAATCGAAACAGAACAAATGAGCTTACAACTCTTAAAGCAATATGGCTTGAGTCCTGAACCTCCACAGGTACTAGGCGAACATCAGTTGACTCTCCGAAATATTAACCAACACATTGCAATCATGAAAACATCATGCACTTGGCCTAGAAGTTCTTTAATCCAAGATGAATCGAAAAGGAACAAATGAGCTTACAACTCTTAAACCAATATAGCTTGAGTCTGAAACGTCCTTGGGTACTTGGCGAACATCTATTGACTCTCCCGAACCTTATAAAACACATTCCAATCAAGAAAACATCGTGCACTTGGCCTTGATGTTCCTTTAATCCATGATGAATCGAAACGGAACAAATGAGCTTACAACTCTTAAACAAATATAGCTTGAGTCTTGAACCTCCATAGGTGCTTGGAGAGCATCTCTTGACTCTCCCAAACATTATCTAACACATTCCACTTATTAAAACTTCGTGGACTTGCCTAAAAGTTCTTTAATCCAAGATGAAACGACAGGGAACAAATGAGCTCAAACTCTTAAACTAATATAGCTTGAGTCTTGAATCTCCATATGTACTTGGCGAACCTCAGTTTAACACATTCCGATCATGAAAACATCGCGCACTTGGCCTCGAAGATCTTTTAATCCATGATGAATCGAAAAGGAACAAATGAGCTTACAACTCTTAAACCAATATAGCTGGAATCTTGAACATCCAAATGTGCTCGGCTAACGTCGGTTGACTCTCACAAACATTATCTAACACATTCAATTCATGAAAACATCGAGCACTAGTCTTTGATGTTCCTTTAATCCAAGATGAATCGAACAGGAAGAAATGAGCTTACAATTCTTAGACCAATATAGTTTGAGTCTTGAACCTCCATTGGGGGTTTGGCGTTCATCTATTGACTCTTCCAAACATTATCTACCAGATTCCAATCTTGAAAACATCATGCACTTGGCCTAGAAGTTCTATATTCTAAGATGAATCGAAAAGCAACAAATGAGCTTACAACTCTTAGACCAATATAGCTTGATTCTTGAACCTCCATAGGTGCTTGGCGAACATCAGTTGACTCTAGCAAACATTATCTAACACATTCCAATCATGAAAACATCGTGCACTTAGCCCTGAAGTTCTTTTAATCCATGATGAATCGAAAAGGAACAAATGAGCTTACAACTCTTAAACCAATATAGCTTGTGTCTTGAACCTCCATAGGTGCATGGCGAACATCAGTTGACTCTCCCAAATATTATCTAACACATTCCTATCATGAAAACATCAATCACTTGGCTTTGATGTTCGTTTAATCCAAGATGAATCGGAAAGGAACAAATGAGCTTACAACTCTTAGACCAATATAGCTTGAGTCTTGAACCTCCATTGGTGCATGGCATTTATCTATTGACTCTCGCAAACATTATCTAGCACATTCCAATCATGAAAACATCATGCACTTGGCCTAGAAGTTCTATATTCCATGATGAATCGAAAAGCAACAAAGGTGCTTACAACTCTTAGACCAATATAGCTTGAGTCTTGAACCTCCATAGGTGCTTGACGACCATCAGTTGACTCTCTCAAATATTATCTAACACATTCCAATCTTGAAAACATCGAGCACTTCGCCTAGAGGTTCTTTAATCCAAGATGAATCGAAAAGGGACAAATGAGCTTACAACTCTTAAACGTCCATGGGTGCTTGGAGAACATCTATTGACTCTCCAAAACCTTATCTAACACAATCCAATCAAGAAGACATCGTGCACTTGGCCTTGATGTTCCTTTAATCCATGATGAATCGAAACAGAACAATTGAGCTTACAACTCTTAAACCAATATTGCTAGAGTTTTGAACCTCCATAGGTGCTTGGCGAACATCTGTTTACTCTACCAAACAATATCTAACACATTCCAATCATGAAAATATCGTTCACTTGGCCTTGAAGTTCTTTTAATCCATGATGAACCGAAAAGGAAAAAATCAGCTTACAACTCTTAAACCAATATAGCTTGAGTTTTGAACCTCCATAAGTACTTGGAGGACATCTGTTGACTCTCCCAAACATTATCTAACACATTCCAATCATGAAAACATCGTGCACGTGGCCTTGAAGTTCTTTTAATCCATGAAGAATCGAAAAGCAACAAATGAGCTTATAACTCTTAGACCAATATAGCTTGAGTTTTGAACCTCCATAAGTACTTGGCGAACATCTGTTGACTCTCCCAAGCATTATTTAACACATTCCAATCTTGAAAAACATCGTGCACTTATCCTAGAAGTTCATTATTCCAAGATGAATCGAAATGGAACAAATGAGCTTACAACTCTTAGACCAATATAGCTTGAGTCTTGAACCTCCATAGGTGCTTGGCGAATATCAGTTGACTCACCCAAATATTATCTAACACATTCCAATCATGAAAACATCAATCACTTGGCTTTGATGTTCGTTTAATCCAAGATGAATCGGAAAGGAACAAATGAGCTTACAACTCTTAGACCAATATAGCTTGAGTCTTGAACCTCCATAGGTGCTTGGCGAATATCAGTTTGCTCTACAAAACATTATCTAACACATTCCAATCATGCAAACATCGTGCACTTGGCCTTGAAGTTCTTTTAATCCATGATGAATCGAAAAGGAACAAATAAGCTTACAACTCTTAAACCATTATAGCTTGAGTCTTAAACGTCCATGGGTGCTTGGAGAACATTTGTTGACTCACCAAAACATTATCTATCACATTCCAATCAAAAAAACATTATGCTCTTGGCCGTGAATTTCCTTTAATCCAAGATGAATCGAAATGGAACAAATGAGCTTATAACTCTTAATCCAATATAGCTTGAGTCTTGAACCTCCATAAGTACTTGGCGAACATCAGTTGACTCTCCCAAAAATTATCTAACACATTCCAATCATGAAAACATCGTGCACTTGGCCTAGTAGTTCTTTAATCCAAGATGGATCGAAAAGGAACAAATGAGCTTACAACTCTGAAACCAATATGGCTTGAGTCTTGAACCTGCATAGGTGCTTGACCATCATCTGTTGACTCTCCTCAACATGATCTAACACATTCCAATCATGAAAAACATCGTGCACTTGGTCTAGAAGTTCTTTTAATCCATGATGAATCGAAATGGAACAAATGAGATTAAACTCTTAAACCAATATTGCTTGAGTCTTGAACCTCCATAGGTACTTGGCAAACCTCTGTTTTACACATTTCAATCATGAAAACATCGTGCACTTGGCCTTGAAGTTCTTTTAATCCATGATGAATCGAAAAGGAACAAATGAACTTACAACTCTTAAACCAATATTGCTAGAGTTTTGAACCTCCATAGGTGCTTGGCGAACATCTGTTTACTCTACCAAACAATATCTAACACATTCCAATCATGAAAATATCGTTCACTTGGCCTTGAAGTTCTTTTAATCCATGATGAACCGAAAAGGAAAAAATCAGCTTACAACTCTTAGACCAAAATAGCTTGAGTCTTGAACCTCCATAGGTGCTTGGCGAACATCTGTTTACTTTACCAAACATTATCTAACACATTCCAATCATGAAAACACCGTGCACTTGGCCTTCAAGTTCTTTTAATCCATGATGAATCGAAAAGGAACAAATGAGCTTACAACTCTTAGATCAGTATAACTTGAGTCTTGAACCTCCATAGGTGCTTGGCGAACATATGTTTACTCTACCAGCCATCATCTAACACATTCCAATCATGAAAACATCGTGCACTTGGCCTAGAAGTTCTATATTCCAAGATGAATCGAAATGGAACAAATGAGCTTACAACTCTTAGACCAATATAGCTTGAGTCTTGAATCTCCATAGGTGCTTGGCGAACATCTGTTTACTCTACAAAACATTATCTAACACATTCCAATCATGAAAACATCGTGCACTTGGCCTTGAAGTTCTTTTAATCCATGATGAATCGAAAAGGAACAAATGAACTTACAACTCTTAAACCAATATAGCTTGAGTCTTTAACGTGCATGGGTGCTTGGTGAACATCTGTTTACTCTACCAAACATTATGTAACACATTCCAATCATGAAAACAGCATGCACTTGGCCTAGAAATTCTATATTCCAAGATGAATCGAAATGGAACGAATGAGCTTACAACTCTTAGACCAATATAGCTTGAGTGTTGAACCTCCATAGGTGCTTGGCGAACATCTGTTTACTATACCAAACATTATCTAACACATTCCAATCACGAAAACATCGTGCACTTGGCCTTCAAGTTCTTTTAATCCATGATGAATCGAAAAGGAACAAATGAGCTTACAACTCTTAGATCAGTATAACTTGAGTCTTGAACCTCCATAGGTGCTTGGCGAACAAATGATTACTCTACCAGCCATTATCTAGCACATTCCAATCATGAAAACATCGTGCACTTGGCCTAGAAGTTCTATATTCCAAGATGAATCGAAATGGAACAAATGAGCTTACAACTCTTAGACCACTATAGCTTGAGTCTTGAACCTCCATAGGTGCTTGGCGAAAATCTGTTTACTCTACCAAACATTATCTAACACATTCCAATCATGAAATCATTGTGCACTCGGCCTTGAAGTTCTTTTAATCCATGATGAATCGAAAAGGAACAAACGAGCTTACAACTCTTAAACCAATATAGCTTGAGTCTTCACCGTGCATGGGTGCTTGGTGAACATCTGTTTACTCTTCCAAACATTATCTAACACATTCCAATCATGAAAACATCGTGCACTTCGCCTAGAAGTTCTATATTCCAAGAAGAATCGAAAAGCAACAAATGAGCTTACAACTCTTAGACGAATATAGCTTGAGTGTTGAACCACCATAGGTGCTTCGGGAACATCAGTTGACTCTCCCAAATATTATCTAACACATTCCAATCGTGAAAACATCGTGCTCTTGGCCTAGAAGTTCTTTAAGTTAAGTTGAATCGAAAAGGAACAAATGAGCTTAAACCAATATAGCTTGTGTGTTGAACCACCATAGGTACTTGGCGAACCTCTGTTCAACACATTCCAATCATGAAAACATCGCGTAGTTGGCCTTGAATATCTTTTAATCCACGATGAATCGAAAAGGAACAAATGAGCTTACAACTCTTAGATCAATATAGCTTGAGTCTTGAACCTCCATAGGTGCTTGGCGAACATCGTTTACTCTACCAAACATTATCTAACACATTCCAATCATGAAAACATCGTGCACTTGGCCTTGAAGTTCTTTTAATCCATGATGAATCGAAAAGGAACAAATGAGCTTACAACTGTTAATCCAATATTGCTTGAGTGTTTAACGTGCATGGGTGCTTGGTGACCATCTGTTTACTCTACCAAACATTATCTAACATATTCCAATCATGAAAACATCGTGCACTTGGCCTACAAGTTCCATATACCAAGATGAACCGAAAAGGAACAAATGAGCATACAACTCTTAGACCAATATATCATGAGTCTTGAACCTCCATAGGTGCTTGGCGAAAATCTGTTTGCTCTACCACACATTATCTAACACATTCCAATCATGAAAACATCGTGCACTTGGCCTTGAAATTCTTTTAATCCATGATGAATCGAAAATGAACAAATGAGCTTAGAACTCTAAAACCAATATAGCTTGAGTCTTCAACGTGCAAGGGGGCTTGGTGAACATCTGTTTACTCTACCAAACATTATCTAACACATTCCAATCATGACAACATCGTGCACTTGGCCTAGAAGTTCTATATTCCAAGATGAATCGAAATGGAACAAATGAGCTTACAACTTTTAGACCAATATAGCTTGAGTCTTGAATCTCCATAGGTGCTTGGCGAACATCTGTTTACTCTACCAAACATTATCTAACTCATTCCAATCATGAAAACATTGTGCACTCGGCCTTGAAGTTCTTTTAATCCATGATGAATCGAAAAGGAACAAACGAGCTTACAACTCTTAAACCAATATAGCTTGAGTCTTCAACGTGCATGGGTGCTTGGTGAACATCTGTTTACTCTACCAAACATTATCTAACACATTCCAATCATGAAAACATCGTGCACTTGGCCTAGAAGTTCTATATTCCTAGAAGAATCGAAAAGGAACAAATGAGCTTACAACTCTTAGACTAATATAGCTTGAGTGTTGAACCACCATAGGTGCTTCGGGAACATCAGTTGACTCTCCTAAATATTATCTAACACATTCCAATCGTGAAAACATCGTGCTCTTGGCCTAGAAGTTCTTTAAGTCAAGATGAATCGAAAAGGAACAAATGAGCTTAAACCAATATAGCTTGTGTGTTGAACCTCCATAGGTACTTGGCGAACCTCTGTTTAACACATTCCAATCATGAAAACATCGCGTAGTTGGCCTTGAATATCTTTTAATCCACGATGAATCGAAAAGGAACAAATGAGCTTACAACTCTTAGATCAATATAGCTTGAGTCTTGAACCTCCATAGGTGCTTGGCGAACATCTGTTAACTCTACAAAACATTATCAAACACATTCCAATCATGAAAACATCGTGCACTTGGCCTTGAAGTTCTTTTAATCCATGATGAATCGAAAAGGAACAAATGAACTTACAACTTTTAAACCAATATAGCTTGAGTCTTTAACGTGCATGGGTGCTTGGTGTAGATCTGTTTACTCTACCTAACATTATCTAACACATTCCAATCATGAAAACAACATGCACTTGGCCTTGAAGTTCTATATTCCAAGATGAATCTAAAAGGAACAAATAAGCCTACAACTCTTAGACCAATATAGCTTGAGTCTTGAACCTCCATAGGTGCTTAGCGAAAATCAGTTTACTCTACCAAACATTATCTAACACATTCCAATCATGAAAACATCGTGTACTTGGCCTAGAAGTTCTATATTCCAAGAAGAATCGAAAAGGAACAAATGAGCTTACAACTCTTAGACTAATATAGCTTGAGTGTTGAACCACCATAGGTGCTTCGGGAACATCAGTTGACTCTCCCAAATATTATCTAACACATTCCATTCGTGAAAACATCGTGCGCTTGGCCTAGAAGTTCTTTAAGTCAAGATGAATCGAAAAGGAACAAATGAGCTTAAACCAATATAGCTTGTGTGTTGAACCTCCATAGGTACTTGGCGAACCTCTGTTTAACACATTCCAATCATGAAAACATCGCGTAGTTGGCCTTGAATATCTTTTAATCCACGATGAATCGAAAAGGAACAAATGAGCTTACAACTCTTAGATCAATATAGCTTGAGTCTTGAACCTCCATAGGTGCTTGGCGAACATCTGTTTACTCTACCAAACATTATCTAACACATTCCAATCATGAAAACATCGTGCACTTGGCCTTGAAGTTCTTTTAATCCATGATGAATCGAAAAGGAACAAATGAGCTTACAACTGTTAATCCAATATTGCTTGAGTCTTTAACGTGCATGGGTGCTTGGTGACCATCTGTTTACTCTACCAAACATTATCTAACACATTTCAATCATGAAAACATCGTGCACTTGGCCTACAAGTTCTATATACCAAGATGAACCGAAAAGGAACAAATGTGCATACAACTCTTAGACCAATATATCATGAGTCTTGAACCTCCATAGGTGCTTGGTGAAAATCTGTTTGCTCTACCAAACATTATCTAACACATTCCAATCATGAAAACATCGTGCACTTGGCCTTCAAGTTCTTTTAATCCATGATGAATCGAAAAGGAACAAATGAGCTTAGAACTCTAAAACCAATATAGCTTGAGTGTTCAACGTGCATGGGTGCTTGGTGAACATCTGTTTACTCTACCAAACATTATCTAACACATTCCAATCATGACAACATCGTGCACTTGGCCTAGAAGTTCTATATTCCAAGATGAATCGAAAAGGAACAAATGAGCTTACATCCCTTAGACAAAAATAGCTTCAGTGTTGAACCTCCATAGGTGCTTCGCGAACATCAGTTGACTCTCCCAAATATTATCTAACACATTCCAATCGTGAAAACATCGTGCACTTAGCGTAGGAGTTCTTTAATCCAAGATGAATCGAAAAGGAACAAATGAGCATTAACTCTTAATCCAATATAGCTTGAGTGTTGAACCTCCATAGGTACTTGGCGAACCTCTGTTTAACACATTCCAATCATGAAAACATCGCGCAATTGGCCTTGAAGATCTTTCAATCCATGATGAATCGAAAAGGAACAAATGAGCTTACAACTCTTAAACCAATATAGCTTCAGTTTTGAACCTCCATAAGTACTTGGCGAACATCTGTTGACTCTCCCAATCATTATCTAACACATTCCAATCATGAAAACATCGTCCACTTGGCCTTGAAGTTCTTTTAATCCATGATGAATCGAAAAGCAACAAATGAGCTTTCAACTCTTAGACCAATATAGCTTGAGTTTTGAACCTCCATAGGTTCTTGGCGAACATCTGTTGACACTCCCAAGCATTATTTCACACATTCCTATCTTCAAAACATCGTGCACTTATCCTAGATGTTCTTTATTCCAAGATGAATCGAAAAGGAACAAATGAGCTTACAACTCTTAAACTAATATAGCTTGAGTCTTGAACCTCCATAGGTGCTTGGCGAACATCAGTTGATTCTCCCAAATATTATCTAACACATTCCAATCTTGAAAACATCGTGCACTTGGCCTAGAAGTTCTTTAATCCAAGATGAATCGAAAAGGAAGAAATAAGCTTACAACGCTTAAACCATTATAGCTTGAGTCTTAAACGTCCATGGGTGCTTGGAGAACATCTGTTGACTCACCAAAACATTATCTAACACATTCCAATCAAGAAAACATCATGCTCTTGGCCTTGAATTTCCTTTAATCCAAGATGAATCGAAATGGAACAAATGAGCTTACAACTCCTAATCCAATATAGCTTGAGTCTTGAACCTCCATAGGTACTTGGCGAACATCAGTTGACACTCCCAAAAATTATCTAACACATTCCAATCATGAAAATATCGTGCACTTGGCCTAGAAGTTCTTTAATCCAAGTTGAATCGAAAATGAGTAAATGAGCTTACAACTCTGAAACCAATATGGCTTGAGTCTTAAACCTCCATAGGTGCTTCACCATCATCTGTTGACTTTCCCCAATATGATCTAACACATTCCAATCATGAAAACATCATGCACTTGGCCTAGAAGTTCTTTTAATCCATGATGAATCGAAATGGAACAAATGAGCTTAAACTCTTAAACCAATATAGCTTGAGTCTTGAACCTCCATAGGTACTTGCAAACCTCTGTTTAACACATTCTAATCATGAAAACATCGCGCACTTGGCCATGAAGATCTTTTAATCCATGATGAATCGAAAAGGAACAAATGAGCTTTCAACTCTTAAACCAAAATAGCTAGAGTCTTGAACCTCCATAGGTACTTGGCGAACATCTGTTGACTCTCCCAAACATTATCTAACACATCCCAGTCACGAAAACATCATGCACTAGGGATTGAAGTTCTTTTAATCCATAATGAATTGAAAAGGAACAAATGAGCTTACAACTCTAAAACCAATATAGCTTGAGTCTTCAACGTGCATGGGTGCTTGGTGAACATTTGTTGACTCACCCAAACATTATCTAACACATCCCAATCTTGAAAACATCGTGCATTTAGCATTGAAGTTCGTTATTCCAAGTTGAATATAAAAGGAACAAATGAGCTTACAACTCTTAAACCAATATAGCTTGAGTCTTGAACCTCCGCAGGTGCTTGGTGAACATCAGTGGACTCCCCTAAATATTATGTAACACATTCCAATCAAGAAAACATCGTGCACTTGGCATTGATGTTCCTTTAATCCATGATGAATCGAAACGGAAGAAATGATCTTACAACTCTTAAACCAATATAGCATGAGTCTTCAACATGCATGGGTGCTTTGTGAACATCTGTTAACTCTACAAAACATTATCTAACACATTCCAATCATGAAAACATCGTGCACTTGGCCTTGAAGTTCTTTTAATCCATGATGAATCGAAAAGGAACAAATGAACTTACAACTTTTAAACCAATATAGCTTGAGTCTTTAACGTGCATGGGTGCTTGGTGTAGATCTGTTTACTCTACCAAACATTATCTAACACATTCCAATCATGAAAACAGCGTGCACTTGGCATAGAAGTTCTATATTCCAAGATGAATCTAAAAGGAACAAATAAGCTTACAACACTTAGACCAATATAGCTTGAGTCTTGAACCTCCATAGGTGCTTAGCGAAAATCAGTTTACTCTACCAAACATTATCTAACACATTCCAATCATGAAAACATCGTGCACTTGGCCTTGAAGTTCTTTTAATCCATGATGAATCGAGAAGGAACAAATGAGCTTACAACTCTTAAACCAATATAGCTTGAGTCTTCAACGTGCATGGGTGCTTGGTGAACATCTGTTTACTCTACCAAACATTATCTAACACATTCCAATCATGAAAACATCGCGCACTTAGCCTAGAAGTTCTATATTCCAAGATGAATCGAAAAGGAACGAATGAGCTTACAACTCTTAGACCAATATAGCTTGAGTGTTGAACCACCATAGGTGCTTCGCGAACATCAGTTGACTCTTCCAAGTATTATCTAACACATTCCAATCGTGAAAACATCGTGCACTTGGCCTATAAGTTCTTCAATCTAAGATGAATCGAAAAGGAACAAATGAGCTTACAACTCTTAAACCAATATAGCTTGAGTCTTCAATGTGCATGGGTGCTTGGTGAAGATCTGTTTACTCTACCAATCGTTATCTAACACATTCCAATCATGAAAACATCGTGCACTTGGCCTAGAAGTTCTATATTCCAAGATGAATCGGAAAGGAACAAATGAGCTTACATCTCTTAGACCAATATAGCCTGATTGTTGAACCACCATAGGTGCTTCGCGAACATCAGTTGACTCTCCCAAATATTATCTAACACATTCCAATCGTGAAAACATCATGCACTTGGCCTAGAAGTTCTTTAATCCAAGATGAATCGAAAAGGAACAAATGAGCTTAAACCCTAAAACCAATATAGCTTGAGTGTTGAACCTCCACAAGTACTTGGCGAACCTCTGTTTAACACATTCCAATCATGAAAACATCGCGCAGTCGGCCTTGAATATCTTTTAATCCATGATGAATCGAAAAGGAACAAATGAGCTTACAACTCTTAGATCAATATAGCTTGAGTCTTGAACCTCCATAGGTGCTTGGCGAACATCTGTTTACTCTACCAGACATTATCTAACACATTCCAATCATGAAAACATCGTGCACTTGGCCTTGAAGTTCTTTTAATCCATGATGAATCGAAAAGGAACAAATGAGCTTACAACTGTTAATCCAGTATTGCTTGAGTCTTTAACATGCATGGGTGCTTGGTGAACATCTGTTTACTCTACCAAATATTATCTAACACATTCCAATCATGAAAACAGCGTGCACTTCGCCTAGAAGTTCTTTAATCCAAGATGAATCGAAAAGGAACAAATGAGCTTAAACTCTTAAACCAATATAGCTTGAGTGTTGAACCTCCATAAGTACTTGGCGAACCTCTGTTTAACACATTCCAATCATGAAAACATCGCGTAGTTGGCCTTGAATATCTTTTAAGCCATGATGAATCGAAAAGGAATAAATGAGCTTACATCTCTTAGATCAATATAGCTTGAGTCTTGATCCACCATAGGTGTTTCGCGAACATCAGTTGACTCTCCCAAATATTATCTAACACATTCCAATCGTGAAAACATCGTGCACTTGGCCTAGAAGTTCTTTAATCCAAGATGAATCAAAAAGGAACAAATGAGCTTAAACTCTTAAACCAATATTGCTTGAGTGTTGAACCTCCATAAGTACTTGGCGAACCTCTGCTTAACACATTCCAATCATGAAAACATCGCGCAGTTGGCCTTGAATATCTTTTAATCCATGATGAATCGAAAAGGAACAAATGAGCTTGCAACTGTTAATCCAATATTGCTTGAGTCTTTAACGTGCATGGGTGCTTGGTGAACATCTATTTACTCTACCAAACATTATCTAACACATTCCAATCATGAAAACATCGTGCACTTGGCCTACAAGTTCTATATTCCAAGATGAACTGAAAAGGAACAAATGAGCTTACAACTCTTAGAACAATATAGCTTGAGTCTTGAACCTCCATAGGTGCTTGGCGAAAATCTGTTTACTCTACTAAACATTATCTTTCACATTCCGATCATGAAAACATCGTGCACTTAGCCTTGAAGTTCTTTTAATCCAAGATGAATCGAAAAGGAACAAATGAGCATTAACTCTTAATCCAATATAGCTTGAGTGTTGAACCTCCATAGGTACTTGGCGAACCTCTGTTTAACACATTCCAATCATGAAAACATCGCGCAATTGGCCTTGAAGATCTTTCAATCCATGATGAATCGAAAAGGAACAAATGAGCTTACAACTCTTAAACCAATATAGCTTGAGTCTTCAACGTGCATGGGTGCTTGGTGAACATCTGTTTACTCTACCAAACATTATCTAACACATTCCAATCATGACAACATCGTGCACTTGGCCTAGAAGTTATATATTCCAAGATGAATCGAAAAGGAACAAATGAGCTTACATCTCTTAGACCAATATAGCTTGAGTGTTGAACCTCCATAGGTGCTTCGCGAACATCAGTTGACTCTCCCAAATATTATCTAACACATTCCAATAGTGAAAACATCGTGCACTTAGCCTAGAAGTTCTTTAGTCCAAGTCAGGGTTTTAAATTGCGGTTGCGGTTTTGTTGCGGTTACTGCGATTGCGGGTGTTGCGGCTACTGCGATGCGGGTTGCGGCCACTGCGGCGTGAAATTTTTTTAAGTTTGCACAAAATACAAAAAAATATTCATATAATTATTATAACTCTTAATATATTTTTATTTATAATTTTTTACTCATTTTAATAGGATTTTATACTATCTTCAAGACAAGTTTAAATCATATTTATGATAAAAATAACATTGTGATTGTGTCAATGATTATAAATATACCATTTAATGTCCATTGTTTGGTCATATATAGCATTAGCATAGTTAAAGAAATTTGATAATATAAATTCAAACAAGTTTCAAATAGATTTGATAGAAACATGTCTAATTTGTTACATTTATATATATATATAAAGACCAAACTCACTTAGAGGAACACAAGCAGTTGCAATTTGATCAAGTTATCAACCATCGAAGAACAAAACCACCACTCAAGAACTTCAAAACCCTCCAAACCTACTACAAAAGAAAGGCATATCACAAACCCACATTAATATGTTAAACACTTAAGATAATGATAAGAAAATTTTTAACTTGAAAATCACAAATAATAAACTAAACTGCACTTTAAGAAATTTAAAAAATAAAAAAATAAATTATCAAATGTAAAATAATAAATAAAATAATTAAAGATGTATAAATAATACTTACATGATAAATATTACCACATGGTAGAATGTCGTGGAAGATGATAACCTCCACTTTCATTTTGGCTATCACCCTGTGTAGCTTCTTGTCCAAAGACATAATCAAAAAATCCACCACCTTGTTGATGCATTTGCTGATAAGGATAATTTAATGTCGGGTGATAATAAGATTCTTGACTATTCATTGAAGGTTGGTGGTATGGTGGCATTTGACTGCTTGTATATTGACCATGTGTGCTGAAAGAATGATGCTGATAAAATGGTGGATAGTACCCTTGACTACTTTGAGATGATTCACCAATACCAAAGTCACTAAAGCTTTGTGCAATATTAGAAGAGGATGAGTCTTCTGGTGTAACATTTTGTTGCCTTCTACCTCTCCTAGACTGGGATTCACCTCTTCTACCATCACCAAATGAATTATCAGAAGGATAAATATCTTGCCTAGAAGATGTCATATCAATCATAAGGCTCTTGTCACGCCGAGAGTATGGTAACTCCTGATATGGATCATTTTGCCTAATTTCATCATCATGACCAGAACCACTTTCTTCAACTTCTGCATCACCACCATCATTACCACTATTATTACTTGGTGGACTTAAACCACCATCACCACTTTGACTATTACCTTCACCAGAACCTGCATCATCATCAGAATCAATTATAGGCAGCCATTCTGAATTTTGTATTCCATCCAACAATGGGCCTTCTCTTTCTTCAATCCATGAAGACAATGGATCATCTTCTTGAAATATGTAGTCAAGATTAATGGGATTGAAACTAGTTTCAATATCTTCTTGACTTCTTCTCATTTCATGTCTCATTTTCAACTTCATATTATAAAATGTGAAGACAAGTTTCTGTAGTTTCTTATACTTGAGTCTATTCCTTGTCTTTGTATGTATATAACTAAATGTGCTCCAATTTCTCTCACAATTTGTAGCTGAAGTTGTTTGACTAAGAACTTTTATTGCTACACGTTGAAGCTCGGGAGCACATGTACCAAATATCAACCACCATTCAGCTATATAAATTAACAAACAATAAAAATCAATTATTTATCATATAAAAAGGAAAGTTAAAATGTTTTTCACTTATATAAAAAAATGAAATAAATAATATGTTACCTGGATTCATTTGAGACCATCCTTTTTGAGCTAATGGTGTACCAAATGTCTCACTCTTTTCTCGAAAAAGCATTAACTATATAACATGATATAATATGTCATGTATGTAGATATATAAAATTAAATTCTAAGTTCTAAATTTATAAGATTAAAGTATAAAGTATAAACATTCATTACTAACCTGATTCAAAGCTCTAATTTGATCATCGATATTTCTTTCCAACTTGGCGATGACTTTACTGGTCCCCTCAAATGTTTCTTTATACATGACAAGAGGTTGTCGAGACCTCGTCAAATAATAAAAATTACCGGTTCGCAAACTAATTTGTAGTATAGAGCATGAACCGAATCGTCTCTCAAGGATCCAAAAAGAACAAAGATTTAATCAAATCAAGATAATTAAAATGGGGGGTTTTGTTGTTGATTAACAATATTGATAAATATACAAGACTCAAAGTTGAAAACAAATCTAAAGAAACAACCAATCCAAGGAAATTTACCGATCTTGAGTTTAATCCATCATTGATCACAAGGAATTCACTTAATCGCTAACCATGTTCTTGGCCTTAGATCACATCAAGAAGCCTCAACATAATCCAAGAATCCTCTACTAGATAAGCATCTAGAATTTAATTAACCAATGTTAGATAAAGTAAGCACCATCCATACATAGATTAATTTAAGATCCAGAATTTAACCAAGCTAAACAATCTATCAAAAAGCTTTAATAAATTGTTTATTCTATGTGATCCTCTTGAATACATGATAATAAAGCTATTATCACATAAACATCCAAATCAAATTAAGCAATTCAATCTAGATCAAAATCAAAAGAGGAAGAAGAGAAACTTGAATAACAATTAAGCAATATGAACAAGCTAAACAAGATCTCCAAATTAAACATCAAGATGGCTAATCCCTTGGATTGATTATAAGAGCCTAGCCTTCCATGGATGGGAAGGAAGAACTCAGAAAATAAAGAACAAAAATGAAATTCTAAAGAGAAGGGAGAAGAAGAGAAAGAAAACTAACAAATACTCAAACTTACTACAAAATTGAATTCTAACTTACTTCAAAATTGAATGCCTCTAATACAAAGAGGTTGGGTCTATTTATACTAATCCTAGAAGCCAATTTGTACATGTACATAATCTGAATACAAGCTATAAGAATCTGAAATTTGTCAAAAATGGAAGCTTGATGCATGGTTGGTGGGTTGGTGCATGGTAGGTGGGTTGGTGTATGGTTGGTGGCTTTTAGTCAACAACTCATATCCGACTTCTGGCTTCAAATTCATCACCTAGACGGTGCATTTTGGCTTGGATGTCTTCATCAAAGTTGTAGCCAGTTGTCTCCTTGAAAATCTCCAATTTGAATCATGTCATTTGGACTTTTAGAACTCCAGAAATGCCAAAAACACTTCACCTACCTCAAGTTAGGTTGGAAGAACGTGTTTCCAAATTCAGACCAACTTGTAGCTTCTGAAGCATGCCCAAAACGACATCTATTGACAAAATGGTCTTCATTGAAGTTGGAGATATGGGTCTTATCTTTCAAGTGACCAAGTTTCAGCCCAAGAGGAGGCCTATAACCCACTATATAGTCCAATATGTGCATACTGCCCAGATGGTTCCGTGACAGCAAACCTACTCTGCATTTCAGGGATATTTTGGACCCTTAGCATTCCGATCCAGCTCTTGAGTTCTTCATGAAACTTGTAGAGCATTGTCTTAGCTTTCCAAAGACACCAAGATCACCTCAATTGGATCACCGAGTCCCAAGTTATGACCTAACCAAGGAAGAAAGGTCAAAATGCATCAAAATCCGAAAATTATTCAATATTTGCATTAAAGCCCAATGAAGCCTAACAACATTAAACTCATCTAAAGTACTAATATTGGGCACAATAAACATCTAATAATGCCTAATACAAAGCTAACATAAGTGTCTCAAATTGATTGATCAAATTCCCCCACACTTAAGCTTTTGTACTCCTGGGCAAAACACATAACAACGAAACTAAAGAAAAACAAGAAATATCATATTATTAAACTAAAAACATAAAAGCGATTGTACCTAATCTAATCCACTTCCGTAGGAAAACACGATGGCACTTAGCATGTGCCACAAGCCTTTAAACCCCTAGGTGTCCCTAGTGGACGAGTTATAGTCTCGTGAGGGTTTACCAGGATGATACCCACAAACATGTAATATTTTATTTAATCAATTCAACTAATTTTTAAATACAAGCATTGTATCAAATATAAACCATAATTAATAAGTCAAGTATGCTTAACAAAGAATAGTTGAATCAAATCAATTGAGAATAAAGTATAGCATAATCATGCTTTAATTAGAAATAGGCATGTTCGATTGAGTAAAATTCTTCACAAGTGTCACTCAAATCACACAAGGTGTTTAGGTTAACTGTTTACGCACAACTCAGTCAAATTATGAAAGTATTTTACCATAGGCTTGCATATACATCAATTCTCCACTACTTAGACCAAATAAATTGCAAAAATCAAGAGGTCTTTCAAAAAGGTTGTAATGGAACTTATAAGGTGAAGGAAGGGAACAATATAGATAATAGCAGGTTAAAAACAAAGAGAATAAAAGAGCATTGAGGAGTAATTCAAGTAGAAAGAATAAACTTTTTTACCCAAAACCATAAAATGCTCATTCTCTTCACACATTCCTTCCTTTTTCTATTCTTTTTTTTTCTTTCCTTTTTTTTTCTCTTTTTTTTTTGTTTTGTTTTGTTTTTTTTTTTTGTTTTGTTTTGTTTTTTTTTGTACCAAGCATTTCGTATCAGCACACCAATTCCCCCACACTTAAATCATTGCAAGCAAAAGAACTCCTCCAATAAGAAAATCAATGCTCTCCCATTCCCTAAGGTAAGGTAAAACATGGTTTTTCACTGAAAGCTTGTAATGAGCTAAGAACAAAGAATAGGCAAATAGATTTAGAGGGAGTTAATAATTGGATAAATGCAAGGTAGGTTTATTTGGCCAAAGCAGCTAAGTCAAGAAAAAAAAATGCCTCTGTCATTTTCATGCAACATACAGACCAATGTAATCTCAAATCGATTCAATGCAAGTTCTAGAAAATAAATTCATAATTGACATCACTCATGAAAGAAAATAACCAAGTGTAAGTATCAAACTTGGAAAAGCCCAAAACTCACAAAGGTATGAAACATTCACTCAATTCAACCATGCCTTCTTCCTAATATCCACAATCATATACACATGTATATTATGAAAATGATTCAACTGTAAACTGTTTTGCATACTTTTATCATCAATTAAACTCAGATTCAGCACATGCTTGTATCAAAATCAATTGAAAAGATCAAAATTGTGTGTGTGTGTGTGTTTTTTTTTTTTTTTTTTTTAATATATATACAAGAACAAAGATGATTTAAGACTTATTATGAAATGCAAGTTAAGATGCGTCTCAAGAGCAAAACTACTCCTTACTCTGCCATCATACATCTAAAAAGTTAGTAACAATAAAGATTAGCTTTTTTTTTTTTTTAAACTAAACTATGTACATGGTAATGTCAACTATCACTCCCCCCAACTAATTAAAGACATTGTCCCCAATGTCAAAATAAAGATAGGTAGAGTGTAGAAGGTCTTACCAGAAAACTGCAAATCGGGCCTGAAATAAGAAAAATTACAAAAGACTAAAACTATAAGAGAAAACAAAAATTCACAAAGACAAAGTCAAATCAAGTTTTTGCTTTTTCACTGCTCTTCTTTGCCTTGTTCCCAATTCGGTGGAGCCATTGCGGGATCACGTTGTGGTACAAATGCATTGAGTTGATCGAGCAATTGTTCGGGAGTTGCAGCGATTACAAGACTTTGACGTGTCGCTTGTGAGATGAACCTTTTTCTCTGACATGATCAAGAAAACAAAACAAACTTGTCATAAAAACCATTAACATTTAATATACCTATAGGTTTTTGGTGAAAGTTCTCATTGTGACCAGGATATAATTTGAAAGAGCTCTTCCAAAGTTCCAAAACCACCAGGTAGGGCAATAAAGGCATCGGCATTTGCTATCATAATGTTCATGCGTTGGTGCATGCAAAATACCACTACTTCATCCCTAATGTTTTCCAATGGGCTTCTTTGGTAGATAAAGGGTAGGAATGACACCAAGGACTTTGCCACCTCCTAAATGTGCGGCGGTTGCTACACAACCCATTAACCCAAGACTACCTCCTCCATAAACTAAACAGATTTCTCTCTCAGCTAGCACTCGACCAAGATGGTGTGCAATATTTACAAACTCTTTATCTTTCCCAGGATTAGATCCACAAAAGACACAAACACTCTTGATCTGACGAACTGAAGTGACTTCCATTTTTTTCTCTTTGTTTTTTTTTGTACTCTCACCTTATCAATGATCTGAAGAGAGCAAAGTGCATTATTTAAAGGCATCAAAACTCAATGGTAATAATTACACCTATAAAGGAGGGGTAGATCTGCGTGTCAGATAAGTTTGAAAAATAAACACAGAAATGATAATAGCTATATGACAAAGATAAAAGGCTAATCTATATGTGTCAGAAGAAGTTTGAAAATATGCAACGCATATTTCAAAAGAATACGGCTACTTTTGATTTGATTTGATTTTTTTTTTCTTTTTTTTTTTGAATTTTTTTTTTGAATTTTTTTTAATAAACAAGAAGAAAAAAGAAAAAAAAATAAAAAATAAAAAAAATAATACTTACAGGAGGTGTGATTGTGGCTCACAAATTCCTCTGGTTTTACGTCCAGTAACGGCTTGAATGCTCTCTATGGGCCGATGGTCGGCTTCCCATCCAATTTTCTTAAAAATTGGCAAACAGGGTCTTTTGAGTCGATTCGAGACTATATCGCTCATGTTCATCTTGGAATATTGGCCATAAATCGAGAAGTACTCTCTGCACATCTCCACTAGGATGCGTCTCAAGAGTCAATAGAATGTTATCTAAAGACTCCTTACTCATGCCATCCTTTATGAAGTTAATTTTATCATCTCGGTTTATAGACGTCATTCCAATTGATTTGCATTTTGTGTTCTGAGTCCATCTTGCACATTTATAGCGGACAGTAACCTTTTTGCTCTTCTCTTCTTTGCATATGAACTTTTGCCTAGCCCTGGCATATATGAAACAAGAGCGTCGAGAAAATTCACCTTTGAGTCGGACCTTTGCTTCGATCAACAGCGTATATCCATGAGGATGCCTTTGTGCATAAGCATCCTTAATCTCTCAAACCTTGCACAATAAATGGTAGTTAAAGCATTTTGAGGGAGAGAAGGGAATTGCTTGCGGAGATTAACAAGCTGATTATCCATTTCAAAAGAAAGAAGAAAGAAAAAAAAATGAATAAAATTATATACAAATTTCAGTGTTTGTGGGTAACTGAAGGGACCGAAAAAGATTTTCACGGAGTACCGTTATCCGCCATTTAACCGGTGAAAAATCATATGTCAAAAAAACAAACAAAATTAAGACAAAAAAAATCAAACTCTGATAGATTTTCTTGCTCGGCGCCGATTTTCTGTCTTGATTCCTGTGAATGCAAATAAGTCAAAGTTTGAAAAAATGAAAAAGTTAGAAAACTTGGGTTGCCTCCCAAGAAGCGCTACTTTTAATGTCTTTAGCCAGCGTGATTGAAGATTTTGCACGATCCATGGGTCCTCCCCAATAATGATTCAATTTCTGGCCATTGACCTTAAACTTGGCTTTCTTTTTTTTTTTTTTTTTTTTTTCGACAAAGATTTATATAGAAAACAGAAAATAAAAACAACAAACAAAACAAAAAAAAACAAAAACAGAGAAAAGAAAAGAAAAAAGTAATAAAAGACAAACATCAGCATTTCAGCAAAACAGAAGCAGAAATAGAAACAGACAACACAATCAGCAGAAACAATAACAACGAGAAAGAGTAAATTGTAACGATCAAATAAAAACAGAAACAAAATTAAAAACAATAGCAAAACAGTAAAAACAAAAAGAAAACAACTAGAAAAATGAAATAAAAGTGTGGAAAGAAAACTCCCTATGGATAGCAGAAGCAACAAAATTCCAGCGGCCACACCATAGCCAGTGTAATGGATCACCACATCCAGAATAAGAGGGTTCGAGTATCTTAGGGGTTGCTTTACTGATTTAGCTCCATCTTCAAGTAAAATCCTACGCATGCAAATGAAAGGGCTAATACTTGGAATGTCTGCAAGTGTGCATGCTCTCAGATTCTCCCTCAAAATGGGTAGCAACCTCTCCTCCTCATCAGTAAGGAGGTTTTTAGCCACAATGGACTCCAATTTTGTTGGCTTCACTACTTCTGTAGATTGAATTGTTGCATAATCTGCTGAAAAAGATTCATCATGTCTCAAAAAGGCAGCAATCTCAGCACATGCATTACACAACATATCACCATCACAACCAGTACAACAAACAGAATCATCAAAATCAGTAAAACTAGCAAATTGACACGAATCATCAATTGGTTTTTTCTCATCAATGATCCCATGTTTCTGAGAATCAGTTTACGCATCTGTTGCTTGCTCAAGCGACTCAATGAAGATGTAAGTTGACCAACTTGGGTCTTCACGTTTTGTACTATAGCTTACATTCTCTGCTGGAATTGGATGTTGTTACGAGCAAATTGTTTCACCAAATCCTCTAGTGTAGGCTCGATTCCATGCTTATTGGGGCTTCTTTCTGCTTTGCATAAATTTCTTGATATAGGCGATTGGTTCAACATAAGGTTCGAACCAAGGATGATCTCCCCAATCATGGTTATATGTGATAGAATAAGAAGGATCATATCTAAATTTGTTGGTATTGTGGTTCACCAAGAAATACACTGTTGCATCAACGGAATGGTCATGAAATCTGAGAACCATCATATTGTAGTGTGGTGCAAGCATATGTGGGATGATAAGAACTACAGCATATACTACAAAATCTTGCAGGTTCTTGCACAGGTAAGTGATGTTGTTCCACTGCCAACTGCCCTACCAGATAAGCCAGCTCATCAAGTTTATGCTCCATCAGATTAGTGATCAAACACAAAATCACAAAAACAAGTCTAAATATACACACAAAATAATTACAGAAAACATATCTACAGATTTTTAAAAATTATGGGACTACCACAGAGTGAAATCTACACAAAAATTCTATCTAACAGAATAATAAAAAATATTAAAAAATTGAAAAAGTGGTCTAAACGATGGAATTTGGCAAAAATAAGGGTCACCTCACTACAAGTAGTGAGCCTTTCACAAAATCACGATTTTCATTAGTCTGCCAAAATTCAGATTAATCAGAGATACATTACCGAACCAAAATCTTGACAGAATGCCCTTTACCCAATTTCAGAATTCCACTTGAAAATGCTTCAAAATCAAAACAAACACAATTGTTAGAGTTAGATGAAATGATCAAATAGTTGCCTTTGGATCCCGACAACGGCGCCAAATTTGACAAGAGGTTGTCGAGACCTCGTCAAATAATAAAAATTACCGGTTCGCAAACTAATTTGTAGTATAGAGCATGAACCGAATCGTCTCTCAATGATCCAAAAAGAACAAAGATTTAATCAAATCAAGATAATTAAAAGGGGGGTTTTGTTGTTGATTAACAATATTGATAAATATACAAGACTCAAAGTTGAAAACAAATCTAAAGAAACAACCAATCCAAGGAAATTTACCGATCTTGAGTTTAATCCATCATTGATCACAAGGAATTCACTTAATCGCTAACCATGTTCTTGGCCTTAGATCACATCAAGAAGCCTCAACATAATCCAAGAATCCTCTACTAGATAAGCATCTAGAATTTAATTAACCAATGTTAGATAAAGTAAGCACCATCCATACATAGATTAATTTAAGATCCAGAATTTAACCAAGCTAAACAATCTATCAAAAAGCTTTAATAAATTGTTTATTCTATGTGATCCTCTTGAATACATGATAATAAAGCTATTATCACATAAACATCCAAATCAAATTAAGCAATTCAATCTAGATCAAAATCAAAAGAGGAAGAAGAGAAACTTGAATAACAATTAAGCAATATGAACAAGCTAAACAAGATCTCCAAATTAAACATCAAGATGGCTAATCCCTTGGATTGATTATAAGAGCCTAGCCTTCCATGGATGGGAAGGAAGAACTCAGAAAATAAAGAACAAAAATGAAATTCTAAAGAGAAGGGAGAAGAAGAGAAAGAAAACTAACAAATACTCAAACTTACTACAAAATTGAATTCTAACTTACTTCAAAATTGAATGCCTCTAATACAAAGAGGTTGGGTCTATTTATACTAATCCTAGAAGCCAATTTGTACATGTACATAATCTGAATACAAGCTATAAGAATCTGAAATTTGTCAAAAATGGAAGCTTGATGCATGGTTGGTGGGTTGGTGCATGGTAGGTGGGTTGGTGTATGGTTGGTGGCTTTTAGTCAACAACTCATATCCGACTTCTGGCTTCAAATTCATCACCTAGACGGTGCATTTTGGCTTGGATGTCTTCATCAAAGTTGTAGCCAGTTGTCTCCTTGAAAATCTCCAATTTGAATCATGTCATTTGGACTTTTAGAACTCCAGAAATGCCAAAAACACTTCACCTACCTCAAGTTAGGTTGGAAGAACGTGTTTCCAAATTCAGACCAACTTGTAGCTTCTGAAGCATGCCCAAAACGACATCTATTGACAAAATGGTCTTCATTGAAGTTGGAGATATGGGTCTTATCTTTCAAGTGACCAAGTTTCAGCCCAAGAGGAGGCCTATAACCCACTATATAGTCCAATATGTGCATACTGCCCAGATGGTTCCGTGACAGCAAACCTACTCTGCATTTCAGGGATATTTTGGACCCTTAGCATTCCGATCCAGCTCTTGAGTTCTTCATGAAACTTGTAGAGCATTGTCTTAGCTTTCCAAAGACACCAAGATCACCTCAATTGGATCACCGAGTCCCAAGTTATGACCTAACCAAGGAAGAAAGGTCAAAATGCATCAAAATCCGAAAATTATTCAATATTTGCATTAAAGCCCAATGAAGCCTAACAACATTAAACTCATCTAAAGTACTAATATTGGGCACAATAAACATCTAATAATGCCTAATACAAAGCTAACATAAGTGTCTCAAATTGATTGATCAATACACGTCAGCTCCATGTTCAACTCCATATTGAAATTGTGGGTTAAGAAAATAGCCTACAAAAATAGAGTGAATCAATTACTGTACATATGTAAAAATTTTCTTAAAAAAATAATACTTTAAATTATGTTGATTACCTGCAGAATGTAGATCACAGTGCATGAATCTCCAGCGTTGGTCTATTATGTCATGATATTTCGAATAATAACGACAATTTAGCTGGATGGATTGTTTTGCTCGGTCTATGGCTTCATAAATATAACCCATTGTTGGCTTTTCATCACCATCGACCAATCTTAAAACTTTTACTAAAGGCTCAAATACTTTGATTAGATCACCAGCCTTACTCCAGAATTCACTACCCACAACAATTTTTCTTGCTTCAAATGCTGGTCCCTTTTTTTCTTTCCCAAATTTTGATCTTCTAAATTCTTCGGAATTGAACATATTTCGTAAGCCTTGCTTTTGCTTCAAAATAGCTTGAAGCTGCAAGAATTGTGTAGCAAAACGAGTAACACCAGGACGAACAATTTCTCTACCTCCAGTATATTTCTTCAAAAGATTTACAGTCCAAATGTGGTTATAAATGAAAGATGTCACTGTCCTTGCATCATCCAATAATTTTTTTACAGTTTGCTTTTTTCCAATATCTTCCAAGCAAAGATCTAAGCAATGAGCTGCACATGATGACCAATAGAGATGTGGCCTCTTTTCCATCAATTTTTGACCAGCTGCTTTCAGCGCCTTTTCATTATCTGTAACCACTTGAACTACATATTCTTCTCCCACTTCTTCTACTACTTTTTCAAGTAACTGGAAGTAATAATCTGTATTTCTACTATCAACGGCAGAAGCATCAACAGATTTTAAGAAAATTGTCCCCTTGCTACTATACACAAGAAAATTCATAATATGTGTATGATTTATACTATCTGTCCAACCATCACACATTATTGTTACTCCTCTTTCTTTCCATATACCTCTTAGAACATTTATCCATTCATTCATCTTTTGATATTCAGCTTCCAAATATACATCGGAAACTTCATAAGGAGTTGGACACTTAACCCCTTGACCCACCTCAGCAGCTGCAGTGATCAAATTATGCAACCAAGGAGAGTCAGACAAGCTCATAGGTAAACGCTCATAAATTATAAACTTTGATACTGCTTCTCCAAGCTTTTTCCTCAATGTTTTCATAAACCCACCACTAATTTTTGGCTGCTTCATACTTTTACTCCTCACTAGATCAATGTCTGCAGATCTCAAAGCAAAAGAAGCATCTTGTGAATTAGATAGTTGTCGTCTATTAGCTCCACTAACACTAGCATGGGAGCTTCCACCCTCTTCATATACATTTTCAAATCTTCCTGTTTGTTGTCTCAATTGCTGTCTATTTTCCCATTCATGATGTGATCTGAGGCTATCATGTGTAGCTTGCCTCATTTGCTCATCAACAATGTCTTCAATATCATCATCTTCATCATCTCTTCTCAATCGTGCTTCAAATTCTTCTTTTCTTTTTCTAGAATCAATTTTTTGTGCTTTTCCATCCATTAGAAGTTTCATCATATTCTCTCTTACAAATGTTGTAACTCTAGCACAACCAGATACTTGCCCTTTATAATGTGCAATGTGTTGCTTCAATCTAGTAACACCACCCTTTATTACTTTTTGACAAAGTTTGCATGTGATATTGTTTCGATTTCCAGCTACAGGTGTGCCAAAATGCCAACCAATGTCATTACTTGGAGCACCTTCCAATCTTCCCGTAGGAAATTGTTCTCTTGGCGGCATTGTTTATATTTATAGTACCTGTTTATGAAAATAAATAATAACAAATTATTTGATTAAAATATAGTAATTGTTTATGAAAATAAATAATAACAATGATAATTAAAATCTTTTCATATTACTTTTTATGTTATTAATTCACTATAAATAATAAATAATAAATAATAAATAATAATAATTTTTTTCACATTACTACAAAAAGAAATTATATGATGATATGGTATATATATATATATATTAAGAGTACACAATTGTCTATAAGGCATTTTTATAATTACAAATTAAGTCAAGCTCAAAATTACCTAATTAATTTATCAAGAAATTACTTACTTAATTAGTGGTTAGAATCAACTCACTTAATTAGTTCAAATTATCCAATTAATTTATCAAAATAAATTATAAGTATACTAGTTATTAGATTTAGCCCACTTAATTAACTTAAATCATCCAATTAATTTATCAAACTTAACCAACTTAATTAGTCCACTTATATATATATATATAAGTATGTGATTATGTATAAGGCCTCTGGTAATTACAAATTAAGTCAAGCTCAAATTACCCAAATAATTTATCAAAAAATTACTTAATTAGTGATTAGAATCAACTCACTTAATTAGTTCGAATTATCTAATTAATTTATCAAAAAAAAAATTATCCACTTAATTAGAAAGAGATCATATTTGGCCTATCCAAATTAAGTTAAGCTCAAATTATCCAATTAATTTATCAAAATAAATAATAAGTAGATTGGTGATTAGATTTAGTACACTTAATTAGCTTAAATTATATAATTAATTTATCAAACTTAGCCAACTTAATTAGCTCACTTATCAAACATTAGCCCATATAATTACCAACTTAAGTGGGTTAATTAGCCCATTTATCTATAAGACATTTTGGTAATTACAAATTAAGTTAAGTCCAAAATTACCTAATTAATTTATCGAAAAATTACTTACTTAATTAGTGATTATAATCAACTCACTTAATTAGTTCAAATTATCCAATTAATTTATCAAAATAAATTATAAGTATACTAGTTATTAGATTTAGCCCACTTAATTAACTTAAATCATTCAATTAATTTATCAAACTTAACCAACTTAATTAGCTCACTTATCAGAGTATGTGATTATGTATAAGGCCTTTAGTAATTACAAATTAAGTTAAGCTCAAATTACCCAATTAATTTATCAAAAAAATACCTACTTAATTAGTGATTAGAATCAACCCACTTAATTAGTTCAAATTATCTAATTAATTTATCAATTAAAAATTTACCCACTTAATTAGAAAGAGATCATATTTGGCCTATCCAAATTAAGTTAAGCTCAAATTATCCAATTAATTTTTCAAAATAAATTTTAAGTAAATTAGTGATTAAATTTAGCCCATTTAATTATTTTAAATCATCTAATTAATTTATCAAATTTAACTAACTTAATTACCCACTTATCAAACATTATCCCACTTAATTAGCCCATTTAATTACCAATTTAAATAATTAACCCAACAATTATTAATTTCAGCCCACCCCACCCAACCCAAGCCCAAATGGCCTTTCCCCCCCTCTGCTTAACCTAATAATTAATAAGCCACAACAGCCTCTCTTAATTAACAGAGGAAGAGAGCTGCTGAAATGGAAAACGAAAACGCAGAAATGGAAAAGCACAAGACATACATGCTCTCAAACAGAAAAGAAAACTCAACACCAGGAGGGGAAAGGGAGTTGGCTTACCGCACCAAGCACCGAAAATGGAAGTTGTTGCAGCCTATGCTCTATGTGGATCTGGCAACGGTGGAGCCGTGGAGGTGATGGCAGCAGAGGTGGCTCACCGGAAAATGACGAGGCCGTCAACGTGGTGGCGCAAGTGAGGCAGTGTAGGGGAAGAAAAGGGAAAGAAAGAAACAGATAAGATCTAAAAACCCTACCTTTCTCTCTTACAATTTTGTTTTTATACTGAAACCGCAACGGAACGGCATTTTTATCGCATCACCATTCCGTTGCGACTATAACGCCGTTTTGATGCGGTTTTTTTTGTGATTTCTAATCACCCCGCAATTGCGGGGTGATGCGGTTGCGGGGCTCCCCGCATCGGTAATATTACGGCCGCATCAAGTGATGCGGTCCGCAATTTGAATCCCTGGTCCAAGTTGAATCGAAAAGGAACAAATGAGCTTGAAACTCTTAACCAAATATAGCTTGAGTCTTCATACTCCATGGGTGCTTGCCGAACATCTGTTGACTCACCCTAACATTTTTTAGCACATTCCAATCTTGAAAACGCCATTCACTTGACTTAGAAGTCCATTTAATCCAAGATAAGCCGAAAAGAATCTAATATGCATTTAACTCTTAAACCAAGGTAGCTTGAAACTTCAACCTTCGTGGGTGCTTGTCAAGCGTCTATGGACTCTTGCAAACACCATCTAACTCATGAATTTGATGAAAACACCAACCACATGGCCTAGAAGTTCTTTTAATTCAAGATGAATCGAAAAGGAGCAAATGAGCTTACAACTCTTAAACCAATATAGCTTGAGTCTCCAACTTCCATAGGTGCTTGGCGAACATTTGTTGACCCTCCAAAACATTATCAAACACATTCCAGACATGAAAACAACATGCACTTGGCCTTGAAGATCTTTTAATCCATGATGAATCGAAAAGGAACAAATGAGCTTACAACTCTTAAACTAATATAGCTTGAGTCTTCAACCTCCATGGGTGCTTGACATGCATCTATTGACTCTTCCAAACTTTATCTAAGACATTCCAATCTTGAAAACATTGTTCACTTCACCTAGAAGTGCATTTAATCCAAATTAAGCCGAAAAGAATCTAACAACTCATGAACCAAGATAGCTCGAGGCTTCAACCTCCGTGGGTGCTTGACAAGCATCTGTTGACTCTACCGAACATCGTCAAACTCACTTATTTCATGAAAACATCAACTACTTGGCATAGAAGTTCTATGTATCCAAGATGAATCGAAAAGGAACAAATGATCTTACAACTCTTAAACCAATATAGCTTGAGTCTTCAATCTCCATAGGTGCTTGGCGAACATCTGTTCACTTACCCAAACAGTATACAACACATTCCAATCATGAAAACATCGTTCACTTGGCCCTGAAGTTTTTTTAATCCATGATGAATCGAAAACGAACAAATGAGCTTTCAACTTTTAAACCAATATAGCTTGAGTCTTCAACCTCCATGGATACTTGGCGAACATCTGTAGACTCTCCCAAACATTATCTAACACATTGCAATCATGAAAACATCGTGCACTTGGCCTAGAAGTTCTATTTATCCAAGATGAATAAAAAAGGAACAAATTATCTTACAACTCTAAAACCAATATAGCTTGAGTCTTCAATCTCCATAGGTACTTGGCGAACATCTGTTCACTTACCCAAACAGTATACAACACATTCCAATCATGAAAACATTGTTCACTTGGCCCTGAAGTTCTTTTAATCCATGATGAATCAAAAAGGAACAAATGAGCTTACAACTTTTAAACCAATATAGCTTGAGTCTTCAACCTCCATGGATACTTGGCGAACATCTGCTGACTCACCCCAACATTATCTAACACATTCCAATCTTGAAAATATTGTTCACTTCGCCTAGAAGTCCATTTAATCCAACATATGCCGAAAAGTATCTAACAACTCATGAACCAAGATAGCTTGAGGCTTCAACCTCCGAGGGATCTTAACATGCATCTGTTGACTCTACCGAACATCATCTAACTCACGTATTTCATGAAAGCATCAACTACTTGACCTAGAAGTACTTTTAATCCAAGATGAATCGAAATGGAACAAATGAACTTACAACTCTTACACCAAGATAGCTTGAAACTTCAACCTCCGTGGGTGCTTGACAAGCCTCTATTAACTCTTCCAATCACCATCTAACTCATATTTAATGAAAACATTAACTACTTGGCCTTGAAGTTCTTTTAATCCAAGATGAATCGAAAAGGAACAAATGACCTAACAACACTTAAACCAATATAGCTGGAGTCTTCAACCACAATGGGTGCTTAGCGAACATCTGTTGACTCACCAAAACATTATCTAGCACATTCCATTCTTGGAAACATCGTTCACTTGGCCTAGAAGTCCATTTAATCCAAGATAAGCCAAAAAGAATCAAATGTGCTTTCAATTCATGAACCAAGATAGCTTGAGTGTTCGACCTCCGTGGGTGCTTGACAAGCATCTATTGATTCTTTCAAACACCATCTAACTGATGTATTTCATGAAAACATCAACTACTTCGCCTAGAAGTTCTTTTAAGCCAAGATGAATCGAAAAGGAACAAATGAGCTTACAACACTTAAACCAATATAGCGTGAGTCTTCAACCACCAGAGGTGCATGGTGAATATCTATTGACTCTTCAAAACATTATCTAACACATTTCAATCATGAAAACATCGTGCACTTGGCGTTCAAGTTCTTTTAATCCATGATGAATCGAAAAGGAAGGAATCAGCTTACAACTCTTAAACCAATATAGCTTGAGTCGTCAACCTCCGTGGGTGCTTGGCGAACATCTGCTAACTCTCCCAAACATTATCTTACACATTGCAATCATGAAAATATCGTGCACTTGGTCTTGAAGTTCTTTAATGCCATGATGAATCGAAATAGAAAAAACAAGCTTACAACTCTTAACCCAATATAGCTTGAGTCTTTATACTCCATGGGTACTTGGCGAACATCTGTTGACTGTCCCAAACATTATCTAACACATTGCAATCATGAAAACATCGTGCACTTGGCCTTGAAGTTCTTTTCATCCATGATGAATCGAAAAGGAACAAATGAGCTTACAACTCTTAAACCAATATAGCTTGAGTCTTCTCCCTCCATGGGTGCTTGGCGAACAGCTGTTGACTCTCCCAAATATTATGTAACACATTCCAATCATGAAAACATCGTGCACTTGGCCTTGAAGTTCTTTTCATCCAAGATGAATAGAAAAGGAACAAATGAGCTTACAACTCTTAAACCAATATAGCTTGAGTCTTCAACCTCCATGGGTGTTTGGCCAACATCTATTGACTCTCTCAAACATTATCTAACACATTCCAATCTTGAAATCATTGAGCACTTCCCCTACAAGTCCATTTAATCCAACATAAGCCGAAAAGAATCTAACAACTCATGAACCAAGATAGCTTGAGGCTTCAACATCCGTGGGTGCTTGACAAGCATCTATTGACTCTTGCAAACACCATCTAACTTATGTATTTCATGAAAACAACAACTACTTGGCCTTGAAGTTCTTTTAAGCCAAGATGAATCGAAAAGGAACAAATGAGCTTACAACTTTTAAACCAATATAGCTTGCGTCTTCAACCTCCATGGGTACTTGGCGAACATCTGTTGACTCTCCCAAACATTTTCTAACACATTCCAATCAAGAAAACATTGTGCACTTGGCCTTGAAGTTCCTTTAATCCAAGATGAATCGAAAAGGAACAAATGAGCTTAAAACTCTTAAACCAACATAGCTTGAGTCTTGAACCTCCATAGGTGCTTGGAGAACATCTGTTGACTCTCCTAAACATTATCTAACACATTCCAATTATGAAAACATCGTGCACTTGGCCTAGAAGTACAATTCGTCCAAGATAAACCGAAAAGAATCGAATAACTCATGTACCAAGAAAGCTTGAGGCTAGAACCTCTGTGGGTACTTGACAAGCATCTATTGACTCTTCCAAACACCATCTAACTCAAGTATTTCATGAAAAAATCAACTACATGGCCTAGAAGTTCTTTTAATCCAAGATGAATTAAAAAGGAACAAATGACCTTAAAACAATTAAACAAAAATAGCTTGTGACTTCGACGTCCATAGGTACTTCGCGAAAACCTATTGACTCACCAAAACATTATCTAACACATTCCAATCATGAAAACATTGTTCACTTGGCCTAGAAGTTCTTTTAATTCATGATGAATCAAAATGAAACAAATGAGCTTACAACTGTTAAACCAATATAGCTTGAGTCTTCAACCTCCATGGGTGCTTGACAAGCATCTATTGACTCTTCTAAACACCATCTAACTAATCTATTTCATGAAAAAATCAATTACTTGGCCTAGAAGTTCTTTTAATCCAAGATGAATCGAAAATGAGCAAATGAGCTTACAACTCTTAAACCAATACAGCTTGAGTCTTCAACCTCCATAGGTGCATGGCGAACATCTGTTAACTCTCCAAAACATTATCTAACACATCCCAATCATGAAAACATTGTTCACTTGGCCTAGAAGTTCTTTTAATCCATGATGAATCCAAATGGAACAAATGAGCTTACAACTCTTAAACAATATAGCAGGAGTCTTCAACCTCCATGGGTGCTTGGCAGACATCTGTTGATACACCCAAACATTATCTAACATTCCATTCTTGAAAAACTCGTTCACTTGGACTAGAAGTCTATTTAATCCAAGATAATCCAAAAAGAATCTAAGGTGCTTTTAACTCATGAACCAAGATAGCATGAGTGTTCAACCTTCGTGGGTGCTTGACAAGCATCTATCGATTCTTCCAAACACCTTCTGACACTTGTATTTAATGAAAACATCAAATACTTGGCCTAGAAGTTCTTTTAATCCATGATGAATCGAAATGGAACAAGTAAGCTTACAACTCTTAAACCAATATAGCTTCAGTTTTCAACCTCCATAGATGCTTGGCGAACATCTCTTGACTCTCCAAACCATTATCAAACAAATTCTAATCATGAAAACATCGTTCACTTGGCATAGAAGTTCTATTGATCCATGATGAATCGAACAAAAACAAATGAGCTTACAACTGTTAAACCAATATAGCTTTAGTCTTCAACCTCCATGGGTGCTTGGTGCACATTTGTTGACTCTCCCAAACATTATATAACACATTCCTTTCATGACAACATCGTTCAATTGGCCTAGACGTTCTTTTAATCCATGATGAATCGAAAAGTAACAAATGAGCTTACAACTCTTAAACTAATATAGCTTGAGTCTTCAACCCCCATAGGTGCCTGGCGAACATCTGTTGACTCTCCAAACCATTATCAAACAAATTCCAATCATGAAAACATCATTCGCTTGGCGTAGAAGTTCTATTAATCCATGATGAATCGAACAGGAACAAATGAGCTTACAACACTTAAACCAATATAGCTTCAGTCTTCAACCTCCATAGGTGCCTGGCGAACATCTGTTGACTCTCCCAAACATTATCTAAGACATTCCATTCTTGAAAACATTGTTCACTTGGCCTTGAAGTCCATTTAATCCAAGATTAGCCGAAAAGAATATAATGTGCTTTCAACTCATGAACCAAGATAGCTTGACAGTTCAACCTCCGTGGGTACTTGCCAAGCATCTATTGATTCTTCTAAACACCATCTAACTCTTGAATTTATTGAAAACAACAACTACTTCACCTAGAAGTACTTTTTATCCAAGATGATTCGAAATGGAACAAATGAACTTACAACTCTTAAACCAAGATAGCATGACACATCAACCTCCGTGGGTGCTTGACATGCCTCTATTGACTAATCCACACACCATCTAACTCGTGTATTTAATGAAAACATCAACTACTTGGCCTACAAGTTCTTTTAATCCAAGATGAATCAAAAAGGAGCAAATGAGCTTACAACTCTTAAACCAATACAGCTTGAGTCTTCAACCTCCATAGGTGCTTGGCAAACATCTGTAGACTCTACAAAAAATTATCTAACACATTCCATTCATGAAAACATCGTGCACTTAGCCTAGAAGTTCTTTAATCCATGATGAATTGAAAAGGAACAAATGAACTTACAACTCTTAAACCATTATTGCTTGAGTCTTCAACCTCCATGGGTGTGTGGCGCACATCTGTTGACTCTCTCCAACATTATCAAACACATTCCCTCCTCGAAATCATAGTTCACTTGGCCTAGAAGTCCATTTAATCCAAGATAAGCCGAAAAGAATCTAATGTACTATCAACTCATGAAGAAAGATAGCTTGATTGTTCAACCTCCGTGGGTGCTCGACAAGCATCTATTGACTCTTCCAAACCCCATCTAACTCTTGAATTTAATGAAAACATCAATTACTTAGCCTAGAAGTTCTTTTAATCCAAGATGAATCGAAAAGGAACAAATGAGCTTACAACTCTTAAGACAAGATAGCTTGAGACTTCAACCTCCGTGGGTGCTCGACAAGCATCTATTGACTCTTCCAAACCCCATCTATCTCTTGAATTTAATGAAAACATCAATTACTTAGCCTAGAAGTTCTTTTAATCCAAGATGAATCGAAAAGGAACAAATGAGCTTACAACTCTTAAGACAAGATAGCTTGAGACTTCAACCTCTGTGGGTGCTTGACAAGCCTCTATTGACTCTTCCAAAGACCATCTAACTCATGTATTTAATGAAAACATGAACTACAAGGCCTAGAAGTGCTTTTAATCCAAGATGAATCCAAAATGAACAAATGAGCTTACAACTCTTAATACAAGATAGCTTGAGACTTCAACCTCTATGGGTGCTTGACATGCCTCAATTGACTCTTCCAAAGACCATCTAACTCATGTATTTAATGAAAACATGAACTACTTGGCCTAGAAGTGCTTTTAATCCAAGATGAATCGAAAAGGAACAAATGAGCTTACAACTCTTAAGACAAGATAGCTTGAGACTTCAACCTCTGTAGGTGCTTGACAAGCCTCTATTGACTCTTCCAAAGACCATCTGGCTCATGTTTTTAATGAAAACATCAACTACTTGGCCTAGAAGTTCTTTTAATCCAAGATCAATAGAATAGGATCAAGTGACCTTACAACTCTTGAAGCATTCCAATCATGATGACTCTCTAAAACATTAGCTAAAACATTCCAATCATGAAAACATCGTTCACTTGGCCTAGAAGTTCTTTTAATCCTTGATTCATTGAAATGGAACAAATGAGCATACAACTATTAAAACAAGATAGCTTGAGACTTTATCCTCTGTGGGTGCTTGACAAGCCTCTATTGACTCTTCCAAACACCATCTAACTCATGTATTTAATGAAAACATCAACTACTTGGGCTAGAAGTTCTTTTAATCCAAGATTAATGGAAAGGGAACAAATGAGCTTACAACTCTTCAGGCAATAGAGCTTGAGTCATCAACCTCCTTAGGTGCTTAACGAATATCTGTTGACTTACCAAACATTATCTAAGGCATTCCATTCTTGAAAACATCGTTCACTTGGCCGAGAAGTACATTTCATCCAAGATAAACCGAAAAGAATCGAATAACTCATGTACCAAGAAAGCTTGAGGCTAGAACCTCCGTAGGTACTTGACAAGCATCTATTGACTCTCCCAAATACCATCTAACTCAAGTATTTCATCAAAAAATCAACTACTTGGCCTAGAAGTTCTTTTAATCCAAGATGAATCGAAAATGTGCAAATGAGCTTACAACTCTTAAACCAATACAGCTTGAGTCTTCAACCTCCATAGGTGCATTACGAACATCTGTTGACTCTCCAAAACATTATCTAACACATTCCAATCATGAAAACATTGTTCACTTGTCCTAGAAGTTCTTTTAATACATGATGAATCGAAATGGAACAAATGAGCTTACAACTCTTAAACCAATATAGCATGAGTCTTCAACCTCCATGGGTGCTTGGCGGACATCAGTTGACACTCCCAAACATTATCTAAGACATTCCATTCTTGAAAACCTCGTTCACTTGGACTAGAAGTCCATTTAATCCAAGATAAGCCAAAAAGAATCTAAGGTGCTTTCAACTCATGAACCAAGATAGCATGAGTGTTCAACCTCCGTGGGTGCATGTCATCTATCAATTCTTCCAAACACCATCTCACTCCTGTATTTAATGAAAACATCAGCTACTTGGCCTAGAAGTTCTTTTAATCCATGATGAATTGAAATGGAACAAATGAGCTTACAACTCTTAAACCAATATAGCTTCAGTCTTCAACCCCCATAGGTGCCTGGCGAACATCTGTTGACTCTCCAAACCATTATCAAACAAATTCCAATCATGAAAACATCATTTGCTTGGCCAGAAGTTCTATTAATCCATGATGAATTGAACAGGAACAAATGAGCTTACAACTCTTAAACCAATATAGCTTCAGCCTTCAACCTCCATAGGTGCCTAGCAAACATCTGTTGACTCTCCCAAACATTATCTAAGACATTCCATTCTTGAAAACATCGTTCACTTGGCCTAGAAGTCCATTTAATCCAAGATAAGCCGAAAAGAATATAAAGTGCTTTCAACTCATGACCCAAGATAGCTTGAGAGTTCAACCTCTCTGGGTGCTTGACAAGCATCTATTGATTTTTCCATACACCATCTAACTCTTGAATTTAATGAAAACATCAACTACTTGGCCTAGAATTACTTTTAATCCAAGATGAATCGAAAAGGAACAAATATGCTTACAACTCTTAAAACAAGATAGCTTGAGACTTCAACATCCGTGGGTGCTTGACAAGCCTCTATTGACTCTTCTAAACACCATTTAACTCATGTATTTAATGAAAACATCAACTACTTGGCCTAGAAGTTCTTTTAATCCAAGATCAATAGAAAATGAATAAATGAGCTTACAACTCTTAAAGCAATATAGCTTGAGTCTTCAGCCTCCATAGGTGCTTGGCGAACATCTGTTGACTCTCCAAAACATTACTTAACACATTCCAATCATGAAAACATCGCTCACTTGGCCTAGAAGTTCTTTTAATCCATGATGAATCGAAAAGGAACAAATGTGTGATGTGTGTCATTTACACACATATTATGTGCTTGTTTTACCTTGAATTAAAGTCAAGTTAGAGTAGTTTATATGCTTTTAGGTGTTTTATTAATAAGTTCCCTTTATTACTCTCTTTAATGCATTTGGATGTGCTAGATATAGAAATTAATGTCTTAGATGATTTTCATAAAATCCTGATTTGATTCGATTCGATTCGATTCTGTGCATTGATTGCAAATCCTAGCTTTGGATACTTTATGATATGCTTCCCTTAATTGAGATTTAATACTTCCTAATTGAATTTAATGTTTATTTGAATTTGAAATCAGATGGATAAGTCAAAGGGAGATAAAGGATATCAAATATTATCTGGATTGGATAGAGATCTCAAAGCCAATCGGACCCCTGGACAGTAATTTGAGCATATCTTGAGCTACAGAGATTGTATTGAGGTGATTCCAGTTGCTATGGAAAGCTAAGACACAAGGCTACAAGTTTGATGTTGAACACGTTCGCAAATTCCCTACACAAAATAAAGTACGGCCGTGTCATACGCCTGGCAGTGTTCCTGTCGAGAACCAGCATTAGCTTGAAAGCACAACCATGTCGTGGTCTGAGCCCAAAAAGAAGAAAAGCCCAATTGCAATGCGGGCTTAATTAAGAAGAAAGAGGGGTCAACCCGAATCATCAATCATTCACTTTTGGAACGAGATTGAGCAGCCATCAAGGAGCAAGAGAAGAGTTCTTCCGTGGGAGCACTCGAAGAGAAGGAGATCTAGATCATAGATTTGTTTCTTCTTCCCTTTTACTTGTGCCTTGAACTCATGATGTTTAATTATTATCTTTTGATGTTGTTCAAGAACATGTTAGGCTAGATTTCTTTTTGGTTAAGGGTGATTCAAAGCCCTAGACATGATTTTGTAATTGGATTGAAGATGTTATTCCCTTAGTTTTAATTGAAGTTGTTTATGATTCTTCTACTTGATTCGTTTATGATTATTGTCTCGATCCGTTTAGGAGGCCTACTAAATAGAACTTGACAATGATCTAATGCTAGCATTAGGGGACTTGATCCGTAATCGTCATGCTTTCCTAATCCCAAGTAGCAATTCGCAATTAATCATTGTAGTGAACTCTTTCTTTAATTGTGAAGAAGAACATAACCTAGGCTAGATAACCCAATCAGACCGAGGTTGTCGCCTAGATCAACCTATCTTTCTCAACTTAAGGCTGTCGTTAGGTTAAATCTAGAGATCAGACTTCTAGGTTACTTAATGGTTAGGGAATTAATTAGAGATCAAACTTCTAATTAACAACGAACTAAGGAAAGATTGGGGTAACAGATCAGACTTGTTATCTACAGTTGGTAGTTTCATTAGGATTAAGGAATAACATCGGAAATCTAATTGCATTTATCTTAAGTCTAGTGGTGGAGAAAATCCCTTAACCAAGCTTTATCCATCTTTGATTCTCTTGCTCATTACGTTTGTTGATTTCGTTTGCTCTTTTTATTTGCATCTTAGTAGTTTTAGTTATTTTAATTTTAATTCATCACTCACAAATCCCCCATTTAGTTATTGTTATTTTAATTTTAGTTTCGTGACACTTTTACACTTCAATTGGTACAATCCTCTGCGAGAATGACCCTTGCTTTCTACTATACTATACTACATTTTCTGCAAGGTTTAATTTGGTGATTCCTTTCAGAATGGCACAAATCTTGGCTTAGTTGCCGAGGTACATTTAGCATGCACACCAAATTTTGGTGCCGCTGCCGGGGATCAAACTCGGGTCACCCGCGTGATAGGCGGGAATACTCACCACCATCTAACTCATGTATTTAATAAAAACATCAACTACTTGGCATTGAAGTTCTTTTAATCCATGATGAATCAAAAAGGAACAAATGAGCTTACAACTCTTAAACTAATATAGCTTGAGTCTTCAACCTCCATGGGTGCTTGGCGAACATCTGTTGACTCTCCCAAACATTATCTAAGACATTCCATTCCATTCAGAGTGGAGAAAAGATTCAAGGAACTCTTAGGACTTGATTCAAACAGGTAGCATGTAATTGAACTTAAATAACAAGCTGCTGTAAATTTTGTTTTATACCTTTTGTTTTCCAATTCAGTCTTACTACAGCAAACTTAACTATCAATAGCAGGAACTATTTTTTTTTAACACATTCTGCCTTTAATAATTGGAATTTGTAATTTTGGAATAAAACTTTGAAATTGGAGCAATTGAGAACGAAAATAGACAGAATTCCCAACAAAACCAGCTATTACTTAACACACTAACAACATACTACTCAAGGCACATGAATTGAAAGGATTAAAATTCATGAACAACGATGAATGAACACCAATAACACAAATGCATAAATATGAACTGAACAGAAATTGAAGGTAACGAACAACCAGAAGATTGAAAGAACAAATCAGGGGTTTAGGGTTACCAATTGTGTGACCAGAATTGTTGAAGGGAATGTTTAACTCAATTCCAATCCTAGAATTGAGCTTTGATACCAAATGATGTGAATCCTCGTGCCTTGATTCCAGTTTGGACCATTCTAGGTTGGAATTCACGAATATAGATCACACAAATGACATCTTGTTAAAATCACCTGTATCTCAAGCTACGCAACTCGGAATTGAGTGATTCCAAATCAACGTGAAAGAGCACGTTCTGAAACTCAAATTTGGCTCAAGAATCACCGAAAAAGGGTATGTAAAACGGAAGATATGAACCGGAGAAGAGCTGATGAAATTGAGAAGTTGAAAACGCAAAACAAACAAGAAAAAGGAGAATATGCGTCACAATCCACGGATTGATAAGCCAAGAAACGCCACAAGGATAAGCACCCTTGATAAGTTCAGAGATTCTCTAAAAAGCCTAAGAGAACAAGTCTCACAAGCCAATATACTCCAATATCAATTATGTGTTATCCTCCAAAATGTTGTTTTGATGTCTTTTATGTGATAACAACCCTTACCACTAGGTTTAGGAAAATTGGAACATGGATTTACCCAATCAGCCCAATAAACAAAACCCTAAAAATAAAGGCTAAGTGGGCTTAGGCATGCTTAGAGGTATCAATTTGGGTCGGCCCAGCCCATTCAGGCTGGCCCATATCGGGGCCAGCTAAATTTCAGGCCAGGCTGGGCTGGGCTGACATTTGTTCGAGCCAGTTATTTGCTAGTCCAGCCAAGCCCGTTGTGGGCTTCGGGCTAAACGGGCCAACCCACTTGGCCTTTACTTTCTTTTTTTGTTGCTTAAGTATAACCCGTATTTGCAGTGCAGGTCTTTTTGAAGCTGTTGACAATCAACTTAGTGATGTTGAATCTGTCTTCTATAGGGGATGAGGAACGGAATCTGTCTACGATGATATCCATTTTATTTTATTGTGTCTACTCTGCAGAATTCAATAATGAAGACCTTCTAACAAATAAAAGGCTAAAAATTAAAGATAAAGTGAAAAGTAAATTTAAGAAAAACTAAAAACTACTATAAAAGCAATAAAAGTATTTAACAACTGAAATGGAAATGACCAAATTGAATCAAAATATTACATGCCATGCTAATTAACACATAACTTGTCCATAGCACATCCTACAACATATAGTGGTCCTGGAGTGTTAGGAGCGAATATAAACCAATGGGTATGGATTATAAGAACCAATCAATTTGCTAAACTAATACTAAATCAAATCATGAGTTATATAATAAAGGAGAAGACGCACAAGCACCCATACTCAAATAACATAAAAGAAGAACCCAAATGCCAGGAATTAATATATACTTATATCATTATATCATTTGACAGTTGATATAGTCACAACTTACAAAGTAATGAAAGTATCACTGATCACTATCAAAAAAAATATAAGAGCCCATCATATCACAAGAAAAAAAGTATAGGAGCTCATCACAATTCCAAAACAATGAGAAATTGAATCTTCATTCTCTATCTTCCTCCTCTTCAGAAATAATGACATTTGGATCCTTGTAATGATCTTTGGTTATTTCCTCATTCACATCTCCAACTCCAAATGGACCAAATCCATCTACATTACATATTAACATATACAATTAATTATAACAAATAATAAATATTTATAGAAACTAAGGATAAAAAAGGTTAGATGAGAGCTTGCAAAAAATGTTTACCATTAGGTGAAAACCCAAGTAACCAATTGCGAGTGCATATGAGAGCTTGCAAATTTTTAGAAAGCATACAACTTTTATACTTATTCAAAATACAGCCACCAATACTAAAAGCAGACTCGGATGCCACCGTAGTAATTGGGATGCTTAATATATCACTAGCCATCCTTCCAAGGTCACCAAATCTAAGACTACGATCCCTCCAATATTCTAAAACATCTAAATCCTTGTGGCCCACAAGCTTTGGCTCTTGTAAATAAAGATCAAGTTCCGACTTTGCTACTAAAAGTGATTATTGGTTCTCTTCTTCAAAGTCCTATCACATTTCCATCAAATAAAAAAATACATGTTTAAGTATAAAGCAACAACAACAACATACTTAAGTAGAAATACAAAAAAAATCAAATAATTTAAAGAACTAATTAAACAAAAACTTACATCATAGTCGGTTGGCAAATTTGTTTTTATCCTCCCTCCATAAGTTGGAGTAGAAGTACTTGCATCCATCATAGAAGATGTTGGTGCAAATTTGTTGGCATCTTGATTAAAAAGAGCATATAAAGCATTCTTCACATTATTCAACCTCTCATCAACTATGAGCGTATTATAATGAAGTTTGGAATAGGCATACTTCAAGAATTGAAACTTCATTCTAGGGTCAAAAACATAACCAAGTGCAAGAATCGTGCTACATTCACTCCAATACTTGTCAAACTTGTCCACCATCTTTGTAGCCATATCCCTTATCACATGATCTTCACTAAACATATTATTTTTCAATAGAAGCTCTATCTTCCATATTTGCATGAAAAATAAATTGGATGTAGGATATGTGGAACCAGAAATCATATTAGTAATTTCATAAAAAGGCTCCAAAAATTCACTCATCATCTTTCCTCTTGCCCAATCTTCATTTGATGGACAATGTTTGTAATGCATATCATTCAAGCTCAAGCTTACAAATGCACGGTTATACTTGATTGCACTCAGAAGCATTTTTTTTTTTGATAAGCAAGAATAATATTTAAAATAGAAGAACTACAAGTTTACAAGGGGCATTCCCCAAGAAAAAGCAGCACGCAAGCCAACCAAAACAAGGGCACGCAAGCCCCAAACTACAAAGAAACAAAACTACATTAGAAGAACAACTGGCACACAGGCTAAACAACCAAAAAGCATGGAAAACCCCAAGCCAAACTAAGGCCGAAACGATGAGACATGTAACCCCCACTTGTTTTGCCACCAACGGTTACAAATAGAAAGGGGAAATCTATGGGTATCAAAGAGCCGATCTTGGACAGTCTGAGTAATGAGTGAACAAATAGTAGAAGGAGGGCTCGAGACATCAGAGAAAATCCGAGCATTACGCTCTCTCCAAATGAAATACACCGCGGAGGCAAGTGCAATCCTAGTAATCACAGAAGGGAGGGCACGACTCCTGCATATCATAGAAAGCTCCTGAATAATAACACTCCAACTCGTGTAGCTAGAATCCAGGCAACACTTCCGGTGAATAAAGGACCAAACAACAGTAGCATATGAGCATTGAAAGAACAAGTGTGAAATATCTTCCGGATGGTCACCACAAAGAATGCACGAGTCCTGTAAAATGGAACCCCACTGCCGAAGCCTAACCCTAGTGGACAAGCGATTACGCACCGCAAGCCAAAGAATGAAGGCGTGTCTATGAATTGCTTGGGGAAACCAGACCAAATGAGACCACTGCATAGTAGGTGCAACAGAACGCAAAGCATGATACACAGCAGAAACACTAAAAGAACCAGAGGTGGTCGACGTCCAAATCCACTGATCATCACGAAGCACTCGAGGAGGGTCAGATCTAGAGATAGTTTCCCTCAGCTCCATAAGCTCCACAGAAACAGAAGGAGAAAGGCTCCAACGATCCTCCAAAATAATATCTGCAACCCTAGCCTCTCTAGAAAGGCCAGAATCGTAGATAATTCTCTCACCAAATCTACGAGCAATCGGGCCAATCTCTAACCAAGGATCAAACCAGAGAGAAGCGTCCCGACCATTCCCAATCGCATACCTGCAAACCAACACTATTATCAATGCCACCAACTTCTTCAACACATTGAAGAAATTGTTTCATCCTTGATTCCGACCCCCTCACATATTTCACACTCTCCCTTATTTTGTGTAATGCAGCACTTGCCACCTTTAGACCCTCTTGAACTATGATGTTCAAGATATGAGCACAACATCTAATATGAAAGAAGTCTCCATTACACAATAAATTATTTGACAAGCAAAGTTGACTTTTTAAGATGTTTTGCATGCTGTCATTAGAGGAAGCATTATCCAAAGTAATTGAAAAAACCTTTTTTTTCTATTCCCCACTCTTTCAAAAAATCAAGCACCTTTCTTGATAGCTCATGACCAGTATGTGGGGGTTCCAAATGACAAAAATTTAACAACTTGCTATTTAACTTCCAATTCTCATCAATGAAATGAGCAGTTAGAGTGATATAACCACGAGTCGTGCAAGCAGTCCAACAATCAGAGGTTAAACATACTCTACCAAGAATTCTAGCCAACTGATTTTTCAATTTCTCCTTTTCAAGCAAGTAAATTTTCATTACATCAGTAGTAATAGTATTTCTAGAAATAGCAGTGGTCTCACCAAAAGAAAGATATCGACATAATGCTCTAAATCCACCCCACTCAACACATTGAAATGGAAGATCATGTAATATAATCGTTTGGGCTGTCAATTCACGAACAACCTTGTGGTCAAGCTTTCTAAATCTCATTTTAGCAGCATAATCAAGCATCATATCCCCCACATCATCAAATCTTGGAATCATTAAACACTTAGGAATGTGACGATTTAAATGAGATGTACCTCCCTAACTTGTACAAGTATACTCTTTCCCACAAGCCTTGCATTTACACTTTTCCTTTCCATCTTTGGTGACCCCAATTTTCTCAAAGTATTTCCAAGCATCTGAGGTAAGAGTTTTAGCCTCTTTCTTTTGTGGTTCAGAATCATCATCAACTTTTAATGGCATTTTTGAAATCTGTTCTTCCAAAATTTGACAATCACCTTCAAGATTAACATTAAGACTACTCATATTCACAGACTGCAACATTTAAAAAAAAAAAAGCAAACAAAAATTACTCAAACCCATGAATCCTATAATGTGCATATAACTTATCAATCTAAAACTATTGGAATTTGGACCATTGATGGTGTGTTTGATTGTTTGCGTGCTAGAGAGCCTTGTGTCCTGCTTTTGAATGTTAAATAATTATAAGATTATTATTTAAGATGCTACATTTGAAGGTGGAGTGATGGATAATGGACAAAACTCAGACGACACAACAAATAAATAAAAGGAATTGTCAGAACAAGCCAACATACCTGCAGGTTGCAGAGCTAGCAACCAAGAATCAATGGAAAAACAATCCTCAATGAAGAAACGATGGCCAGCACGAGTAGCGACTCAATGACAGCGACCGCGACTCAGCTTGCTAGTATCATGCTCTGTGATTTAGTTTGGTGCGTGCTTCTCCACCCAACTACAAGCTTATAGCGACGCTGCGACAACTGAATAAAAGTTTGATTTCTGTTTGGAGGTGGATTAGAACACTGGAAAAATCAATTTTGGCTTGGGATTATGAGAGTTACATACTGAGTTAGGGCACGATTGCACAAACACAAGAAGTTAGAGTAAAGTGAATGACGTGTTGACATAGGTGCTTATTTGCTGGGTGCACTGGGTGTCGTCGATGCTATAATACAGCCTATTTGGCTATTTACCATATATGTATCTCATATCTCAATTCTTGGACTTGGATTGGATTGTTGCCTATTGGACATAAGAGATTAATAGTGGGCCTGCAATGTATATTAGGATTGCCATTAGGCCCAACAAGCTAATAAACAAAAATAGCAACCTGCAAGTCATTTTTGACCTTTTCTTTTTGTTACTCCAAAACAAGATTGTTGGGTTTAATTTTTTTTAAAAGAAAAATTCAAGCCAACGGGCTGGCCCTATCGGGCTAGCTTATTTTTTGGGCCGGGCTGGGCTAGATAAGGGTTTGGGCTAGGAAAATCATAACCCAACCCATATTTTAATCGAGCTACTCGAGCCGGCCCATTTTGACACCTCTAGGCATGCTACAAGTACAGCCCACTTAAAGTCTGATCACAAAAGAAAAAAATGGGCCAAAAGTGGACTAAAAAAATTACAGCCTTCTCTAGTCCTCATGGTCTTCACTTTGAATGCAACAAATTAATTTGGCCTCCTCAACATCACATTTTGGGCCTGCAATTTTGGAGGCTCTTTTGATCAAATTTGCCACCATTTGTGTTAGTGCTTCTTTAGCTTTCTAGGCTCATGCTCTTGTCATTGGTCCTCCCAATCCTTGGATGTCCTCCATGCCAGCCTCCATCACGCCTCCTCCTTTGTCCTCATCATTCCCTCCTTCTTGGCTTGAATTTGTCCTCAAATTTAATTCTTCATCACCTACATCAAAGAGAGACAAATCAGAAACATTAAAGGTAGCACTAACACCATACTTGCCACGGAGATCTATTTTGTAGGCATTGTCATTAATCTTGGACAGCACTTGGAATGGTCCATCTCCCCTAGGTTGAAGCTTGGATTTCCTTTGAGAAGGAAACCTCTCCTTTCTCATATGCACCCAAACCCAATCACCCGGTTCAAAGACAACCTTCTTTCTTCCCTTATTTGCTTGCTTGGCATATCTTTCCATTTTCTTCTCAATTTGAACTTTTACCTGCTCATGTAACTTCCTCACATAATCCGCCTTAGCTTGCACATCTTTATGCTTAAAAACAGAAATGTTAGGCATAGGTAGTAAATCAAGAGGAGTTAAAGGGTTAAATCCATACACTTTCAAATGGAGAACAATTAGTAGTACTATGGACTGCCCTATTGTAAGCAAACTCTACATGAGGTAAACATTCTTCCCATGACTTGATATTTCTTTTTAAGACAGCCATAAGAAGAGTAGAAAGAGTCCTATTAACTATCTCAGTTTGTCCATCAGTTTGGGGGTGACAAGTGGTTGAGAAAAGCAGTTTAGTACCAATCTTACCCCAAAGTGTTCTCAAAAAGTGACTTAGAAACTTGGTGTCCCTATCACTCACAATGAGCTTACAACTCTTAAACCAAGATAGTTTGGGTCTTCAACCTCCATGGGTGCTTGGCGAACTTCTATTGATTCTCCCCAACATTATCTAACTCATTCCAATCATGAACACAACGTTCACTTAGCCGCCTAGAAGTCCATTAAGTCCAAGATAAGCCGAAAAGGATCTAATGGGCTTACAACCTTTAAACCAAGATACCTTGAGTCTTCTACCACCGTGGGTGCTTGATAAACTTGTACTGACTCATCCAAACACCATCTAACTCATGTATTTCATGAAAACATCAACTACTTGGCCTAGTAGTTCTTTTTATCCAAGATGAATCAAACAGGAACAAATGAGCTTACAACCCTCAAACCAAGATAGCTTGAGTCTTCAAGCTCCATGGGTGCTTGGCGAACATCTATTGACTCTCCCAAACATTATCTACCTCATTCCAATCATGAACACATCGTTCACTTAGCCTAGAAGTCCATTAAATCCAAGATAAGCTAAAAAGGATCTAATGGGTTTACAACCTTTAAACCAAGATACATTGAGTCGTTACCAGTGTGTGTGCTTGGTAAACATGTATTGACTCTCCCAAACACCATCTAACTCATGTACATCATGAAAACATCAACTATTTGGCCTAGAAGTTCTTTTAATCTAAGATGAATCGAAATGGAACAAAGGACCTTACAACTCTTAAACAAAGATAGTTTGCGTCTTCAACCTCCATGGGTGCTTAGCGAACTTCTATTCATTCTCCCAATCATTGTCTAACTTATTCCAATCATAAACATATCGTTCACTTAGCCTAGAAGTCCATCAAATCCCTGATAAGCCGAAGTGGATCTAATGGGCTTACAACCTTTAAACCAAGATACCTTAAGTCTTCTACCACTATGGTTGCTTGATAAACTTGTACTGACTCCACCAAACACTATCTAACTCATGTATTTCATGAAAACATCAACTACTTGGCCTAAAAGTTCTTTTAATACAAGATGAATCGAAAAGGAACAAATGAGCTTAGAACTCTCAAACCAAGATAGCTTGAGTATTCAACCTCCATGGGTACATGGCGAACATCTATTGACCCTCCCAAACATTATCTAACACATTCCAATCTTGATAACGTTGTTCACTTGGCCTAGAAATCCATTCAATCCAACATAAGCCAAAAAGAATCTAATGGCCCTTCAACGCATGAACCAAGATACCTTGAGTCATCGACCACCGTGGGTGCTTGAAAAGCATCTATTGACATTTCCAATCATCATCTAACTCTTGTCATTCATGAAAACATCAACTACTTGGCCTAGAAGTTCTTTTAATACAAGATGAATCGAAAAGGAAAAAATGAGCTTACAACTCTTAAACCAAGATAGTTTGGGTCTTCAACATTCATGGGTGCTTGGCAAACTTCAATTGACACTCCCAAACATTATCTAACTCATTTCAGTCATGATAGCATCGTTCTCTTGGCCTAAAATTTCTCTTAATCCAAGATAAACCAAAACGGAAGAAATGAGCTTACAACTCTTAAACCAAGATAGCTCAGGTCTTCAACCTCCCTGGGTGGTTGGCGAACTTCTATTGACTCTCCCCAACATTATCTAACTCATTCCAATCATGAACACATCGTTCACTTAGCATAGAAGTCCATTAAATTCAAGATAAGCCGAAAAGGATCTATTGGCTTACAACTTTTAAACCAAGATACCATAACTCTTTACCACTGTGGGTGCTTGATAAACATGTATTTACTCTTTAAAACACCATCTAACTCATGTATTTCATGAAAACATCAACTATTTGACCTAGAAGTTCATTTAATCCAAGATGAACTGAAAAGGATCAAATGAACTTACAACTCTTAAACCAAGATAGTTTAGGTCTTCAACTTCCATGGGTGCTTGGCGAACTTCTATTGACTCTTTCAAACATTATCTAACTCATTCCAATCATGAACACGTCGTTCACTTAGCCTAGAAGCCCATTAAATCCAAGATAAGCTGAAAAGGATCTACTGGGCTGACAACCTTTAAACCAAGATACCTTGAATCTTCTACCACCGGGGGTGCTTCAAAAGCATCTATTGACTCTTCCAAACACCATTTCACTCATGTCATTCATGAAAACATCATCTACTTGGCTTAGAAGTTCTTTTAATCCAAGATAAACTGAAAAGGAAGAAATGAGCTTACAACTCTTAAACCAAGATAGCTTGAGTCTTCAACCCCAATGGGTGCTTGGTGAACATCTATTGACTCTCCCACGCATTATCTAAACCCTTCCAATCTTGATAACATCGTTCACTTGGCCTAGAAGTTCATTTAATCCAACATAAGCCGAAAAGAATCAAATGACCATTCAACACATGAACCAAGATACCTTGAGTCTTCTACCATCGTGGGTGCTTGAAAAGCACCATGTCCCTATTGTCAATCATGAAAACATCAAGTTCTTGGCCTAGAAGTTCTTTTAATCCAAGATGAATCGAAAAGGAACAAATGAGCATACAACTCTTAAACCAAGATAGCTTGAGTCTTCAACTTCCATGGGTACTTGGCGAACATCTGTTGACTCTCCCAAACATTATCTAACACATTCCAATCACGAAAACATCGTTCACTTGGCCTAGAAGTCCATTTGATCCAACATAAGCCGAAAAGAATCTAATGGTCCTTCAAATACATGAACGAAGATACCTTGAGTCTTCTACCACCGTGGGTGCTTGAACAGCATCTATTGACTCTTGCAAACACTATCTAACTCATGTCATTCATGAAAACGTCAACTATTTGTCCTAGAAGTTCTTTTAATCCAAGATGAATTGAAGTTGAACAAATGAGCTTACAACTCTTAAACCAAGATAGCTTGAGTCTTCAACCTCCATGGGTGCATGGCGAAAATCTGCTCACTCTCCCAAACATTATCTAACATATTCCAATCTTGAAAACATCGTTCACTTGGCCTTGAAGTCCATTTGATCCAACATAAGCCGAAAAGCATCTAATGGCCCTTGAACTCATCAACCAAGATAGCTTGAATCTTCAACCTCCGTGGGTGCTTGACAATCATCTATTGACTTTTCCAAATACCATCTAACACTTGTATTTCATGAAAACATTCACAACTTGGCCTAGAAGTTGCTTTCATCCAAGATTAACCGAAAAGGATCAAATGAGCTTACAACCCTTAAACCAAGATAGTTTTGGTCTTCAACCTTCGTGGGTACTTGGCGAATTCAATTGACACTCCCAAACATTATCTAACTCATTCCATTCATGAAAAGATTATTCACTTGGCCCAGAAGATCTTTTCATCCATGATAAACTGAAGATAATCAAGTGGGCTAACAACTTATAAACCAAGATAGCTGGAGTTTTCAACCTCCATGGGTGTTTGGCGAACATCTCTTAACTCTCCCAAACATTATCAAACTCTTTTCAATCATGATAGCATCGTTCTCTTGGCCTAGAAGTTCCCTTAGTCCAAGATAAACCAAAAAGGAAGAAATGGGCTTACAACTCTTAAACCAAGATGGCTTGGATCTTCAACCTCCATAGGTGCTTAGCGAACTTCTATTATCTCTCCCAAACATTATCTAACTCATTCCATTCATGAAAATGTCTTTTTTTTATGTATCTCGAGAATTCTTGCGGATAGGCTCAAGGGTGTTTTATCTGGGCTCATTAGTAAGTCTCATACTGCTTTTGTTCCTGGTAGGCGTATTGCTGATAATATCTTTCTGTCTCAAGAGCTGTTGCGTGGTTACCATCTTCAAAGAGGTACTCCTAGATGTGCTATCAAGGTTGACCTTATGAAGGCTTACGATAATGTGCGGTGGGATTGTGTTATTGCTATCCTTCGGAGTATGGGTTTCCCTGATATATTTGTACGTTGGGTTTTTGAGTGCATTTCTACCCCTTCTTATTCTATTAACATAAATGGCGAGTTGGTTGGGTTTTTCCAAGGAGCGAAAGGTCTGAGACAGGGTGATCCTATCTCTCCATACCTTTTTGTCCTTGTTATGGAGCTCCTTTCTGCTATCCTCCAGACTAGTGCGCATAGGGTTGATTTCCATTACCATTGGAGATGCAAAGAGCTGGGTATTTCGCACCTTTGTTTTGCGGATGATATTCTATTGTTTGCTAAGGCTGATAAGTCTTCTGTGAGTTTTTTGATGGATTCTTTGGAGGCTTTCCATAGTCTATCTAGTTTGAAGCCTAGCCCTAGCAAGAGTAGTATCTTTTTTGGTGGTAGTGTGCCCCAGTATATTGTTGACTAAATTCTTCATTTGACGGGTTTCTAAAGAGGGGAACTTCTTGTCCGTTATCTGGGTGTGCCGCTGTTAAGCACTAAGTTGTCATACTGTGATTGTAGGCCTTTGATTGAGAAAATAACTGGTCGTGTACAATCTTGGGCTGCTAAGTTCCTCTCCTATGCTGGTAGGCTTCAGTTAATCCAATCTGTCCTCTATGCGATTCAAAATTTCTAGGCAGGTCTGTTTATCCTTCCAAAAAAGGTTACTAGGGAAGTGAGCCATATTCTTAGCAAGTTCCTTTGGCATAGGGGGGTCGATTCGGGTCATCATGCTAAGGTGTCTTGGATTTCTGTATGCCTTCCTAAAAATGAAGGGGGCCTTGGTCTTAAGGAGTTGAATGCCATGAACATTGCAGCTGTTGCTAAGCATATATGGGTCATTCTTCACCATAAAGAGGACTCCCTTTGGGTTGATTGGGTTTTCAAACACCTGATTTGGGATGCTTCCTTTTGGCAGATCTGTACCCTTGCTAATGCCTCTTGGGTTTGGCGTAAAATTATTATGGTTCGTGATATTATTCTGCCTTTTTACAGGTATGCAATTGGGAATGGTCGGGACGCTTCTCTCTGGTTTGATCCTTGGTTAGAGATTGGCCCGATTGCTCGTAGATTTGGTGAGAGAATTATCTACGATTCAGGCCTTCCTAGAGAAGCTAGCGTTGCAGATATTATTTTGGAGGATCGTTGGAGCCTTCCTCCATCTGTTTCTGTGGAGCTTATGGAGCTGAGGGAAACTATCTCTAGATCTGACCCTCTCGGGTGCTTCGTGATGATTAGTGGATTTGGACGTCGACCACCTCTGGTTCTTTTAATGTTTCTGCTGTGTATCATGCTTTGCGTTCTATTGCACCTACTATGCAGTGGTCTCATTTGGTCTGGTTTCCCCAGGCAATTCATAGACACGCCTTCATCCTTTGGCTTGCGGTACGTAATCGCTTGTCCACTAGGGTTAGGCTTCGGCAGTGGGGTTCCATTTTGCAGGACTCGTGCATTCTTTGTGGTGACCATCCGGAAGATATTTCACACTTGTTCTTTCAATGCTCCTATGCTACTGTTGTTTGGTCCTTTATTCGCCGGAAGTGTTTCCTGGATTCTAGCTACACGAGTTGGAGTGTTATTATTCAGGAGCTTTCTATGATATGCAGGAGTCGTGCCCTCCCTTCTGTGATTACTAGGATTGCACTTGCCTCCGCGGTGTATCTCATATGGAGAGAGCGTAATGCTCGAATTTTCTCTGATGTCTTGAGCCCACCTTCTACTATTTGTTCTCTCATTACTCAGACTGTCCAGGATCGGCTCTTTGATACCCATAGATTTCCCCTTTCTATTTGTAACCGTTGGTGGCAAAACGAGTGGGGGTTACATGTCTCATCGTTTCGGCCTTAGTTTGGTTTGGGGTTTTCCGTGCTATGTGGTTGTTTGGCCTGTGTACTGGTTGTTCTTCTAATGTAGTTTTTTTGTAGTTTGGGGCTTGTGTGCCTTTGTTTTGGTTGGCCTGCGTGCTGCTTTTTCCTAGGGAATGCCCCTTGTAATCTTGTAGATCTTCCTTTTTGAAAATGTCTTTCACTTGGCCAAAAAGTTCTTTTCATCCAAGATAAACCAAAAACACTCAAGTGGGCTTACAACTCATGAACCAAGATAGCTAGAGTTTTCAACCTCCATAGGTGTTTGGTGAACATCTCTTAACTCACCCACACATTATCTAACTTATTTCAATCATTATAGCATCGTTCTCTTGGCCTAGTTTCCTTAATCCAAGATAAACCGACAAGGAAGAAATGAGCTTACAACTCTTAAACCAAGATAGCTCGAGTCTTCAACCTCCATGGGTGCATGGCGAACATCTGTTCACTATCCCAAACATTATCTAACACATTCCAATCTTGAAAACATCGTTCACTTGGCCTAGAAGTCCACTTGATCCATGATAAGCCGAAAAGAATCTAATGGCCCTTGAACTCATCAACCAAGATAGCTTGAGTCTTCAAAGTCCGTGGTTGCTTGACTAATATCTATTGACTCTTCCAAACACCATCTAACTCTTGTATTTCATGAAAACATCAATAACTTGGCCTAGAAGTTGCTTTCATCCAAGATCAACCGAAAAGGATCAAATGAGCTTACAACTTAAACCAAGATAGTTTAGTTCTTCAACCTCCATGGGTGCTTGGCGAATTCAATTGACAATCCCAATCATTATCTAACACATTCCAATCATGATAACATTGTTCAATTGGCTTAGAAGTCCATTTAATCCAACATAAGCCGAAAAGAATCAAATGGCCCTGCATCACATGAACCAAGATACATTGAGTCTTCTACTACCGTGGGTGCTTGAAAAGCACCATGTCACTATTGTCAATCATGAAAACATCAACTTTTTGGCCTAGTAGTTCTTTTAATCCAAGATGAATCGAAAAAGAACAAATGAGCATACAACTCTTAAACCAAGATAGCTTGAGTCTTTAACCTCCATGGGTGCTTGGCGAACATCTTTGACTCTCCCAAACATTATCTAACACATTCTAATCATGAAAACATCGTTCACTTGGCCTAGAAGTCCATTTGATCCAACATAAGCCGAAAAGAATTAATGGCCCTTCAAATACATGAACCAAGATACCATGAGTCTTCTACCACTGTGGGTGCTTGAACAGCATCTATTGACTCTTCCAAACACTATCTAACTCATGTCATTCATGAAAACATCAATTATTTGGCTTAGAAGTTCTTTTAATCCAAGATGAATCGGAGTTGAACAAATGAGCTTACAACTCTTAAACCAAGATAGCATGAGTCTTCAACCTCCATGGGTGCATGGCGAACATCTGTTCACTCTTCCAAACATTATCTAACACATTCCAATCTTGAAAACATCGTTCACTTGGCCTAGAAGTCCATTTGATCCAACATTTGCCGAAAAAATCTAATAGCCCTTGAACTCATCAACCAAGATAGCTTGAATCTTCAGCCTCCGTGGGTGCTTGACAATCATCTATTGACTCTTTTAAGCACCATCTAACTCCTGTATTTCATGAAAACATCAACAACTTGGCCTAGAAGTTGCTTTCATCCAAGATCAACTGAAATGGATCAAATGAGCTTACAACTCTTAAACCAAGATAGTTTGGGTCTTTAACCACCATGGGTGCTTGGCGAATTCAATTGACACTCCCAAACATTATCTAACTCATTCCATTCATGAAAACATCTTTCACTTGGCCTAGAAATTCTTTTCATCAAATATAAACCAAAAAGAATCAAGTTGGCTTACAACTTATAAATCAAGATAGCTGGAGTTTTCAACCTCCATGGGTGTTTGGCGAACATCTCTTAACTCTCCAAAACATTATCAAACTCATTTCAATCATGATAGTATCGTTCTCTTGGCTTAGAAGTTCTCTTAATCCATGTTAAACTAAAAAGGAAGAAATGAGCTTACAACTCTTAAACCAAGATAGCTTGGGTCTTCAACATCCATGGGTACTTTGCGAACTTCTATTGACTCTCTCAAACATTATCTAACTCATTCCAATCATGAACACATCGGTCACTTAGCCTAGATGCCCATTAAATCCAAGATAAGCCAAAAAGGATCTACTAGGCTTACAACTTTTAAACCAAGATGCTTTTGAGTCTTCTACCACCGTGGGTGTTTGAAAAGCATCTATTAACTCTTCCAAACACCATCTCACTCATGTCATTCATGAAAACATCATCTACTTGGCCTAGAAGTTCTTTTAATCCAAGATAAACCGAAAAGGAAGAAGTGGGCTTACAACTCTTAAACCAAGATAGCTTGAGTCTTCAACCTCCATGGGTGCTTGGCGAACATCTCTTGACTCTCCCAAACATTATCTAACTCATTTCAATCATGATAGCAACGTTCTCTTAGCCTAGAAGTTGTCTTATTTCAAGATAAACCGAAAAGGAAGAAATGAGCTTACAACTCTTAAACCAATATAGCTTAAGACTTCAACCTCTGTGGGTGCTTGGCAAACTTCTATTGTCTCTCCCAAACTTTATCTAACTCATTCCATTCATGAAAATGTCTTTCACTTGGTTTAAAAGTTCTTTTCATCCAAGATAAACCGAAAAGAATCAAGTGGGCTTACAACTAGAGCCGTTAAAACGGGTTGACCCACCCCGTTTTGACCCGCCCCACCCTGCCCCGCATTTAAACGGGTCAAGACGGGTCAACCCATTTGGGTTGCAGGTTAAAAAATCCCGCCCCGTCCCAACCCGCAATGGGTCGCGAGTCAAACGGACCAACCCGCCACACAAAGATTTAATACATTTATTTGAATTTAATGAGAGCACTGCACTTCAGAAACTTGCATGTCTAAGGAATTTTTCTTTTGTATAAGAACTTGTCCAAAGAAATAATTAAACAGGAATGAATCTCTGGAAAATAAATGAACGAGAAATGAAAAACATAAATACATCATAAAATGACAAAATTTCTCAGCATAACTTTCTGCATCAGTGATCATCTGCTTACAAATTTATCTTTTGCCCAAAATGTAATACCTATTACTCAACTTTTGAATCAACACCACTAGCAGGAGGTTCTTGGTGAAATGCAGACTATTGCATCTTTCCAGCGCCAACATCTGAAGATACAAAGTATTGTTTGTGTCCTAAGAATACTCGGTAACTTCCAGCAGGGAAGTTCAACTAAGTTTCTCAACATGATATAAGTAATATTAAAAAAGCCCGGTGAAAATGGACAAATAGGCATATAATATATGACTAATGGCCAACATACCCAATGATTCAATGTCAGGAGGCACAAAATCTGCAATACCAGTATAACAAGTATAGCCAGAGTAAGTAGCTTCTGTTGGCCCAAATAACGTTTTCCTCACCTATTCACAAAAGAATACAATCTAACTAAGATTATGTTAAATTAAGACCTTGGCCCAAATAATTTGCTAAACAAAAAGCTTGGAATTAAAGAAAATTCAATAAGACCTTGGACCAAATACCATATGCTCCAACCAAAAGATCTCCATCATATTTCTGACCATTCTCAAGCTCCATTGTTACCTACAATTGTGGAATGTGGGATGAGACAAGTAATGAACCAAACAATATTTAATCACAGTAGTTTGCTAATGCATTTTGCTGAAGAAAGAACTAAAAGCTTCTTTAAATACATATGATAGAAATGTGAGGAGAATCTTCAACATAAAAGCTTTCTTTCATTACTTTGTTTCCATGATCAACAAAATCAACAACATTACTGGCATTCATAATGACATCTTCTCCAACAGCACGAGCAAGGATCTCTTGTAAAGCCATTCGACTAATAACTCTTGTGACTGGAATCCTGCGTTCCACTGCAGGAGTGAATGTATCAAACTTGATGTACCTGATAACCAACTATTTATCAATTCATGGTAGCACATGCTAAAATTTCATGACGATAACTGCAGAAACATCTTCAGTCTATATAAAATATTATGGAAGAAAGAAACACCATAAGGATGAAACAGAGTAACATATACTTGATAATAATATACTTGATAATAAAGATCTACAAAGCTTCAACACTCTGCAGAAAATATATAGAAGATGTTCAAGAACCACTTAATCAGAAAATCAATAAAAGCTAATGCAGTACCTAACATTACTAAAAACTGCACCTGTCCATCCCAAACTGCTGTGGAGACATGCTTGTCTTGATCATAAAGAAGAAAAATTATAATAAATAGAATAATAATGATGAAACAAACAAATGTGAAATAGCCATATAGGAAGGAAACTAGAAAAGTAACGCAGTAGCAATTGTTTAAATACTTGAATAATAATATCACAAAGAGTAAAAACCTAGTACAAGCAATAAAAACAGAGTTCATAACCCAATACAAGCAATAAAACTTATGTCTTAAGACTCTTTGACACATTACAAACAAATTGTCAAGTGATAATTTCCTCTTCATTTGAGTCTTCATCTATCTCAAGAACCACATTAGAAGTAGAGCCCTCCACTGACATAGATGTTTTAGCTGTTATGGTTGATTCATTATCTCCATCTACAAGTACAACCCATAAAATAAAGCAATTAGAATTAAAAAAATCAAAACAATAAACTAAACCAAGCAACCAAACACAAGCAAAATCTTACCATCAGTAACAAAACCATGTAACCAGTTGCGAGTGCAGAGAAGAGTCTGTACTTTTTCTGGAAGCATACAACTTCTGTATTTGTTGAGCACACGGGCTCCAATAGAAAAGGATGATTCTGAAGCAACGGTAGTAATTGGAATAGCCAAAACATCACATGCCATTATTGAAAGTATTGGAAATCGAAGCCTAGGACTCTTCCAATAATCCAATACATCCAATTCTGCATGTAATCCAAATTGAAGCTTTGGATCCTCTAAATAGAGGTCCAATTGAGATTTTCCAGTATTTGTAATAGTTTGGCTCTCATACATTATAATTTCCTTCAAAACACAAGTTAAATAAATAATTAATAGTTTCATATCACAAATCTAAATATGAATTTTTTTTTTGGTAAATTTGTAATCTAAATAGAAAGAGACTCACATCCATTATTTTCTTGCCTTTGTTTCCTATTCCTCCTCCAATTGACATAGGTCGAAATGAAATGGAAGGTTGAGTTTGAGAAGAACTTGGAGATTTCGTGGCGGTTGTGGAATTGGCATATTTCTGAAAAAGCTTGTACAACTTTTTCCTCACAATTTCCACCATGTTTATGGCTTTACTTGGATCAATCTTGGAGTAAAAGTACTCCAACATTTGAAGCTTAATGCGTGGATCAAGAACGGCCCCAAATGCAAGCACAATACTATATTGACTCCAATATTTATCAAATTTGACTTTCATCCTCTTACACATATCACTTATTGCCAAGTCTTCATTCTCCTCATTTTCCAATAACAAGCACTCAATCTTCCAAACTTGTAGAAAATATGTTTTGGAGATAGGATAAGAAGAACCAGATATCAAGTTAGTAGTCTCATAAAATGGTTCTAGAAACTCACATATTTTTTCTCCTCTACTCCACTCATCAGATGTAGGACAATATTTATAATTCTTATCATTCAGTTGGAGAGCTGCAAAGGCTTTTTTGTATCTAAGCGCACTTTCCAACATCAAATATGTTGAATTCCAACGGGTGGATACATCCAAGCGCAAGCCAATGGTAGAGTCAATACCACCAACTTGATGAATACATTCATCAAATTTTTTCATCCTACTCTCAGAACCCTTCACATACTTGACCGATTCCCTAATCTTAATCAAAGCTACATTAGCTACTTTTAGGCCTTCTTGGACAATGAGATTTAAAATATGAGCCGAACAACGTACATGAAAGAACTCACCACCACACAATAAACTGTCATGCAAAGCGAGCTGCCCTTTTAAAATATCTTGCATATTATCACAACTAGAGGCATTATCCAAAGTGAGAGAAAATACATTTTTCTCAATTCCCCATTCTTTCAAAAATCCGAATACCTTTCCAGCTAATTCCACCCCCGAGTGTGGAGGAGGCATATGAGAAAAATTTAGAATTTTACTGTTCAACTTCCAATTTTCATCAACAAAATGACCAGTTAAACTAATGTAACCCTCACTAGTGCATGCAGTCCACACATCAGAAGTCAAACAAATTCTATAAGGAATTTTAGCCAAAAGTTGCTTCAGTTTCTCTTTCTCCCTCACATAAATTCTATGAATATCAGAACAAACAGTGTTTCTAGAAATGGGAACAACATCAGGATTTAAATATTTCATCCAAGCTCTAATCCCATCATATTCAACAAATGAAAATGGCAAATCATGTTGAATAATGGCAGATGCACATAATTCACGAGAAACCTTTTGATCTATTTTTCTAAATTTTTGTTTGCCATCAGCATCATTTATCATTTGTCCCCCTACATCATCAAACTTTATCAAAGGACATTTGGAAATATGACGTTGCAAAGAAGATGTTCCATATCTTTTCCCACCACATTTGTACTCTTTTTTACATGAATTACATACAGCCCTTCCTATGCCATCTTTGCCCAACCCAACTTTTGAAAACCAATTCCAAACATCAGAGTATTGTCTAGGCCTCTTATTTGATCCCTCACCCTCATGTTCAGATTTATCTAGCTTGGATTCTTCTGGCAACTGCACTTCATCATCCACTTTTAATGTTTGATTCATACTACTACTTATAGACCCACCCTCCATAGCCTAATTAAAGGAACAAAAGTACAAAATTAATTTAGATAAAAATAAAACAAACTGAAAGTATGATTCTAGTTTTCATCAAGAATAGAATTAGAAGCCTTATAAAAGCTAAATGATTACCATATCTACTGTACAATCGCAATCAATATATACAGCTCATAATCTCACATACAGGCAACATAAACCCAAGAACAGCAACAAATAGACCCACACTGGGCCACACATACCTCTCAATAGACTATTTTATTGAATCTTTGCTGCATAAGCTTTGGAATGCTGTCAGTAATTCTTAGCTTAATTTGCATGCAGTATGTGTTTTCTTATGCATCCATATATGCTTGCAAATTTGTTGTATAGAACATGAAGATTATCTTCTTGTTGCTTTGGAGGGTACAAAATTATACTATTTATTTTATTTATGCCATAAGTTCATAACTATGTTAACATGGAAGGTACAACAAACTATCAAAAAAAAAAATTTAATTATGACTAATCATATATGGACTTTGAATTAGTAAACCATATATGTTCTTTTTTTTCTTTTTTATATTTCTAAACTTTAAGATATCATTCATCCTCTGTAAATTGTCAAGGTCCTCCTTACCCAAAAAAAATTGTCAAGGTCCAAGAATCTGTATTTAATAATTAATCATTATTATTTATTAAAACTAAATGGGATCAGTTATTAAAAACTCCAAGAGGACCATGCATGGCCCATCATTAGAGAATCTGGTATGCCATAGGGCACTGGTTTCAAGTATTTTCTATTTAAATAGTTTTTGATTATTTTTCAATATTTCCAATTTGAAATGTGTAAAACCCGAATTTTCATCCACAAGAGTAGCAGCACCGTGGGTTACAAACCAAATGTGTTCTTAACCACTCTCTACCATCTCATTGCTACCAACTCATCCCATTTCATCATTCCTTTCATACCCATCCGAGGTACATACATATTCTATATCATTTCCTCTAATTTAACATAACCCCATTTGTTTTTTTTAAATTTTTTTTTTTATTTTTGGTAGAAAGGAAGGAACCCTATTTGTTTTAACCGTTTTATTCTCATTCCCTCTCTCTTTCTTTCTGAGTTTTCATTCTTATTATGCTGTTTTGTCAGTGTTTCTATTAAATTGATTTTTTTTTCAAATTTGATGATAGAAAGGTTGAAAGATAACCCATTCATTACAAACCCAAAACGTTCCTTAAATTACAAATTAAAGCAATACCTAGATTCCCAAATCCACATCTACATCCCTCCACATATGAAGGATCAAGTGTAAACTGTAAAGTATAGTAAGTTAAGTTGTTATCACATCTCTGATAACATCATTTGCAAGCCTTTCATAACATGTATTGAATGGTAAAACAGAGTAGATACAAAACCAATCATTCATAGCCAAAACAGTGAAAACCAAAAAAAAAAAAAGCATAAGGTATTCATTGTATCGAACAGGTGTGATGCGATTTTTTGTGAAATTATAAGAACAACACATTCAAAACGAAGAGCACAAATTGGCAACTACTACATCAGATTAAACCACTAATTCCAGTCTAATTAGAACAGATCAGCTCAGTTTGATTTGGCAAGCAACCACACTGAAAGTAAGGATTCAGACGTTAACTTACAACAAATTGTTCTGGTTGTGGATTGCGCTGAGTCTCTGCCTCGGACATGCGACTCAACACCAACTCGAAACCGATTGAGAAATGGATCTGGCAATGCTCCACCACAACTGTCGTTGCCGATGACCACCCAATGCAGTAGCGGTGAGCTTTGGCGACGAGGAGAAATGGAGGAAGAACTGACAAAGCTAGGGCACGAGAGAACAGAGAAGAAGCAAGCGAAAGCGAGCGATATCGCAAATTCGCGATCTGAAAACTGAAACCTTTTTTTGTTCAGCGGGTTTGCCCACCCCGCCTAGGACCGTACCCGCTATGACCTGCACCCAATTGGGTTTGGGTTAGTTGACCCATTCTGATAAAGTTAAAAGAAATTATGGGCTTAACCCATAAAAAATGTAATGAGATGGGCCAACCCAACGGACCAAACCCATCTTGACAGCTCTACTTACAACTCATGAACCAAGATAGCTAGAGTTTTCAACCTCCATATGTGTTTGGCGAACATCTCTTGACTCTCCCAAACATTATCTAACTCATTTCAATCATGATAGCATAATTCCCTTGGCTTTGAAGTTCTCTTAATCCAAGATAAATCAAAAAGGAAGAAATTGGCTTACAACTCTTAAACCAAGATAGCTCGGGTCTTCAACCTCCATGGGTGCATGGCGTACATCTGTTCACTCTCCCAAAAATTATCGAACTCATTCCAATCATGAACACGTCGTTTACTTAGCCTAGAAGCCCATTAAATCCAAGATAATCCGAAAAGGATCTACTGGGCTTATAACCTTTAAACCAAGATACCCCGAGTCTTCTACCACCGTGGGTGCTTGAAAAGCATCTATTGACTCTTCCAAACACCATTTCACTCATGTCATTCATGAAAACATCATCTACTTGGCCTAGAAGTTCTTTTAATCCAAGATAAACCGAAAAGGAAGAAATGAGCTTACAACTCTTAAACCAATATAGCTTGAGTCTTCAACCCCAATGGGTGCTTGGTGAACATCTATTGACTCTCCCAAACATTATCTAAATCATTCCAATCTTGATAACATCGTTCACTAGGCATAGAAGTCCATTTAATCCAACATAAGTGATGGAGACCAAGGAAGCTCAAGTGGAAACCCTACGGGCCCAAGGCCCAGAGATGCACTACGAGGACTTGGAGGCCAGATGACAAGCTCAAGAGCTAAGAAGGCTAAGAAGGATTTGGATAAAGAAGTCAATTAATTTTTCTCACTCAAGCCCATTCTAGAAGAAGAAACACTCAAGTGGTCCAAATGAACCAAGTTGATGAAGGGCCTAATGTGGGGGCATGATTTCTTCCTAGTAATTTTATTTAATTATGTATTTGAACATTTTAATCTTTTCAGTCTTGTTTCTTATTTTCTTTTTGGGATATTTTGTAATAAGGGCCTATTGTTTAGGCTTAACTAAGTGCATAGCATAGCTAGGGATATATGCTGCCTTCTAATTGGGCTTGGGCCACTTTTGTGCTAGGATTAGGGTTAAAAAGGTGCTAGCTTGCTGCCTCCTTTTAGCTAGATCTAGCCGCCAACTCAATCCCTATAAATAGGCTTGTATTTGTTACTTTGAATTTCATAATACAATTACACTCCTTTGTGAGTTTTCGAGAGCTTAGTTCTCTTGGGTTCTTGAGTGAACCATCTTGGTTCTTATCAAAGGTTTCCTTACCTTTGTGGCAAATCTTCGCTTGACTTATCGCTCCCCAAGAGTGTGGTGTCTTCTTCCTTCCACCCCTCTTCTTCTTTCCATCTTTTCCATTTTTTACTATTTTGAACTGTTCACGGTACTGTTTCTCGTACTGTTCACTGTATTGTTTCAGATACTGTTCATGGTATTGTTCATCTCTCATTGAAATTCTTTTTAACAAGAAATCAACTCAAGGACAATCCGTAAAAATAATATGCATCCAACTTGGATCATATACCACATGATATGATCCAAGTTGGATGCATATTGTTTTCTAGGCCAAGAAGTTGATGTTTTCATGAATGACAATAGTGACATGGTGCTTTTCAAGCACCCACAGTGGTAGAAGACTCAAGGTATCTATGTTCATGTGTTGAAGGGCCATTTGATTCTTTTCAGCTTATGTTGAATTAAATGGACTTCTAGGCCAAGTGAACAATGTTATCATGATTGGAATATGTTAGAGTCAACAAATGTTCGAAATGCACCCATGGAGGTTGAAGACTCAAGTATCTTGGTTTAAGAGTTGTAAGCTCATTTGTTCTTTTTCAATTCATCTTGGATTAAAAGAACTTCTAGGCCAAGTAGTTGATGTTTTCATAAATGACATGAGATAGATGGTGTTTGGAAGAATCAATAGATGCTTTTCGAGCACCCATTGTGGTAAAAGCCTCAAGGTATCTTGGTTCAAGTGTTGAAGGGCCATTAATTCTTTTCGACTTATTGAAAGAATTCGTCCTCGAATTTGATCCCTCATCACCTACATCAAAAGGACTTAAGTCAACCACATTAAATGTTGAACTAACCTCATACTCACCTGGTAGGTCAACTTTGTAGGCATTGTCATTAGTTCTTTCTAAGATTTGGAAGGGTCCATATCCTCTAAGTAAGAGCTTAGATTTCCTTTGCAAAGAAAACCTTTCTTTTCGCATGTGCACCCACACCCAATCTCCTGGATCAAAAACAACTTGTCTCCTTCCCTTGTTTGCTTTCCAGACATATTTCTCCATCTTCCTTTCAATTTGAGCCTTGACTTGTTCATGGAGCATCCTTACATATTCAGTTTTTGCCTGTCCATCCCTATGAATTAAAGAAAAGACATTAGGTAGAGGCAGTAAATCAAGGGGGCTGAGGGGATTAAAATCATATGCAATTGCAATAGGAGAAAAGCTAGTAATAGCATGCATAGCCCTATTATAAGCAAATTCAACAAGTGGTAAGCATTTTGAGTTGAAAGAGGCTCCTGGGATGAAGTCCATTTGATGTTCAATCCATCTTAAGGGTGGTAGTTCGGGAGGGACACTCTTTGGAAAGACATCTTCAAAGTCCTACAAAAGAGAATCAACTTCACAAGATAGAGGGTTAGAGTTATAATTTAAGCACAAGTCCTTTTGTATACTAATGTACATCTCTTTCTTTGCAAAGCAAGCCCTCTTAGTCTCACTCTCCATAGCAATTAAATATTCATTTGTTTTTTCATTTACATGTTCTTGGTCCCTATTCTTTGCTTCCCCCTTTGATTTTACTTTTGAGTCCTTCTTCTCTTACTCCGTTCTTAGCTTCAAGGTCACTTGGTCTTCACAAACCTGTTTTGGAGTAAGGAGTACAAGGGTTACCTTCAAAGAATTATGAACAAATGAGTACTTGTTAGTGAAACCATCAAGAATAGCATGCTTATCAAATTGCCAAGGCCTTCCAAGAAAAATATGGCCGGCTTCCATGGGAACAACATCATATAAAACATCATTATTATACTTACCAATTGACAAACTTACCAACACTTGTTGATTTACTATCAATTCACCATTCTCACTTAGCCATTGAAGCTTGTATGGTTGAGGGTGAGGAGTAGTTTTAAGGTCAAGTTTTCTTACCAAGCGAGTGCTTGCCACATTGGTGCAACTTCCCCCATCAATGATTAATGAGCACACTTTGCCTTGGATGGTACATCTTGTGTGGAAGATGTTTTCCCTTTGGTCTTGGTCCATTGCCACAACTTGGCTACCCAAAAGTCTCCTTATCATTAGCAAGTCGCCATCATGAGCATAGGTCTCACAGTCTTCTTCTCCTTCACTTGAGGGAGGTGAATTTGGATATGAATCACTAGAGAGGCGTCCTTCTTTTATCACCATTGCCCTTTTGTTTGCGCATTGAGAGGCTGTGTCCATTCCCCAAGCATTTGAAGCATTTGATGTTCCTACTTTTAGAAGAAGAAGAAGCATTAGTAGAAGGAAAAACACTAGAGTTTTTAGAAATCATACCTCCCTTAGGTTGTGTAGAGGAGTCTTCCTTTGGTTGTTTGTCCTTCTAAGTGAAAGGTTTGAGGTTAGAAGAAGGCTTCTTCCATGCACCCTTTCTTTTGAGTTGTTGTTCCAAACACCATTTCACTCATGTCATTCATGAAAACATTATCTACTTGACCTAGAAGTCCTTTTAATCCAAGATAAAACATAAAGGAAGAAATGGGCTTACAACTCTTAAACCAAGATAGTTTCAATCTTCAACCTCCATGGGTGCTTGGTGAAGATCTATTGACTCTCCCAAACATTATCTAACACATTCCAATCTTGATAACATCGTTCACTTGGCGTAGAAGTCCATTTAATCTAATATAAGCCGAAAAGAATCAAATGGCCCTTCAACACATGAACCAAGATACCTTGGGTCTTCTACAACCGTGGGTGCTTGAAAAGCACCATCTCACTCATGTCATTCATGAAAGCATCAACTTCTTGGCCTAGAAGTTCTTTTAATCCAAGATGAATCGAAAAGGAAAAAATTAGCTTACAACTCTTAAACCAAGATAGATGGAGTCTGCAACCTCCATGGGTGCTTGGTGAACATCTGTTGACTCTCCCAAACATTATCTAACGCAGTCCAATCTTGATAACATCGTTCACTTGGCCTAGAAGTCCATTTAATCCAATATAAGCCGAAAAAATCAAATGGCCCTTCAACATACGAACCAAGATACCTTGAGTCTTCTACAACCGTGGGTGCTTGAAAAGCATCTATCGACTCTTCCAAACACCATCTCACTCATGTCATTCATGAAAATATCAACTACTTGGCCTAAAAGTTCTTTTAATTCAAGATGAATCGAAAAAGAACAAATGAGCTTACAACTCTTAAACCAAGATAGTTTGGGTCTTCAATCTCCATAGGTGCTTGGCAAACATCTCTTGACACACCCAAACATTATCTAACTCATTTCAATCATGATAGCAACGTTCTCTTGGCCTAAAAGTTCTCTTAATCCAAGATAAATCAAAAGGAAGAAATGCGCTTACAACTCTTAAACCAAGATGGCTTGGGTCTTAAACCTCCATGGGTGCTTGGCGAACTTCTATTGACTCTCCCAACCATTATCTAACTCATTCCATTCATGAAAAAGTCTTTCACTTGGCCTAGAAATTCTTTTCATCCATGATAAACCAAAAAGAATTAAGTGGGCTTACAACTCATGAACCAAGATAGCTAGAGTTTTCAACCTCAATAGGTGCTTGACAAACATCTCATGACTCTCCCAAACATTATCTAACTCATTTCAATCATGATAGCATCGTTCTCTTGGCCTAGAAGTTCTCTTAATCCAAGATAAACCGAAAAGGAAGAAATGGGCTTCCAACTCTTAAACCAAAATAGCTCAGGTCTTCAACCTCAATGGGTGCTTTGCGAACATCTCTTGACTCTACCAAACATTATCTAAGTCATTCCAATCATGAACGCATCGTTCACTTAACCTAGAAGTCCATTAAATCCAAGATAAGCCGAAAAGGATATAATGGGCTTACAACCGTTATACCAAGATACCTTGACTCGTTACCACCGTGGGTACTAGATAAACATGTATTGACTTTTTCAAACATCATCTAACTCATGCATTTCATGAAAACATGAACTATTTGACACAGAAGTTCTTTTAATCCTAGATGAACCGAAAAGGAACAAATGAACTTACAACTCTTAAACCAAGATAGTTTGGGTCTTCAACCTCCATGGGTTCTTGGCGAAATTCTATTGAATCTCCCAGACATTATCAAACTCATTCCAATCATGAACACATCGTTCACTTAGCCTTGAAGCCCATTAAATCCAAGATAAGCCGAAAAAGATCTACTCGGCTTACAACCTTTAATCCAAGATAACTTGAGTCTTCTACCACCGTGGGTATTTAAAAAGCATCTATTGACTCTTCCAAACACCATCTCAGTCATGTTATTCATGAAAACATCAACTACTTGGCCTAAAAGTTCTTTTAATCCAAAATAAACCAAAAAGGAAGAAATGGGCTTACAACTCTTAAACCAAGAAAGCTTGAGTCTTCAACCTTAGTGGGTGTTTGGTGAACATCTATTGACTCTGCCAAACATTATCTAAATCATTCCAATCTTGATAACATCGTTCACTTGGCATAGAAGTCCATTTAATCCAACATAAGCCGAAAAGAATCAAATGGCCCTTTGCCACATGAACCAAGATACCTTACGTCTTCTACCACCATGGGTGCTTGAAAAGCACCATCTCACTCATGTCATTCATGAAAACATCAACTACTTGGCCTAGAAGTTCTTTTAATCCAAGATGAATCGAAAAGAAACAAATGAGCTTACAACTCTTAAACCAAGATAGCTTGAGTCTTCAACCTCCATGGGTGCCTGGCGAACATCTATTGACTCTCCCAAACATTATCTAACACATTCCAATCATGATAACATCATTCACTTGGCCTAGAAGTCCATCTAGTCCAACATAAGCTGAAAAGAATCAAATGGACCTTCAATACATGAACCAAGATACCTTGAGTCTTCTACCACCGTGGTTGCTTGAAAAGCACCATCTCACTCATGTCATTCATGAAAACATCAACTTCTTAGCCTAAAAGTTCTTTTAATCCAAGATGAATCGAAAAGGAACAAATGAGCTTACAACTCTTACACCAAGATAGCTTCAGTCTTCAACCTCAATAGGTGCTTGGCGAATATTTGTTGACTCTCTTAAACATTATCTAACACATTCCAATTTTGAAAACGTCGTTCACTTCGCCATGAAGTCCATTTAATCCAACATAAGCCGACATGAATCTAATGGTCCTTCAATACATGAACCAAGATAAGAGAGGAAAAATGGTGGAAAAGGAAGGATAAGTTTTAGAATTCAATTTCTAATATAGTCATTATGTGGTGACCTTATAACACAAATCTAAGGTATATATGTAATTTCACACATATTTAATTAAAAATTCATTTCCCCCTTATTTGAGGGGGAAGAATTTTTGGGCTTCTCCCCTCATTAAAAATCATCCAAACAAGGCTTTTGACTCATTTTTCCTTTCCCTTCCCTTCCCCTCCCTCCACCCTCTTACCTACATCCAAACAATACACTAATGAAGGGTAGAAGAATAGATAAAAAAAACTTTCCTTTAGCGGTTACAGAATTTGATTTAGCGATGCCTTTTTCACTCCTATGCTTTATGAAACTCCAATCTTTAATTGAATCTAAACTACTTCTGTTGTTTTATATGAAATCTTACACTTTTAGGGTCTGGGTTTTGTCAAACCCATTGCCCATCAGTCAGGCCCTTACATGTAGCGCCTCTGCTTGTAGAAAAAACACTCACATAGCACAAGAGGCATGCACCTTGTAACACGTAATCCTTTAACCGCATAATTTATCAATTTACACGCGCTTACAAGGATATTCTTATTTTTACAAAAAAAATGGTAGATTTTCCTCTATTTCTCAAGCATTCTCAAGCAAGCAAACATAACAGAAGTACCAATTGGCCTGGTCATATGTAATACCTGCAACATCCACAAAATAGATATCATATAAAAAGGTCTCCGACCTCGACAGAAATGTACAATATTATGTTCCGTGCACAAAACATAAATGTTAATATTAACAAAAATTCTATCTGAGCACAATTTAAAATAGTGTTATCACAATTTTCTACGACGGCATGAACAAAATACTAATGGAACTGGGAACATCAACAATAGTTCACCAGTTCCCCTACCATGCCCCAACAATTAAATATACCATGTCCCAATAATTACATCAATGAACTCAACTCCAACCAAAATAATACAAGAAAATAAATGCTTGCTCAGCGAGGGCATATGGTCGCTCAGCGAATTTAAACCAATTTTCTATTGACTTCCTTAGCTCAACGAGGTCGATTGTCACTCAACGACGCCTTAATTCTGGGTACCATCGCTCAACGATGACAGTTCTTATACTCCACACGAATTACTAATCAACATAATCAAGGTTCATCCTCCATCACCATGCACAAAATGCAACAACTTAACTAGGGTTCACCCTCCATCAACATACCCACCACAATGCAATAATATAATTAGGGTTCACCCTACGTCACAATGCCCAATGACTCTCAAGGTCCGGCTTTTCCTCATGTGTGCGAAGGACTACATCATGGTCTGATTTTTCCTCATTTTTGGCCAGGACTACCTCATGGTCCAGCTTCCCGTCATTATTGCCAAGGACTAACTCAAGGTCCAGCTTTGCCTCATTTTGCCAAGGACTACCTCATGGTCCGGCTTTTCCTCATTTTGCCAAGGACTAACTCAAGGTCCAACTTTTCCTTATTTGTGCATTCAACATTCATACATCAACATCATTCATCTCAAAATCATAATCAAGACAATAAGGCATAATTCATCATTTTCTTAACATCATCACTACATTCATCAATCATGCAATATTATCATTCATCTCAAAATCATAATCAAGACAATAATGCACAATTCACCATTTAGATAAGGCATGTATCAACCTCCTATAACCTAGGTTATGCACTAATTCTCAAGATTAAACAATTTCCCTCACTTTGATACATGCTCTCAACCCCTCAAATCTAACAATTCTAACCTCATTCTTGCATCATTAATAAGACTAAACAAGCATCAACACATACTAAAATCATTATTTTTGGATTTCCCCCATCAACCCTCAAAACCCTAACGTCCTCCATGCCAAAGCTACAAGTAAACTCACACTCACCTAAGGTGATTTTGGGCACCAAACCACCACCTTTGAGCCTTCCAAGGACACACCAACAGCCCTCCAAGTTGCAACTCTTGCTCCCTGAATTTCGTGCTCCAAATGCTTCCAAAATTTGGTGGTAGACTCAAGAGGTACTCCCCAACACTTCTTCTCAAATGACTCAAGTCATCCAAGCAACTTTAGGCAATGGATATTTTCGAGTTTGGGGAGAGAAATGGAGGCCTCAAGATTTTGAAACCATGGGATTGCAGATGAATGTGAGGGGAGCAATTTTTGTGAAAGATGCTAGTTGAATGCAGGTGGGGGTGGTTTGGGAGCTTGAGAAGGAGAGCATCAATGGAGGAAAGGAAATGGAGGAAGAAGATGAAGTTTGGGCTTCTCCCCCTCCCTCCATCAGCCAGCCCCCACATAGAGAATGGAAGAGAATTTCTTGCTTCCAATTTTGCCCCTAACCCTTCCCAACTAGGACTAACTTCCCCCTCAACTAAGTGGTATTATAAAAAATGCCATTAATTAGTGAAATGGACTAGAATGTCCCTAATAATTTCACACGAATTCCTAAAATGTCCTCCCACACTGATATTTTTACTAATTTGCCACCGAGTGTAGCCCTCTACTGAAATGCCCCCGCGGTCTGGCCAGAACCGCAAAAATATAAATTTTGTATTCTCTTTCTTTTTCCGTCCAAATTCCTCCGGGCTGACCGAAGTTATTAAAATATTACGATAATTTCTTAAATCTCGATTCTCACCCTAATTTCATACACTCAGTCAATAGTTCATATAAAATCTCAAAATTTAAATATCAGGGATATTACATTTCTTCCCCCTTTTTTAAGAATTTTGTCCCCAAAATTCAATCGGAGGTATATGTATGTATATATACATACCTGACAAGAATAGGACAGGATACTGTTCACGCATGTCCTCCTCTAATTCCCACATAGCCTCCTCCGACGATAACCCATCCCAGAACACCTTCACCAAAGGAATTGTCTTGCTCCTCAGGGTCTTCACACTACGGTCAACAATCCTAGTCGGCCTAGCCTGAAATGTGAGGTCATCCCTCAATTGTACTGACTCTATTTCCCGAATGTGTGAAGGGTCCGGGACATATTTTCTCAACTGAAACACATGGAACACCGGGCAGAGGTTTAACAAGTGTGGGGGAAAGGCTATGTGATAGGCTACGGGCCCAACTTGCTTCAAAACCTAAAAAGGACCAATGAAATAGGGGTTGAGTTTCTTGGCCCGAATGGCCCTGCCAAGGCCAGTAGTGGGGGAGACTCTCAAACATACATGATCTCATTCCTCAAACTCTAGAGGTCGTCGCATGTTATCGACATTACTCTTTTGTCGACTCTAAGCAATCCTAATCTTTTCTCGAATAACCTGGATCTTCTCAGTGGTTTCCTGAACCAACTCTGGGCTTAACAGGTTACGCTCCCCTACTTCATACCAACACAAGGGTGATCTACACTTCCTACCATAGTGCCTCATATGGTGCCATCCCAATGCTGGAATGGTAACTGTTATTGTAGGCAAACTCCACTAGTGGCAAGTACCTATCCCAACTACCCTTATCCTCTAGAACACACGACCTAAGCATATCCTCTAGGGTCTGTATTGTCCTCTCGGATTGGCCATCTGACTGAGGGTGGTAGGCGGTACTAAAACTCAGCTTAGTACCGAAGGAATGATGGAGAGATCTCCAAAACCTAGATGTGAACCTAGGGTCTCTATCAAACATGATGTTAAGCAGTACCCCATGCAACCGTACAATTTCCTTGACAACTAAGTCAATCAGTCTAGCCAAGGAGTAAGAAACCCTAATAGGGAGAAAGTGGGCAGACTTAGTCAGTCTATCCACTATGACCCATATCGCATCATACCCGCTCTGCACTCGAGGTAGACCAGTCACAAAGTCCATGGTAATTCTATCTCACTTCCATTCAGGTATCTCAAGGGGTTGAAGTACCTCGGCTGGTTTTTGGTACTCAATCTTGACCTTTTGACAAATCAAGCACTTGGACACCTATTCGGCCATTCCCTCTTCATGCCCAGCCACTAGTACCTCTCCTTTAAGTCTCGATACATCTTGGTCGTACCAGGATGTATTGAGAACCTACTCTTATGGGCTTCCTCTAGGATTTATTCCTTGAGACCCCCCTTCCATAACACAAATCCTCTTCCCAAACATGATCAACCCATCGTCGCCTTTTGAGAATTGTATTGAGACCCTGCGGGCCTGCAAGTCCTCATCCAAACTCTGCACTTGTCTAATCTGATCCTTCAGGCCACACGAGATCTCCAACATGGTTAATCTCAGTGTCAAGCTATTTAGGTCAATTCGTAGGTGATGGTCCCTAAACTGCTCAATCAAACCCATCTTGCGTGTCATCATTTGGGACACGTGTAGGGATTTCCTACTCAAGGCATCGGCCACTACATTGGCCTTACACGGATGGTACTTAAGGCCAAAGTCGTAGTCTATAAGGAATTCTAACCACCTCCTCTGCCACATGTTCAACTCCTTCTTATAGAACAAGTATCTGAGGCTCTGTGTGGTCACTGAACACTTCAAACTTAATCCCATATAGGTAGTGGCTCCATATTTTAAGGGCAAAAACTACGGCTGCTAACTCTAGGACATGGGTAGGATAATTCTCATTGTGGGGTCTAAGTTGTCTAGACGCATACGCTATAACCTTCCCATCTTACATTAGGACACAACCTAGGCCTATTATAGACACATCACAATAAACCTCTAGGTCTCTGGACAAGTCGGCTATTGCTAAGACAAGTGTCATCATCAACTTGGTCTTAAGCTCTTGAAAACTCTTTTCACACTTCTCATCCTACACCATAGCTTGTCCTTTACGGGTCAACTTAGTCAAGGGTAGTGCTAACTGGGAGAATCCTTGAATGAATCGTCTATAGTACCCAACCAAACCTAAGAAACTCCTAATCTCGGTGACTGACTTCAGTCGTTCCCATTGGAGGACTGCGTCCACCTTACTAGGGTCCACCGCAATCCCCTCTCGGGATATCGTATAACCCAAAAACTTAACCTCACTCAGCCAAAACTCACTTCTCGGACTTAACATACGACCTCCTATCCCTAAGGATCTGGAGAACTATCCGGAGGTGCTTCTCATGCTCCTCTGGAGTCTGGAAATAGATGAGAATGTCATCTATGAAGACTACCACAAACTTATCCAAGTACAATCTAAAGATCCTATTCATGTAATCCATGAACACAGCTGGGGCATTGGTCAGACCAAAGGGCACTACCAAGTACTCATAATGCCCATACTTAGTCTAAAAGGCTATTTTGGACACATCATCGGGTTTAATCTTGATCTGGTGGTATCATGACCAAAGGTCAATCTTAGAGAATACTGTGGCATCTCTCAGCTGGTCAAGCAAATCGTCTATCCAAGGCAGTGGGTATTTGTTCGTTATAGTGACCTTATTCAACTACCTATACTCCACGCACGGCCTCATGCTTTTATCATTTTTCTTTGCTAGTAATACAGGTGCCCCCCACGGGGACACACTCGACCTAATGAACCCCTTCTAAGGTGCTATGGATACTGGCCTCGACCCCGACACTAAGTCTATGGGAAACTCTACTTCCTTATCAGGTGGCAAGCTGGGTATTTCCTCCGGGAACACGTCCATAAATTCATTCACCACAGGTGTTCTAGCTAAGTTCCACTCAACCTCCATGTCCAAGGAGAACAGTAACATGTAAACTTGGCTCCCATCTACCAGGCATTGGTTTAGTTATGAAACTCGGGGTAACACGGAAACATTTGTAGAACATGTTGAATTAGGGACCAAAGGAAAAGTCACAGTTTTTGAAAAACAATCCAGCTGAAATAACCAAATGAAACACAAGAAGGGGGGTTGAATTGTGTTTCTTAACCCTTTTTGATGAATAAAAGATTTTCGTTTTAACAAACGATTGAACACAACGAAGGATAAAGTTTAACAAGTAAAGAACTTAGAAACAACACGGCTCAATCCTATTGGACTCTAAGGATTTTGAAAAAACTTTTAAGAAAACAGTTAACACGTTCAAATAACCAATTAAAAAGTCTTTGTTAGTAAACACAATAGTAAACCCTAGAAGTTAGTGAATATAATAAAACACACTAGAAGAGAAGAGAAGCTTACACACGAGATTTATCCTGGTTCACTCTTACCAACCAAGAGCTACGTCCAATCCCTTCAACCAGAAGGATTTTCAACTAATCTTTTTCAGATTACAAGTATTAATCACCTCTTCAGGTTACAAGTATTTTCAACCTCTTCATGTTCAACCACACTAGTATTCTTTTATACACAGCCTCTTTAGGCTTACAACGCTAAGATGAAAAAGAATAAGAAGACGAAAGCTTGAGTTTGAAACTCACTAACAAATGAGAATAGACAATGAATCTCAGGACTTTTTCTTTTTTACACGTATATATAAATCCAAGAAGAGATAAAGCTTTTTAGTCTTTGTAAGGTGCTTCGGCAAAGATCGCTTTTCTCTTCAAGTGCTGCTCCTTCTATTTATATGAAAGAACAAGATGAGCAGGCTTCATGAGCTTCATCGTCCAACGTAAACATTTATTACCGTTCTGAGTAGCATTAAAAACATCTACTAAAAACGTGCTGAACTTCTTCTGAAAAGTGACTTTGATTCTAAGAGATTTCCAATCATGTGATAACAAAGTCCTGATTTATCTGAGATCGCAGAAAGTTCCTTATTTGCAGATCTTTGAGGTTGTTAGACAATGTCAGCAAAAAGTGGCTCAATTGACTTCTTCTATTGCCGTGAGCTGTCAGAGTTCTTTTCCAGCATTAAATGAGGAACAATTCTTCATTTTTGAATTTTAACTAGGACGAGAGCTTGAGCTTGAACTTTGTAAAGGAGATTTGAGTCTGAGCTTTAACAAAAAAGGATAGTATTGGACAAACCAATAAAATAGTAACAGTAAACACATACAATCAATGGACGCACATGAAGCATATGACGCAGTGGACGCAAGAAAGGTTTCGTAGAAACCGTATTGAACGCAAACTATCAAACTATTTGTTTTAAAACAACTTTATTGAAGAATTCCTAAAAATAATTGTAACAGAGTCAATATTGAAAGGAATTATAGTTTTATCAAAAACATTCTGTCGAAACACTTACTTGTTCAAGCTTAATAAATATTTTTGTTATCTTCAAAACTTAACAGGAAAAGCTTGAGCTTTTTGACATTAGTGCTAAACCTTTTAAAAGAAATTGGTTTCAACACCAGCATCACCTGGTTGGCCGAAAGCCAATCCATACCCAGAATAACATCAATACCTTTTAAGGGTAAGCAGATCAAGTCTACTGTAAACGATCGGTCATGAAGCTCAATCGTACAACTCATGCAACAATGGGAAGTAAAGATTTTGTCCTTAGCTGGTGTGGTTACACTTAAAGTGAATGGTAGGGGTGTTGTGGTCAGACTTAGTGACTTCACACATACTTCAGAAATAAATAAATGGGTTTCCCCCGTGTCAAAAAGTATAATTAAGCTATGACCATTCAGTAGGCACATACCTTGGATTAAGTCACTCGCATGTGCATGCTCCCCACTCAGAGTAAAAACTCTCCCCTGGTTCTGGGGTTTAGGCGTTGAAGCTGGCGCCCTTGGAGGTCGCGGGCAATTCTTGGAGATACGTCCAATCTTCTGGCAATTAAAACAGAAAACTCCCTTCTACGTGCAGTCTCAGGATATATGCTCCTACTGGCCGCATCGGAAGCATGTCACCGCGATGGGTGGTCTTGGAATGTGTGCCTTGGCCCCAGCTGGGCCTTGCACCTGAGCTGGTTAGGGTAGATAGAGAGCTCGCCCCCCTCTATTTTGACTACCCCGGAACCTGGTGTTGCGGTTAAACGGGGTGTCCACCGCCTTGCGATTCTCTACGCTCTGACTGCTCTCTCTCTGGGCTTCATCATGCCATCTCCACCAACGAGGTAAACTCCCTAACCCTGAATCCGCAAGCCACCTGCCTCAAGGCGGGTTTCAGTCCTCTCTCAAATTGTGCACACTTCCATGCCTCATTTGGCCCGTGTTGGAGGAAACTGGCATATTTCGATAGCACGTCGAACTTGGCCGCATACTACCCGACGGAGAGGTCTCGTTGTTTCAGCTGCATGAACTTGGACTCCTTCTGAATTTGAAAGTTTTCAGGGAAATACTTCTTGAGGAAGGCTTCTTTGAATGCCTCCAAACACACAGGCAAGGCCTGGTCGAGTAGCTTTCCACCAATGCTCGGCCTCCCCCTCAAGCAGGTAAGTAGCGTACGGTACCTTATGCTCTTCGGCACAAGCCATTGCCTCAAACTTCTCTAAGCGCTAAACCCATCGTTCAGTCGGCACTAGGTCAAAAGTCCCCCTGGAACGTCAAAGGATTTCTCCTGCAGAACTCCACTAGCCCCTGCGCCTGGCTAGCAACAAGCAACATATGCCACAGGAGGTGTGGGTTCCCATCGTAGCTCCCGAAAGATATCTCCTAATGCCTAGGCCAACACCCCTAGTACTCCCACCATAGGGTTGGCCTCCCTCGTAGGGTTGACAACCCTGCGACCTCACCCCTGTCGTGACATAATTCTGCACACCACACGAAAAATATCGAGTTGATCAGTCTCTATATTTAACATGTAGTAAGGTAGCAACAACGAAAAGCCGTAGGCAATCATCCTAAGTGCTCAGTATGAATATAGACCCATAATCCGCAGTCCTTATAGGAAGGAACTGCTCTAATACCATTAATGTAACACCTAATTCTTTAACCGCATCATTTACCAATTTACATGCACTTACAAGGATATTCTTATTTTTACAAAAAATATGGTAGATTTTCCACTATTTCTCAAGCATTCTCAATCAAGCAAACATAACAGAAGTACCAGTCGGCCTAGTCATATGTAATACCAGCAACATCCACAAAATAGATATCATATAAAACAGTCTCCGACCTCAACAAAAATGTACATCATGTTCCGTGCACAAAACATAAATGTTAATATTAACAACAATCCTATCTTAGCACAATTTAAAATAGTGTTATCACAATTTTCTACGGCGTCATGAACAAAATACTAATGGAACTGGGAACATCAACAATAGTTCACCAGTTCCCCTACCATGCCCCAACAATTAAATATATCACGTCCTAATAATTACATCATTGAGCTCCAACCAAAATAATACAGGAAAATGCATGCTACAACTACAACAATTTACCAGCAACCCCGTACTCACCCCGTAAAGGGTCCTTGCTCAACCTACGAGTATAAAGGTGAGGGGAGTAAGATATAAATCCCAGTGAATATGAATATACTCGTAAATAAGGTATGCATAAGAGTCAAGATATGAAAGTATAAGGTCATCAATATATCTACTTCAACTGTGAATCTATAAAATAGCTTGGGAAATTACATGGTAACTAGTGAATTTGTTAGGGGTGGAAACATCCCAACAATAACATAGTGTGTGGATGGTGGTTAAAGTATAAAAATAGTCTTGGTAGATTTTAACTAAGTGTAGGGACTTTAACAAGCTAGAGAATCATGGAATAAGGGCAATTCAACAATGGCTCAGCAATGCAATGCATTCGCGCGAATTTCAACCAATTTGCTACTGACTTACATCGCTCAGCGAGGCTAATTGTTGCTCAGCGACACCCCAATTCTGGGTACCATCGCTCAGCGAGGGCATATGGTCGCTTAGCGAATTTAAACCAATTTGCTACTGACTTACCTAGCTCAACAAAGCCAATAGTCGCTCAACGACACCCCAATTCTGGGTACTATCACTCTACGATCTTATCATCGCTCAATGACATCCTAATTCTAGGTACCATCGCTCAGCGATGGAATGTGGTCGCTTAGCGATGACAGTTCTCGTACTCCACACGAATTACTAATCAACATAATCAAGTTTCACCCTCCATCATCATGCACACCACAATGCAATAACATAACTAGGGTTCACCCTACATCAACAGACATACCACAATGCAATAACATAACTAAGGTTCACCCTACATCAACATACCCACCACAATGCAATAACATAACTAGGGCTCACCCTACGTCAACATACACGCCACAATGCCCAATAACTCTCAAGGTTCGGTTTTTCCTCATATGTGCCAAGGACTACATCATGGTCCAGCTTTTCCTCATTTTTGACCAACACTACCTTATGGTCCTCCTTTCAGTCATTCTTGCCAAAGACTAACTCAAGGTTCGGCTTTTCCTCATTTTGCCAAGAACTACCTCATGGTCCGGCATTTTCTCATTTTGCCAAGGACTAACTCAAGGTCTGGCTTTTTTACTCATTTGTGCATTTAACAGTCATACATCAACATCATTCATCTCAAAATCACAAACAAGACAATACGGCACAATTCACCATTTTCTCAACATCATCAATACATTCATCAATCATGCAATATTATCATTCATCTCAAAATCATAATCAAGACAATAATGTATAATTCACCATTTAGATAAGGCATGCCTCAACCTCCTATAATTTAGGTTATGCATTAATTCTTAAGATTAAGCAATTTCCCTCACTTTGATACATGTTCTCAACCCCTCCAATCTAACAATTCTAACCTCATTCTTGCATCATTAATAAGACTAAACAAGCATCAACACATACTAAAATCATCATTTTTGGATTTCCCCCATCAACCCTCAAAACCCTAACTTCCTCCATACCAAAGCTACAAGTAAACTCACACTCACCTAAGGTGATTTTGGGCACCAAACCACCACCTTTGAGCCTTCCAAGGACACACCAACAAACCCCCAAGTTGCAACTCTTGCTCCTCAAATTTTGTGCTCCAAATGCTTCCAAAATTTGATGGTAGATATAAGAGGCACTCCCCAACATTTCTTCTCAAAGTACCCAAGTCATCCAAGCAACTTTATGCAATTGGTATTTTCAAGTTTGGGGAGAGAAATGGAGGTTTCAAAATTTTGAAATCATAGGAGTGTAGAGGAAGGTGAGGGGAGCAATTTTTGTGAATGATGCTAGTTGAATGGAGGTGGGGAAGAAGGTGTTTTGGGAGCTTGAGAGAGAGAGTATCAATGGAGGAAAGGAAATGGAGGAAGAAGATGAAGTTTGGGCTCCTCCCCCTCCCTCCATAAGCCAACCCTCACATAGAGAATGGAAGAGAATTTCTTGCTTCCAATTTTTCCCCCCAACCATTCCCAACTAGAACTAACTTGCCCCACAACTAAGTGGTATTATAAAAAATGTCACTAATGAATGAAATGGACTAGAGTGTCCCTAATAATTTCACATGGATTCCTTAAATGTCATCTTTCACTAATATTTTTACTAGTTTGCCACCAAGTGTGGCCTTCTACTGAAATGCCCTCGCGGTATGGCCGGAACCGCAAAAATTTAAATTTTGCATTCTCTTTCTTTTTCCGTCCAGATTCTTCCGAGGCGGCCGAAGTTATTAAAATATTATGATAATTTCTTAAATCTCGATTCTCACCCCAATTTCCCCAGAGTTATACACTCAGTCAACACAGTTCATATAACAACTTAAAATTTAAAAATCATGGATGTTACACACCTCAATGTAGGACTAGCGCCTCAACTAGAAAGATGGCTTAACCGTCCCCAAGCCTCACCTTAGTGCCTAGGCAGTGCTTGGTGACGCATTCATCGACACTGATTCCAAGTAATGATGAAGAAAAGTTGAAATTCTAAGCTAATAACAGAGCCTGTATGCTTATTAATGAGTGAAAACTTTAACCAAAGACAGCTAACTATCATGTAAACAAAACACCATAAGGAACTAAGTACAAACCAAACTTTAAAACTAAAAGTGCCAAAAACAGCAGACCACATACCACTAACATACAAGTAAACACATGTAATTTTAGCAAGAGCCATAGGCTGAAAATTGAAGAAAACAGAGTATGAGTACAAAAATTATATCAACACCTTTCCAATGAATAGAATTAAAACAGCACAAACACATTTCTCCACTAATGGAATTACATATTTTTAGCATCTACAATTCTTTTTTTTTCTTTCCCATCCTCATATAAACTACCAGGATTCCATTAGGATGAGAAAAGAGTGAGCATAGTAATTCAACACTTTCTTTCATTTAACTATTTACAAACTCAAAAAACTAACAAACAATATCAAATCATGTAAAGCTCAAACCACAATAACTGAAACAAAACTATTTATCACGAGAACCACACTAGAGGAAAAATCTAAAAATCACAAAAAACAAAGCAAAGTATGGAAGCTGAAGCTTCACATTCACTGGCTCAAAATATAATAACAAAAACCCAACAAACGCTCAGTTACCCCAAACCATTTCCCTTAACTTAATTCACCAGGCCCACATAGCATCTGATTCATTTCCATCAACTACCCAGCGTGAAAAGACTCCCCAAATATAACCATAGTCAACAAATCATAATAAAAAGCGAGCTTCCAAGCTTGGAGTCGTTTATACACGGTTAACTAGAACACTTGCAACGCATTAAAATGAGGAACAAGAAGAAAATGAAACAAAGAAAACTTATAAAAGGAAAAGAAAAAAAAAACTACCATCCAAGAAGCTCACAGGATAAAGTTAAAAAACTCCATAGCGTAATTTCCCCTTTCGATTCAATCTCATTTTTAAAACCTAACTTATTTGATGTTTCCTCACTAACCTTCACCTTATAATAATAGCACAAATTAAATGTGAAGAAAAAAACGGACACAACCTGCTAGACCTGAAGATCAAATCAAATGAAAACTTGAAAACCCACAACACAAGACAATTAAACAAGATAAAAGTAAAGGGAAATATAATATGTACCGAAAACATCAAGTTCACTGAGTTAACAGGAAAAATCAAATGCAGGTTACAAAACCAATAATAATGTCCCATGTGATCAACCAAAACTTTAAACATGTTAACGGCAACTTTTAAACTCATGCAAATCAACACATTCAATTCTAAATCCTCAATAAACCCTAATAAATAACAGATTTCAAGCAAGGTAGTCAAAGGCAAAATGTGCTCTTAAGGTGCTAAGGGCCTACAACGTCTTGAGGCGAGATGCATCAAAAAGTGCAAACCTCACTTAATACAATATTATATATAATATAAATTCGAATTTCTATAAGTAGACAGAATAAAAAAAAGAAGTTAATGTGTTTTTGGTGACAGAGTCATAAAGCCCTATGACACAAAATTGAAAATAGAACACATGGCATGTATACATACCAAAACGGAGCATTAAGAACAAAATAAAATATATAAAAATTAGTTAAAGTGACTTGGAAATTGCCAAAATAGATAAGAAGATCAAAACAATAATAAAAAACAAGCTTAATTATAGAAAGTATTGAAAAGACAAACAAAAACATTAAAAACAAAGCAAGAATGAAAAATAGAGCATGTTGCTTGTCAATAGTGTAACAAAAAAAATAAATCAATAATTAGAAGTGTTACTGTCATATATAGAATCAAAACACCTAAGGATGAGTAGAAGAACAGATAAAAACAATTTTCCTTATAGCAACTGATTCAATACCATCTACAACCCAGCAACATAAGACTCCCCGAATATAATCATAGTCAAGAGATGATAACAAAAAGCAATCTTATATGACCCACAACATAAGGTGACTAAAACAAGATATAAGTAAAGGCAAAAATAATCTGTACCGAAAACATTAAATTCACTAAGTTAATTGCAACAATAAAATGGAGGTTACTAAATCTATAATAATCTCACGTGATAATAATTAAAGTAGAAATATACATATGGCAGCTCTCAAAATCAAAATTCACAATGGAAAGATATAGACAAGTTAAATAATTTAACTTAATAAAATATTACATTAATATAAATTCCAATTTCTAAAAGTAGATAGAATAAAAGAACATGGTCCTAAAGAGTTTTTGGTGACACAAAATTGGCAACAGAATATGCGCATGTATACCGACCGAAACGTAGTAAGAATCAAAAATAAAATTAATAAAAAAATCAGTTAAAATGGCATGGAAACTGCCAAAATAGATAAGATTAAAAATGTAATTACAAAAAAAAAAGTTTAACAATTGAAAGAATAGAAAATATAAATAAAACTGATTGTAAATAAATCAAGACTGAAAAACAAAGCATGTTGCTTTTCGGTAGTGAAACAAAAAAAGTCAATAAATGAAAGTAAAACTATCACAAAAAGAAACGAAACACCCAAAGAAGAGTAGAACAATAGTTAAAAAACAATTATACTTAATTTGGCATAGCGGTGGCTATTTTTCTCCATAGTTTTAGGAAACACCAATATTTAATTGAAACCATATGCTTTTAGGGGCTGGGCTTTGTCAACCCACTGCCCATCAGTCAAGCGCCCCATGTGAGTGTCTCTAGTCCCAGAAAGAGGCATCAGTCAAGAGCTTGCATGGTGCAACTCTACTTGTAGAAAAAGTGCTCTCAGGGCGCAAGAAGCAAGCGCCTCATCAAGTAAGAGGCGTTCGTTTGTTCCCCCGCCTAGGCTTAGTGCCTTGTTGCGCCTTTAACTACATTGATTCCAAATAGACATGAAGAAATATTGGAATTCTAAGCCAGTAACAGAACTTGTATAGTTATTAATGAAACAAAACTATAATCAAAGACAGCTAACTCTCATGACCAAAGTAAACAAAACAGCATATGGTACTAAGTACAAACCTGACTTTAAAACCGACAGTGCCAAATACTGCAGACCACGTAACACTAAATGACAAGTAGACACATGTAATTTCTGCAAAAGCCATGGGCTGAAAACTAAACAAAGAAGAGTATGACCACAAAAACAATACCAGCACAGTCAAAAAGGAAAGTTTTTAAATACTATAGTTTGGCTAAAGGCATTTTACTAGCATTTTACAATAACAACATATAGAAAAGATACTAAACTACTAGGACATATCAGACCATATCTTTTCTTTCACCAGTGTTTCCTCTGCAGAAATAAAGCACAAAAAAACAAATGAAAAATTATGACAAAAGAACTAAAAAAGCCTAAGTAAATGCTCTAAGTTCAAGTAAATGAGAAAAACACAAGACAACTTGAGATTCCACTAATACAAACCAGCTTTGATATCAATAGCAGCTACCTTCCCAATTAATAACAATGCATATATGCCACACAGGCTAGTGTGCCATCCATAGACAGAACTATGCACACCTCAGAATTTATTTGAGGGGAAAATCAATTGATGGCAACCATCAATTGCATATTACAGTTGATATGCTGCACAATAAACCCAAACTAAAGCCTCAAAATAAAGTCTAAAACAACCACTTATAAGCAAGAGAGTATTCTATTGACATACCTAAACTAGCTAACAAGGAGAAAACCAAAAATGTTTATTTCTTTCATTCTATCTTGTAACAGTGCATCTTAATTTGAATTGGAAGTATCAAAAACTTTAAAATACCCACAAAAATCAGAATTGTCATCACCTATTCTGGTGGATTGGGACAGCAAGGCTTGATCAAACCACAAAAGGAGGAAGACCAAGGAAGGCAAAGAGAGAGCACGATACATACTGGTCGGAAAAAAAAAAAAAACCAAGAAACCTCCACCACTCTATAAAAGAGAGAATTTTGAAAGTGTAATATATGACACACAATTTTTATCTTGTTCGTATTCAACTAAAGCCTTTGAACTAAAGGCCACTTGCATATTAAAATGGGGGAATCACAAACACCCCTGCAAAACCCAAAAAAGGGACAGTACTGCTAATATAATCCAGAATCACTAAATAAAAGCATAAATTCCGTTAGACAAGAAAAGCATAATGTGACCTACTATCCTTATCCTAAGATCTATAAATCAACACTACAATTTAAATGATTATGTCACAGGGATGCTTTAATAGAAGAGCATAAGAATTTCTCACAAGTTATAGGTAAAAGACAACATTCAGGACGCAGAAACATGACAGGATGATATGCTAAAGTCTAAAATCATATTGACCATACCCTTCGTGATCCTTTTCAAGCCCCAATGGCTTAGATAACACTCGGGGCTATTATCATCAATCAAAAGGTAAAAAATAATCAGATAGTCACATTGAGCAAAAAGTATGAAAAGGAAAGCTCCCAAACTAGATGCAATTGCTAAAGCGAGTTTAGTGTGAAGCCTCGAACCATTTCATGTGACAACTCTTACATTACTGCTGGAACACTAACTTGCTAAGTAAAGAACCGAAACACCAAAAGAAGAGTAGAAGAACAGATAAAAAAACAGTTTGCCATTCGCGGTGGCTTTTTGTCCCTTCTGGTTTACGATACTCCAATCTTTAATTCAATCCTAACAACCTCTGTAGTTTTATATGAAACCTTTTCTTTTAGGGGTTGGGTTTTGTCAAACCCACTGCCCATCAATCAGCCACTCACATGAAGCGCCTCTGCTTGCAGAAACAGCTTTCTCAAGGCACGATAGGCATGCGCTTCAATGAAGGAGCAGCGTGATAGGGCCCAAAATGAGTTATGAGATCCAAAAGAGCAGTTGGGTTACCATGTCAAATGGGCGTAACATTTGGAAAATTTATACTAGGAGAAATAGAGGGTGAAATACTGAGCTCGCAGTGAGAGAAGAAAATAGATGAGAGTGGTTACAGGAGTTGTGGGTTACGGTTATTAATAGGTTGGGTGCAGGGTAGTGGAGGTGTTTTGGAAAAACAGTTATGCTGATAAGGATAGAGAGCATTAGTTCTTTGTAGGAGCCTAGCTCTGTGGCAGTAGTGGTATTGATCCCAATGTAATTCCCTCATTTCAGAAATAATACACATTTCGTTCCACTATTGAATTATGGTTGTCTAGTTTTCTGCTGTGTTATTTCTGGTTTGTATCAAATTTGTCCGACCTGCCAGATACGCACAAAGATGTTTTTTTGAGAAGGGATCAGTGCTTTAAGGAGAAGGGGTGAGACGAATGCCGCCAAAGAAAATGGAGGCCAAGATAGCAGCATTCGAGAATGAGGTGACGAGCATCAAAATGACTCTAGCAAACATGCATCTCAAGGCAGAAGAGAATGAAGAGAAGATAATTACAATGCTAACAAAAGGCCTGGGCGAGAGCTCAGGAGAGGATGGACGACAGAACACAACACCAGAAAATGAGAACAGAGAATTGGAGAATATTATCCTCTGTTTCACTTTTTTTTCTCCCTAGTCCCCTCTAATATAATTTTCATTGAATGGAGTTAGAGTAAGTAATCTACTGAAAATCTTGAAAATGTTAAAATACTGGAAACAAATTTTATGAAAGAAAAGAATTGTTCAGAGGAAATAAGGGATATAAAGATAAAGAGGATAAAACTTCTAGCTTAGACCAAGCACCAAACAAAGGAAAAATAAAATAAAAGCGTAATACAAAATAGCTCTCCAATTATTCTATAATACTAATAATATCTATAAAAAGAACTCGCTGGAAGAATTTATTTGCGGAACACCATCATTAAAAAAATCTCATCCCATAGCAAGTCTAAGGAGAAAGATTTCCCCTTAAATCTCTAATCATTTGGGAGTAACACATTTTCTGGCTTCAAAGGAACAATGTTCACATTGATAAGAAAAAAAATTACAATTATTAGGAACTCTTCCAGTCTAAATATAAACCAAAGGTACATTGTTCACAGTGTTAAGGAACTCTATCTAATAAATTCATTTATGGGTTCCCTGGAAAGTCACTCAGGGTTAAGAATATAGTTTTAGAATATGTTAGGTGACAGAACATGCACAAAATCATTATCAACCCAACTGTTGTCATAAGAGAAAAATTATTTAACTTAAAATCAATGCCAGTTACCAAATACCATCGTCCTCTGCTCACAGCGATGCTCCAATGATTCTCAATTTGGGAACAACATCAAGGAATCAAGGCATTGGAATTGCAATCTAGAATTTTATTACAAAATAAAATGGTATGCTATGGATTCTACATCATATACAGATAATGAAAGTGAATAAAAGTGCTAAATTAAATTGAATAAGTACTTGAATGAAAACCTTACTTGTAGTGAAAGACCTACGTCTGCAATTTTAGCACCGCATCTAACCATGTAGACAATTGAACAAAACCTCAGAGCATGAAGATAGTTTGGTTACCCATGCTCCACAGTTCATCAAATGCCAAATGTGATCAATTCTCATCTACTAACCAATCACACTGTTTATAATATCACAAAGCAAAACCCTTTTAAGAATTGAAAACACCTTCAAATGTAACGCCATTATTAGACTTGTAACACCACTGTTACACAATTCTTCCCACAAAAAAAAAGAACATAAAACATGAATATCCATAAGATTTCAACATAATTAAAGCAAAACGGAATAGAAAAGAATAAAATTAGTAACAAAAAGGGTTGGGCACAAAACTGAATCACTCACTCATCAGAAACATTACAATATATGTCGGTGAGAAACCCAAAGGGCTAGGTCATTTTGTTCTCCTCTGTTTTAGCTTCAAGCAAGCTTGAAATGGAGAGGCAGAGGAACAGACCATAGCAAGAGAACCTAGAGAAGCAAAAAGAATCATCAATTAAACAAAAAGAAAGCTGTAATTTATTCACAATTTATATATATTGTCTTTGGGAGATATGAAGTTGACATAACCGTAACAGAGTGATGTCTCCATGGAGGGAAGGTAATGCAACAACAAAAGCAATTAATCCAATAATATGGCTATATAAACAGTAAATATCGTTGTTAACAATTCTCAACTTCAAGAGCAATCCTATGATGCAAATAAAAAATATGGTAAGTATTGCAAACACACTAATGAGATGAGTGAAGAAGCAAAGGTCATGGTCATGGATAAGAAAGAAGCTACTACAGTCCAACAAAGGATGTTGATCCAAAAGTTATCTTTTCTGTTTCTTTACGTCAAAGGATGTAGGCATATAACTAAGCTCTTGGTTTCACAAAATGCATAAATCAATAGTATAACTATGGATGACTTTCATATACTTTAGTCCAGAATTGTGAAAATTATTAGCTAATTTTGTGAGAAGATGTACTAAACGAACAGGGCTCTAGAAGAAGGAATAAAAGGAATGCATTAAAGCTCAATGACGCTCAAACCTGTACATGTAAAGCTAAAACAGAAACTATTAAACTTGCACATGTAAAGCTAAAACAGAAACATCAATTTTTTTTTTTTGTTCATTAGTAAGTTATAAAGTTTCACTTGACCTGTTAAAAAAATAGGAATGGAGAAGAAAAAGGGTCATACGCTCCAAAATTGGAGCAGATACAGACCAACATCGGTCAGATTAGAGGGTGAACTGAAGTTGGGGTTATGACAACAAAATGTTATAGAATCAACTTGTGCAAGACAATAGAAACAAAATGTAATGCATAGCCTACTTGCTGCTTTAACTTAAATGTAACTGCTTGTAGTAATCCTCCATATGGATTGAATCTATTATCAATCATAAAAAGTTTAACCTATTGAAATTTAACAGACTGGTTGAAAATCTATCATTAGTCATAGAACTCGATTCTTTAGCTAAATTCTTCAATATTATACAGCTGGGATGTTTTCATATATGGTCCCTATGTAGGTCCTCAAGAACCTATTATATAGAATGATTATTAAATGCTCTCTCACATGGTTAAAGTTTGAGAAGTTTGATAGTATTAGATTCAAAAGATTCAAAGGTTGTTACACCTAAGTGTGGTAATCTACAAAAATGAAGATTCTATGTTGGGCGTATAGGAATCCGGAGGAAGAGCACTAAAAACATCTGCAGAAGTATAGACATGTGAATAATAGAAAGTATAATACTTGACTTGTAGGAAAACTACAAAAAAATTATCCACTTGCAAAAAATTATCCTCAAGGTCTGATCTCTCTTTCTCATTCTCTTTTCCATTTTTTCTATGATTCTAGCTTATCTTGCTCCCAATTACAGTATATATAATACAGCTCTCTATGCATGCTGCTTCCTTCTTATTCATTAGGGTTTACCTAGGTTTCACTTTCATTCAATTCATTGCATTTCGCTGATTCCATATTATCACAATTTCTATTCTCAGCATAATTTTACCTTTTTTGGATTAGTCTAGGTTTCGCATTGAGTTGGAATTTTAATATGCATATATATGCTTCTTTCATTTATTTATTTTTTGAATTTCCTCTTTGATGATGGTAAAATTTCGATTCTGTTAAGTTTTGGTTTTCACAGTTATGATTTTTGTCAAGTTTCTGATTTTGGTTGAATTGTTTTTATGGTTGAAGGAAGAGTTGCAGAGAACGAATCTGAAATTGGAATCATACAAGGAGAAAATAAAAAAGAATCAGGAGAAGATTAAGCTCAATAAGCAGTTGCCCTACCTCGTTGGCAACATTGTTGAGGTAATTTACTGCTCCTAGTTGCTGTGCTTCTGTATTATTTCTGTTGAGTGAATTTCTGGCCCCCTCTCTTGGTGTCTACCACATCTCATAGACATCTCTATTTTAGTTGTTCTTTGCTTTTTCTCACCTGCATCACTTATCACAGACTGCAAGACCAAACCATTGAGGGCATGTGGTCCTTTCTGTTATATTGAATGTCAATGCCGCAAGAAACATGATCACTCCTGGTATGTCAAAGTGGGAAGGGATAACTGAAAACTTGGAAAAACAGAGGTAGCATTATGTATAATGATATTGTTTGAACGTTGAATTTGTGTTAAGTAGTGGGTTAGAATTCAATTGGAAATTTTCAGGCTTTAATATGCTCCTTCATTTTCCTTGTTGGTTCCTAAACCTTTATAATTTGTACATAAACATTGATATCCCTTTTCACACGGAAAATTAGGGGGAAATATCCAAAGTTGACAAGTTGAAAAATTTTATAGTTCATCAGAGTTCTTTTTTTTTTTATTCTTTTTTAAGTTGGTATAGTATGGTTCATTAACTAGTCTGGGCTCTGTGCCCATAGTTTGAGTTGATTGGCCAAAATGTCTACTCTGTGCAAAAGACAATGAATACTTGAATTCCAAACTCTGAATAATCTGGATGGCAGAGGTTGTTTCTTAGCATAGATTCAACTTGGTTCCCCCCACCGCTACTGTTCTACATTCTTTTCAAATTTTGACATGATATTTTTTGCATTTAGATATTGGAAATGAACCCAAAAGATGAAGCTGAAGAAAATGGTGCCAAGCTGAAGAACACTTCAAACAATAGAAAGTATACTACTAATAGAAAGTATTTTTATTTGCAAAGCAGAATTATCAACTTGTCCATACTGTATTATCATTGGTTGGTACCTTGATAATGACTTTGTATAAAGGACATGCAATACAAAGCTTATAGGGTGCCCCATTCCATATCAGTTACAAGTTGGTTCATATAACTGGATTAAAGGATCAATTTTGACTGTTGCATGATACAGTTTTTCATATGATGGAAAGCAAATATATAGATACATACAATTATTGGTTCAGGTTCAGATTGACATATTAGCAAAACATAGTTAAGGGATTTGGATGCAGTCAAATTTTTGGGTATATATATATATAAGGGCTTTTATTTTTATGCAATTATATTTTTTATTCTATATTTTATTATAAAAATACTTTTACCAAATTTAATTATCCAAACAGGGAATTTTGTAAATGAATGGAATTAAATTACTTTGATTATCCAAACAAAAAAATTTACAAATGAAGGGAATTCAACTGAAGCAATTAAATTACATTGCATTTCAAATTCCCTAGAATTTTAAAATTCACCATCCAAACACAACATTAAGGATTCGTGATAAAAAAAAAAAGACTTATGTCACATTTCTTTAAGGTTTCCAAGAGCATAAAGCTATATTTCAGATCATTATAGCAATGTGGACGTAGTTTCAGATGATAATTATAGCAATAGAAACATATAATCAGGCTTGCAAAATGCCGAGTCTTAAGGAAAGAAAAAAACAGATCACAAACACCTTAACTTATATATTGACAATCTCAAATAACAAGTACAACTTTAACTGAGCAAAGATACCAAATAAAAAATTAACATTAAAAAATTTCAAAAAAAATAGCAAAATAGAGATGGGTTGAACAGAACCAAATTGCCAGGATGAACAAAAATAAAGTCTAGGGAACAGGCGGCTTTAATTATTCCAGTCTAACTTAGATATTGAACTATATAGTATCACCAAAAAGAAGTAATAACAACTCTCTATAGCATTTATACCAATACTATAAAAAATATAACTATACCACAATTATTTACATTATGGGGATTGGAGAATGGGGAAACACAGTAGAAACAAAACATATTTAACACATTTTACTTATCAAAATACCCACACACAGAACTAAAAGTAATCTTCAAATATCAAAAAAGTGCAAGTTACCTCTTCTTTTCCTCTATTTTCTCAGCACCCAAACAGGATATGACTCTTTAAAAAGAGAAACAAACGTCTCATTCACTGCCGAAGAGCAAGAAACCCATCAAGAACTACAATCGTTATCATAAATAATGAGACAAAAGAGGACAAAATTGTCTTACCAACCAAATATCAAAACCACTCATAGTCCAAGTGAAGGCCAAATCCTTCCTGATAATGTGCGAATTATGTCCATCAACACACCCCATCTGCACATTAAGTTCATTGCAATATATAGTTTTAACATAAAACAAATTATTAAATAAAGGACAGTAGAATTTTTTTTCATCCAGTCTTAATCTAACCCATTAGAAGAGAAAATGAAATTCTAATAGAAAATATCAACAAAAGGAATGGACAAAAAGAAGAAGCATCAAAAGAATTCAAATAGAAGCTAACTGCACATGCAAGTTAACATGCTGTGAATGGTAGATGCCATCACAAATTAAGCATTTGTCAAGACTCGTGTGATTTAAAACAACTATGTGCCTTATGTTACAGTGTTATGTTGATATTGTAATCTTAAAATCCAATAACTTAAAAATTTGAGAGAATTTTCCAATAAATAATTTTTACTTCATCATGAGAGTGGAAAAATGACTTTTCAAAAATCTTAAAATAAGCACTTGTTAAAATGTTCTTAGATTCACTTAATTATCTGCTACAACAATGAGATCCCCAAAACTGATCTACTACCATATTCTCTCACGATACATATATTTTTTTTCTTTCTCTTCTTTAACTAGTGTATTATACCCGTGCAACACACGGGTTAATATGTCCAATTTGAAAGTAATTTTTATGATATAATTTTATATAAGAAAAAGAATGATAAAACATATAAGAAAACAATTTAAATGTATAAATCAATTATTATTTATATAATTTATACAATTAGGAAGAATAAACCATAAAATATTTTTTTGTACAAAACATTAATTTGCAAGGGGTGGAGGAATGATATTAGATACCATCATATCAAATACAGCATGGCACCGCTTCAAACATTCAATTACAAGAATTTCCAACAAAAATTGAGAAAAAAATAAATAATATCAAGAGTTATAACAAAAGTGATATATGCTTGACTTTTGTATTATCTAAGTTTTGTAATATTAACATTTGAACTTCTTGTAAATCCATAAAGCAAAATAATTTCAAGTAGTTTGCACAGCATGATGTGCAGGCAAATATATATTTAACTCATATGAACATAATATTATAAAAGATAATAAGCATGAAACAAATAGGAATATAAATAGGTGGTAGTTCGAAAAATATACCATGTTTTAACAGCTAGGCACTAAAAAGATAGCAAGTATTCTTTCACAATCTATACATTTTCATTTTCTCGCTAATCTAGTTCTACACATTTTTATGTTCTCACGTATCTCACCAAGAAAGTGTTTCATATAGCCTGTATAGAAAATTTGCTTTGTTAATTGGATAGTATATTGCATTTTGGCACCCTTCTAGTGATAAAAGTTGTATACGTTGATGCGTATGCAAAGCTAATAGTAAGTCTGTGATATCAAAATGCAAAATTTGTCAAGAACCAAATCAAAGGAAATTATTCAGACTACCATTTTATCCCAGATATGTCTACGTCACCATTAGCTAAAAGTTTTCCAACCTTTGCCAACACAATACTTGCCGACCATTTTATTAGTACAAAATTGTACCAACTTCTGGCATAGGGAAAGAAATATTTTGCGAGGGATTTCCAGCATTTTGCTAAGAAACATGAATCACAACAATGTAATGAAGAAAAGATTGGAAAGGATAAAGGTGTCATATTTTATCTAGGCCTCATCAGTTCCCCATCAGAAAAAGTAAGCCACTAATTAGAGATCCTTCAAATCCCAAGTACCTTACATAAATTTTTATTAGGAAAAAGAAAAGGATGATGGGAATTCTAGAGTCAGGCACGTATGAGACAGCAAGCACGAGCTTTAAATAATATCCCATTAAACAGTAAATAAAAGTCTGGTCTACAAAAAGGAAAATAAGATTAAAAAACTGTTTTGCAAGTAAAAGTACTTCTATCCTCCAATAATGTGATAATCTCATTTTTAAATATCTATTATTTTAAATGTGTATTTCAATTTTGCCTCAACAGGACATCAGGTACTAACTTAGGTATAATACATAATAAATTGATTCATAAAATTAAGTATTACATACATGTCACATAGTCATTTAATTATACCTTAGCTGTTGCCTACGCTTTTAAAATGATTGAAGTTGGAAGATAGTCTCCAGTTGCTCCAAGAGGTTGTAGAATATCAATACCAAGTGATAATCGAAGCCTGCAATAAATCTTGATTCATTGAGAACAACAAAGTATTTTGCCACCTTGACACCATCTCTTAAAACAACCAGAAAGAATAGTAACTACAAGTTCATGACAACATTTCAATAGATTTACAACAAAAACTTCAATAGTAACATTGAAAAGAATTTGAAAACATTCGAAGACAACAATTGTCGTCAAGGAATGTGATTTTAATTGACTTTCAAAATAAAACACTTAAATTACAGATCAAATAAAATGAAAAAAGGTTCAATACAAAAATGCAACTAACTTCATCCATGCAATTTCCTATCAGTTAAAAAAATTGGAAACAAATATGTAATCACCCATGAAATATATATCCACTTCGTTAGACCAAAAATTCACACTGTTTGTTGCTTAGAAAAAGGATAACAGAGAAGCAATTTATATCATATCAATTGAGGTAATAAAAAAATAAGAAAAAGAAAATACGTAACGGGAAGAGTAATGCCATGAACAAAAGCATTACCAAGTGTAGTGACCATATGAAGCAGAAGTTCTTCCAGAAAGAAAAAAAAAAACAACTAATTTGATGCACAACCAACAACCCATTAAAAAAGAACAATAAAAACTATTTCAATATTCTACTTAGTTCATTTTATTCTTGGCATGTGGCTCCAACAATCTAACAATAAAAACTAAATCAGAGACCAATTTCAAATAACAAAATGATAGTTGTTATTGTTGAAGACATACTTATATATTTAGCTACAACCAATAAAAGCTAATTCTAAAGTTATACACTCATAGCATAACACCTGTATTTCTTGCCTGTTAAATTTTGAAAAGAACCAAGAGCATTGTAGTTTTAAGCCACTAAGTAATACCTTGTCAATCTTTTTTTATCATAAATCATAATTGAATCAATCCAATCAATCGTATAGGCCTTTGGAAGTACAATGTCACAAAGAAGGCGATAACACTATCTAGCCTAATGGATTCATCACGAAACAATATGAGGTTGAATCAAAATTTCAATGCTTATCCTAATAAACAAAACCAAAAAGAAAAGAAAAATGGCACACTGGTTAGGAGCCTAAACACATCAAGAGATAGAAGACATATGCAAGAAAACTAAAGCTCAACGATGGTGACAATAAAATAATAACTTGTATCTCATTATGTCCATAAGTTTTGCTATATTGTCAAAGTCCCAAGACTAACCGTAAATGAAGCATGACAGCCAAGTTTCCTTTACTCATGTTGGTAGGAAACCGATTCTTATAAGAAATGGTTTTGTTGGTTACTGAAGAGAAAAAAATCAAACACCATCTCAAATAGTTGACATAATCGTTTTTGTGAAATATAAGAAAAGAAGATTTTCAAAAAATCAATATAAGTAGCAAGTAAATGTTTTAATCAGTCCTCAAGCTCATGCACTAGAGGAGACACAACCTGTTGAAATAAAAAAATAAAGACAGGCCTCCTATATTAAGCTTGCATATGTATAAATTTTTGTGCTTCTCTATATGACAATTAGAGTGACAACAATGAAATTGATCAAGCTAGAAATGTGCACAGGTTGTGTTGAATCATGCACAATTGTCACATTCTCAAGAAGTACTCTAAGTCAACAACAAAGCCTTATCACATTAGGTGGGGTCAGTTACATGGATAAAACGACAAAATTGGACTGTATAAAAAAAGGTGCAGGAGAACAAAGGACAAAAACGATGCTCATCAATATTGAAAAAAAATGTAGTCAGTCCATGATAGAATACAATTAGAACATTCATGATCCTCATTTTAGTAGCTTCCTTGAAAATCATGTCTCCAAAATGAAATCATTATGGAAAGTTAAAAAGCCAAGCTAACAATATATGTCCCTTCCAAACGCCATCACAGCATAATTCAAAGCCCTTCCATACCAATAGAATTATTAAGGAAAGAAATTGGCTTCAAAATTGTGATATCTGAGTCTAGATAGATCCCACAATATATGATAAAACAAAAGAAAATGTGCTTGCTATAATTTATCATTATACTTTGCCCAAGAAATAAAGATCAGAAATACTCAGTTTGCAGCTTACTCCAATTAATACACAGCAAAACTGAAGTAAATACCATCAGCATGTTGAATACATCACAAAATTACTTTACAACTAAGCATTGTAAGAGACTCATGGCAGCAAAACAAAACAGTAAATGGTATCTTTATCACTGATGAGAGTTTATAGGTAGCAAGAGGATCTGATGCAGAATGGGTAGGGAGAAATGGAATAGTGGAAGAAATTGAGGGAGAAAAGTTTGTTGATATGCCTGAGAAAACCCCATCCGTTTTAAGAGACTACCAAAATCTGGAAAAATGCTATTTATAATTCATGATGACATTCCTATATTTTATATTTATCAGTAAATATGATGTAATGCCAACAGAATTATCAATAAACAGCATAAGATCTCTGCCTGGTGTTCAGTGTTTTATCCTTCAAAATTGCAGCTTGCACCAAATAATTGGTCACATGAATTCGCAGCATATCTCAATAAGCCTAAGATTTCCACACCAAATCTCCATAATAAATCATCTATTCTGTACCATTTAAATTCAGGATACCTAACAATGTTAGACATCTAAATACCCTAAATAAGAAAATTATAATTAAATTATCTAGATTATTGTTTGCTACTAAACATAGGTTACCCCAAATACTAATCCATCTGCAGTATTCTTCATCATCCTCGGCAAATACATTTTTTTAGATGATTAGTTGATACAGTACAAAAGATTGAGTTCATAAAGAAATTTCTATATGGAAAATGGAGAAGGTTACAAAGGTATGAAGGATTTCATAACCTTATTAATACAATAGTGCTTAATCAGTCACCTTCTTGCACACTTTCTTGCACGCGGCCTAGGAACAAATCTTATGGAACTATAAAATGCCAACCCCTGTAGTATAATCAGAATGTGAAATCCATTGATCAACAATTGCACATACAAAAATAACAAATGCTCAGATTACTCTAGATCTCAAAGCAATAACAGAAAAATTATTTTTCTGAGCAGGTGATGGCATAAACCGTAGCTACCTAGAATAATTAGTTTTTGTCTCAAAGAAATAACAGAAAAAGACAACTGAAGTTGTTTTAGATGCAACATATTACCTTCTTCCAAGTTTTATGGGCAGGTGATGGAATAGTTTTTGGTGATCCAGAATTTTTTTAAGATAGCGCAGCATAGATACTTTTTCCCACAAAGTAATAAATTAACCACATTAAAATTTCAATTAAAACGGTAATGAGAATTTACAGAGATCTAGAAAACCAAAAAAGTCCCTTAGCCTAACCCAGAGAGTCAAATTAAGAAATCCCTTCATGTAACCATTAGCAAGTATCAGATATCCCATAGAGGCCTCTTAGATCTTAGTATGAGTTAGGTAAGGGAGAAATAGAGTTTTCAGAGGAGAATCTTCACACAAACAACCTTCTAAGATCATCTCCCATCTCACAATAAACTACGGGTGAACTTTCCACTGAATGACTCAAGAAAATACACTAAAAAATCAAACTTTAAACTTTTTTACCATCCAGCTCATCTTATCAACCCCCTAGTTTGCACCATACCATACACTCTTCATTCAACTTTCACACCTAGAGAATACCATAATAATTTTCCCCACCTTCAGAATACCATAATAATTTTCCCCGCAAATAGATAGAAATCACCAATACAATAGAAATCACAAATAGATAGTTTTTAAACTACATAGTATCACCAAAAGAAATATAATAACTCTTCGTAGCATTTATAACTGTATTTATTAGAAACCATGAATTTCATCAGTGGTTAAAACTAATTCTAAATTAATATCCCCAATAATATTAGATCGAATAACCAACACTTCCCTATTATAAAGAAACAAAAAAAAAATGAGAACCAAATGCAAAGTTTAAGAACTATGATGTGATGGTTAAAACAAATATCCCCAATAATTTCAGTACAAATAACCAACTCTTCTCTGTTATGAAAGCACTATGCCAAAGTTAAATGGTCTTAGATGCAATTATTTGGCTTTGTTCTCAACGACATCTTCCAACCATTGTGAAACATTTCCAAGCATTTTATGACAGAATGCCAGAAGATGATTTATTAGCATATTATCTATAAAACTAAGCAATGAAATAAAGAATAACCCAACCCTCTAAGTAGCCATACAACACTTGCAGGCACCTTAGCATGCTCACCCTTAACCAACAAAAAAAGAACGCTACCTTAATCACATGGACACTCTCTTGAAGGCATTTCTCAATTCTCAAGCTATAATATTCTGAATTTAGGATTTAGTTAAATATGTTAAGCCAACTGCATTGAGACCTCCTACTCCAACTGCACCTCCTCCATCGCCCTAATTCCCCAGACCTAGTAACAAAACAAAAACAGAGCACACTTGGTAAATAATTAAGGGAAAAGAGAATAAAATAAAATCAATAAAACATTGTAAGGAAATTAAAAATCAACATAAATTACAAAACAAGAAATATTCATGCTTCTTTCTACTTTCAGTTCCTCACTTCTTCCTGCAAGGAATGGAATTGAAAAATATTGCTCCAAAGTAGAAGGACACGCCAAGTGCTCACCCCAAGAACCCCAAACAGATAGGTACACAGGAAAGTAATGTGACCTTACATTACAAAAATAAGCAGCCTACTATTTTCTGAACTTGCATTGAACATAACACATCTCTGAAGTCCTTATAATGTCTAATTTTATAAAATGAATAACATCATTTTAAATTTGTATGACTTCTAGAGTTTCATCCCACTGCCATCATTTTCATTAAGAAATTCAATTAAAATAATGATAAAATAGATATGAATTAAAAACCATGTAATTTGTATACTAGATTTATAAAATAAAATATCCTTGACTTGAGGAACCAAAATATTAAAAGTAAATCTACACATATAAAACACAACCTTGAAATAATTTAATCTAATTAAAAAAAGACTACACCTAGATCTACAAACTCAAAATCAAACAATAATTGCACAACAAAAATCCATACTCCATAAGGCTCTCTTTGCCTTACAGATTGAAGTTAGAAACTAAAATTTTATGATAGGACTAACTCTGGTGATAAATAATAGATAAACAATAATAAAGACTCTTCCAAATATTTATAATTAGTGCCATGTAGATCTCTTTTAAGTTGTCCTGGAAGGGCTCATACAATTCATTACTTGATTTTTGAATCAATGTTATTCTATCATGCACTCACGGGCTTAGTTTATAGTAGCCACTTAAATATAAGATTACAGAGTTCAAATGCAATGTTCTAATGCAGTTAGACAATTAAATGAAACTAAAGCAACAGTACCTTACTGAGCCTAAATTCAAAAACTTAAGAGCACAATTCAAACCCCAAAAACAAACATCTATCAAATGACAGAAGTGCAAGAAGCACCTGCCTAAACAGAAGGAAATATAGGACAATAATATTTAATATAAATTAAAAAAATGGTAAATTAAGCGAAAAAATACCAAAAAAAGGAAAAATTTGCATTAGTTATATTCAATTATTTTGGAGAAGAGAGTATGAGCGATGTAGAAGATAAAATAATTAAATTCAAACTATTTGCTTTGGTCAGAATATAATTGGCAGAAGTACGATGCTCACCTTCGCAGTGCAATAGACGTATGTGCAGGTACTCCAACGCTACATTACCTCTGCCGCTTAAAATCTGAAAACAAAAGAATATTTCCCAGAAAAATAGTGAGTGTAACAGTCAAGCTAATCTTCTCATAAGCCAAACAGAATTATTCATAAAGCAAAACGCAGATAAAAAAACTCTAAAATGTAGTGCCTGATCCAGTGTTGTTGATTAGAGAAACCAAGGCTGTTTAGTGTTCTAATAATGAAAAATCTTTCATTAATGGATATTTGAGGCTAAGTCAGATAGAATCTGATAACATCTCAGCTACACAGTAATAAAAAATAGAAATAATGCAGAATTAGAACACAAAAAAAATAAAAAAAAGGAAAAACCTTCGGGCTGACTCCACATAGCCTGCGTACTGACCACTTGGGGTTGTCCTGGCAAAGCCTTCACTTTGTCAGCTTCCATCAACATAGATTGGCGCTCATAAAAAAAAGGCAACAAATTTGTGACCTTTTTCACCCAACATTAAAACCCTGTTAAAAAGAAATGGAGATTTTCAATTTCCAAACCAAAAATACGGGAAACCTCATCGGTGCAGCACAGGCGATGGGTGTGGGTCAGCTTGGCGATCCACTTGCAACGCTAGTTGGGGTAAGAGATAGGGTCGGTGCCATGGCTTCTGGTTGAGAAAGGAATGGCTTCAAGCAGTACCAGACTTGGTCTTGTAGTCAACCTCGTCACCTTTGTCATCGAAGAACCTTTCACTCGGCCTTATGCCTCCTCCTTCCTCGCCCTTAATCTTCCACCTCTTTGCCCCTTCTTTTGCATAATGGAATGCAAAGATGGAGATGGCACACGATTGAGAATGAGAGAAAAAAGATAGGTGAGAGGAAAGCCATTCAAAATTCAAAACAATACATTTAATGAAGAGGTCCCATTTGCAAATTCTCAAAACAGGAGCTCCTCGGTTATTGGTAAGCAAAATGTCCATTCAACAGCAAATGACTTAAAAAGAATAAATAAAAGAGGGAGAGCATGCGAGAGTGTGGGTAAAATGGTAACATGCTGTCATGAGGGAAATTACTGAAACAGACTTCATTTTGAGCAGGAAAATAGCTTGTGAGGAGCTGACACGTGGAAAGGTAGCAGGTAGAATTTTTCTTGCTTTGCATAATGTTATAGATTCTCCAGTTTTACTGGCTAGATTCTTTTCTATTTTGATTTTAAAAAAGGTTTTATTAGAAGCAAACTTCTGTTAAAAGCAGGACTTTCTAGGTGATACTTATTCTTTATTGCCAAGTTGCATAGAAGCCCTTAACTAGCATATGTGATGTGACAAACCTTGACACATGAGATCCTAACAACATGCATTGAATATATCTTGGAATCATACATTTATAAATAAAAGTAAAATGAAATAAAAAATTTAGATATAAGCTCAACTAAGCATACTAATTACATGCTCAATATTTAAGGATTAAATTGAAGTAGCAGCCTTACAGAAAAGTAAGAATGCCCAAAACGGTCAATCAAAGTACAATGCTATGTTATTAATGATTAATATATTTGTGTGTCAATGTGTCTGTGCTCTATAGTTCATCACTCATCTTCAGCTCAAATCTTTAATACAGCAAGTACAACAAATTGACACAGATTTCACATTACTTGAAATGCAAGGTTTTACACAAATGGTAATCAAAAGATGACACACACTGAATTGAAAAACCACAAAAATTTGACCACAAACATGGATCAAATGATCACACAACCTGGTAACTAAAATTAAGAATTTTTGCGCCAGGAGCAACATTGCTGACCTTGGACCGTAGGGTGCTCCTTCATTCTAGTGGCACTGGAGCACCAACAAGCAAGTACAAAATGGTCTCAGCAGTCTCAGCAGACAGCACCATTCATGGAATTTTGGTGAACCTTTTCTAAACCTACTATCTTCCAAACCCAAGCTCTAACCTGTTTCTTATAATTTCCCTTCATTATTTTAAACTGACCAGAGTATCACTAATAGCATATAGCTATTAAATTTCAATTTTAGGCGTTAAATCTAACCTGTTCTCTCATTAAACACAATAGAGCATTGGCTACTTTCATCAAATAACTTGCAGAAACAAAAAGGATCTAACTTATTAATAAAAATACCTTGGCAGTGTTTATCTACACAAATATATAGAAATGGAACAATTAACAAATTTTGCCAACAATTATGCTAACAATTGGTCAAAATCAATGCTGAAGTTAGGACTGCAACTACAATGGAACAGGCTGTGAGGTAGAATTATATATGCTAGAACAATTATTCGACATCATGAACTAAAATTTTACATGTTGAAAATTGACATAATATTATTAACAAAACCATGCTAAAGAACTATTAATAGTAATCATAAAGTCTAGGTTTTATACTTGTGCTATCACACAAAAGGTGTCTTATACTTCGATCGAAGACCTTGAAAAATGAAAATTATTACCAAGTAGATGGGCAAAGCAATGCAAACCTCTTTTTCAGAAGTTAGCATATCTTCAGTTTGCATGAATTTCGATGTAAACCTTTCCTTTAGTCATATCAATCTATCAATCTGTATATATATTTGAAATATAAGGAAGCAACTTGATCAATCAATTTGAGACACTTATGTTAGCTTTGTATTAGGCATTATTAGATGTTTATTGTGCCCAATATTAGTACTTTAGATGAGTTTAATGTTGTTGGGCTTCATTGGGCTTTAATGCAAATATTGAATAATTTTCGGATTTTGATGCATTTTGACCTTTCTTCCTTGGTTAGGTCATAACTTGGGACTCGGTGATCCAATTGAGGTGATCTTGGTGTCTTTGGAAAGCTAAGACAATGCTCTACAAGTTTCATGAAGAACTCAAGAGCTGGATCGGAATGCTAAGGGTCCAAAATTTCCCTGCAATGCAGAGTGGGTTTGCTGTCACGGAACCATCTGGGCAGTATGTACATATTGGACTATATAGTGGGTTATAGGCCTCCTCTTGGGCTGAAACTTGGTCACTTGAAAGATAAGACCCATATCTCCAACTTCAATGAAGACCATTTTGTCAATAGATGTCGTTTTAGGCATGCTTCAGAAGCTACAAGTTGGTCTGAATTTGGAAACACGTTCTTCCAACCTAACTTGAGGTAGGTGAAGTGTTTTTGGCATTTCTGGAGTTATAAAAGTCCAAATGACATGATTCAAATTGGAGATTTTCAAGGAGACAACTGGCTACAACTTTGATGAAGACATCCAAGCCAAAATATACCGTCTAGGTGATGAATTTGAAGCCAGAAGTCGGATAAGAGTTGTTGACTAAAAGCCACCAACCATACACCAACCCACCTACCATGCACCAAGCTACCAACCATGCGTCAAGCTTCCATTTTTGACAAATTTCAGATTCTTATAGCTTGTATTCAGATTATGTACATGTACAAATTGGCTTCTAGGATTAGTATAAATAGACCCAACCTCTTTGTATTAGAGGCATTCAATTTAGAAGTAAGTTTCAAGAAAGTTTAAGTATTTGTGAGAGTTTTCTTTCTCTTCTTCTCCATTCTCTTTGCAATTTCGTTTTTGTTCTTTAAATTCTGAGTTCTTCCTTTCCATCCATGGAAGGCTAGGCTCTCATAATCAATCCAAGGGATTAGCCATCTTGTTGTTTAATTTGGAGATCTTGGTTTACTTGTTCATATTGCTTAATTGTTATTCAAGTTTCTCTTCTTCCTCTTTTGATTTTTATCTAGATTAAATTGCTTAATTTGATTTAGATGTTGATGTGGTAATAGCTTTATTATCATGTATTCAAAGAGGATCATAAAGATTAAACAATGTATTAAAGCTTTTTGATAGATTGTTTAGCTTGGTTAAATTCTAGATCTTAAGTTAATCTATGTTGGATGGTGCTTACTTTATCTAACCTTGGTTAATCAAATCCTAGATGCTTATCTAGTAAAGAATTCTTGGATCATGTTAAGGCTTCTTGATGTGATCTAAGGCCAAGAACTTGGTTAGCAATTAAGTGAATTCCTTGTGATCAATGATGAGTTAAACTCAAGATCGGTAAATTTCCTTGGATTGGTTGTTTCTTTATATTTGTTTACAACTTTGAATCTCCTACTTTTATTAATCTTGTTAATCAACAACAAAACCCCCCCCCTTTTCTAATTATCTTGATCTAATTAAATCTTTGTTTTTGGATCCTTGAGAGACGATTCGGTTCATTCTCTATAATACAAATTAGTTTGTGAACCGGTTATTTTATTTGATAGGTCTCGACATCCTCTTGTCAAATTTGGCGCCGTTGCCGGGGATCCAAGGCAACTATTTGATCATTTCAAGATCCCATCTAACTCTAACAAATGTGTTTGTTTTGTTTTTGAAGCTTTTTCAAGTGGGATTCGACTGTAATTGGATAAAGGGCGTTGTGTCAAGAATTTTGGTTCGGGCATCTCAGATTGATCTGAATTTTGGTACACAAATGGAAAAAATTATTCTGAGAAAGGCTCACTATATATAGTGAGGTCACCCTTATTTTTGCCAAATTCCATCGTTTAGACCACTTTTTCAATTTTTTAAGATTTTTTATTATTTTGTTGGATAGCATTTTTGTGTAGATTTTATCCTGTGGTGGTTCCATAATTTTTAAAATTCATTTGATACTGTTTTTATTTTTGTTTAATTTTTTGGAGTATTTGTTTTTGGAATTTTTAGTGTTTTAGTTGTTATTGCTTTTCTAATACCTTCTTATGAGCGCATCTTTGTATGACTAGATCTCGATCCTCGGTACCTTGCATTCATTTGATCCTGAAATTGATAGAACATTTCATACACTTCATAGAATTCATAGAATTGGTAGTAGCATTCATAGAGCTAATAGAATTACTCGGAATTGGGCTTGAACTTGACATTGCACCTAATCTTGTTGACTCTTTTAATCCTATTGAGTGCATGCATTAGTAGTACGTATGCGATCAATCGAGTGTTGATTTTACTATGGTGACTATAACAATAGGACCCTTAAGGAATTGGCTGCACGATGTGAATTATCAACCTTTGTGCATTCAATATCCTGAACTTAATGTTGATTTTGAGTTGAAATGCGGATTGATACACTTGCCCAAGTTTCATGGTCTTGCGGTGAAGATCCACATAAGCATTTGAAGGAGTTCCATGTTGTGTGCTCCACCATGAAACCTCATGGAATAGTCAAGATCACATCAAGCTAAGGGCCTTTCCTTTCTCTTTGGATGGTCTTTGCTAAGGATTGGTTGTATTACTTACAACTGCCGCCATCACTTCTTGGAATGACATGAAAAGATTATTTACGGAGAAGTTCTTTCCTGCATCAAGAAGCTATTTGCAATAAGGAAAGATATTTGTGACATAAGGCAAATCGGTGGTGAAACTCTCCATGAGTATTGGGAGAGATTCAAGAAATTGTGCTCAAGCCGCCCACACCATCAAATTAGTGATCAGCTTGATCCAATACTTCTATGAAGGATTGATGCCAATGGAAAGGAGTATGATTGATCTTGCAAGTGGTGGAGCATTGGTAGATAAAACTCCAGTTCTGCCGAGAAACTTAATTGCAAACATGGCGGCAAATTCTCGGCAATTTGGTACTCGAATGGAGTCTTGCAACCAGAATAGTCAATGAAGTTAATACCTCTTCACATGCTGATCAACAAAGGGTGGAACATAGATTGGATGAGCTCACTTCTTTGGTTAGACAAATGGCAATAGGACAACACGAACCACGTGTGCAAACCCCTGCAAGAGTTTGTAGCATATGTTCTAGTTCCTCTCATCCCTCTGATTCATGCCCCACATTGCAAGATGATTCTGAGTTTCAAGACCAATCTGTGGCTGCAGCTGGTATATTTCCTGGGAAGCCACAATTCCATCAGCAACAACAACAGAAATATGATCCATTCTCCAACACTTACAACCCTGGCTGGAGGGACCATCCCAATCGAGATATGGGAATGCATCAAATCTGACCACAAAACCAAGATATAGACCACCATTCCAAAGCAAGCAAGGACAAATCAGTTTCAGCCACATGCTGGACCAAGTAGACCACCATTCCAGCAGCAAGGTCCTGTAGCCACAAAATCTGAGCCCTCATTGGAGGATTTGGTGAAACAGTTGGCCACCAATAACATCCAGTTTCAACAGAGAACTGAAACCACCATTCAGAACTTGGAGACTCAAATTGGTCAACTTGCCACATCAATTCATGAATTAAAGTCACAGGGTTCTGGCCAATTACCCTCTCAAACCACTCCAAATCCTAGAGGCAATGTTAGTGCTATAGCTTTACGCAGTGGTAAGCAAATCAATGGACCAGTGCAGCAGATACTTCCAGATTCTACCCTTGGCCCAGAGAAACAAGATTCTACAGCAACTTCAAGTTCTGCAGCTAATTCAGATGCTGTAGCAGATTCAGCAGCAAATGATCCTACAACAGCCAAGCAGAAAATTGGATCAAATCAGCTGATTGTGAGAAAATTCGATGCAATGAGAAAAGTGAGCATCCAAAAATCGAGTTCCAACATTCCTCTTCCTTTTCCCAACCGAATGATACTGACCAAGGCATATGGTTGAAACCGACTTGGATAAGGAAATTATGGAGACTTTTCGAAGGTTGAGGTGAATATACCTCTCTTGGAGGCAATTAAACAAATCCCCAAGTATACCAAGTTCTTGAAAGAGATGTGCACCCATAAGAGGAAGCTAAAGGGCGAAAAAGTGAGTATGGGGAGAAATGTCTCGCTTTGATTCAGCCCAACTTTGCCTCCCAAATGCAAGGATCCAGGCACTTTTACCATCCCTTGCACCATAGGGCACCAACAGTTCACTCATGCCTTGCTAGACTTGGGAGCCTCCATCAATGTAATGCCAAAGTCAGTTTACACTTCCTTGCATATGGGAGAGCTAAAGCCTACAGGCATTGTCATTCGGTTAGCAAACCGAGAACCTTTGCACAACTGCAAGAGTGTTGGAGGGCGTTCGGTTCGGGTACATAATTTAATATTCCCGGTGATTTTTATGTGTTGAATATGGAAGATGAATCGCCTCTTCCCCACCCCCATTGATCTTAGGTAGGCCATTTTTGAAAGCGCTAAAACTAAGATTGATGTGCATCTCAGTACCCTTTCCATGGAATTTGGTGATGATATCATTCGAGTTTAACATTTTTGATGCCATGAAATACCCTTTAGAGGATCATTCTGCTTTTCATTTTGATGTCATTGATTCTTGGTTGATGATATGCATCTTTGATATGTTGGCGAGTTTCACGAAATTGTAGGATACACCGATAGCATAGCTTGTGATACTTGTTACGCACCTTCGGACTTTTGGTTGTAAACCCAATGCAATGTGTGCGACTGTCTTGAGATTTCTACATACTTGTCATGTCTTTGTTGTTAATTCTGGCGACATTGATGATTACATTATTAATGGCAATGATGTTGTTATTAATGATGTTGTCATTCATCCTGCTGCTAAGTGTGATTCTTTTGATTCCATAGGATATGACGATGTTGTTTTGCAAGATTGTGCACAGCTTGCAGGTACAGGTGCAACTGCTGAGAATTTAGCAGATTTAGTTTCGGTTCCAAAACTAGTACCGTCAGTCCAGCAACCACCCTCCATTGAACTTAAGCCCTTGCCCGAGCATTTGAAGTATGCATTCTTGGAAGAAGATGAGAAGCTCCCGGTGATAATGGCCAAACACCTCCAACCTGAGCAAGAAACCAGATTATTGGAAGTCTTGAAGCAACACAAAAGGGCAATTGGTTGGACACTTGCAGACATTCCTGGTATTAACCCCTCCACATGCATGCACGAGGATATTACTTGAGGAGGAAACTAAACCGGTGAGACAACCCCAGAGGAGGCTGAATCCTCTCATTCTAGATGTGGTGAAAAAGAAGTGACCAAGCTACTACAGTGGCATTATCTATCCCATCTCACGGCTGACAAGTGGGTGAGCCGGTGCAAGTAGTTCCAAAGAAATCCGGGGTGGCTGTTGTGGCCAACCGAGAAGAATGAGCTCATTCCAACCCGAGTGCGAGAATAGCCGGAGAGTCCGCATTGACTACAGACGTCTCAACCAAGCCACTCGGAAAGATCATTACCCCTTCCGTTCATTGATCGAGATCTTTGGAACGGTTGGGTAGTAAGTCCCATTCTTGCTTTTTAGATGGCTACACTTTGGATACTTCCAAATCCACATTGCAGGAGGATCGGAGAAGACCACATTTACTTGTCCCTTCGGCACCTTTGCTTACAGACGGATGCCCTTCGGCCTCTGCAATGCCCTGGTACCTTCCAACGGTGCATGGTGAGCATATTTTACGATTTCTTAGAGGAATGCATGGAGGTATTTATGGATGACTTTCTTGTCTATGGTTCTTCTTTTGATTCATGTTTAGCTTGACCTATCTAGAGTCGCAAAGATGCATTGAGACTAACCTTGTGCTAAATTTTGAGAAATGCCATTTTATGGTAGAACAGGGTATAGTTTTAGGCCATGTAGTATCCAGTAAGGGCATTGAGGTAGATCCTGCCAAGATTGATGTAATTACTTGTCTATCTTACCCCACATACGTGCGGGAAGTGCGTTCTTTTCTTGGTCATGCAGGTTTCTACAGGCGCTTCATTGCCAACTTCAAAGAAGATTGCTCTTCCACTTTCCCGATTCTTATGAGAAAGATGTGGAGTTCAATTTTGATGACAAGTGCAAGGCAGCTTTCAACCACTTGAAGCAGGCCTTGACTAGTACCCCTATCATCCAGCCACCTGACTGGACATTGCCATTTGAATTAATGTGTGATGCTTCTAACTATGCAGTAGGAGCAGTCTTGGCACAGAGAGTGGGGAAAGCTTCTCATGTGATATACTATGCTTCCAGAACTCTAGATGCTGCTCAGGCCAACTATACCACAACCGAAAAAGAACTTTTAGCCATTGTTTTTGCTTTGGATAAGTTAAGATCATATTTGCTTGGTTCTAAGGTTGTTGTGTTTATCGATCATGCGACTCACGAAGTTCCTTTTGAAGAAGCCGGATGCAAAACCCCGACTAATAAGATGGATGCTCTTTGCTCCAAGAGTTTCACATAGAGATCCGTGACAAGAGTGGAGCGAGAGAACCTAGTGGCGAGATCATTTGAGCCGCATTGAAAGGGCTTCAGATCCCTTCCCTGTACAGGACTCCTTCCCAGATGAGCAGCTTATGCAGCTGCAAGGTAAGAACACCTTCCCTTGGTTTGCTGATATGGTGAATTTCTTGGTTGCTACAGTTTTTCCCTCACATTTCACTCGTGCACAAATTTATAAACTTAAGAGTGAATCAAAATATTATGTGTGGGATGATCCATATATGTGGCGATTTTGTAGTGACCAAATTATTAGGCGATGTGTGCCTAATCAAGAGTTTCATTCTGTTCTTAGCTTTTGTCATGCATTTGCATGTGGTGGACATTTTGGGCCTCAACGTACAGCTAGGAAAGTTTTAGACTCCGGTTTATATTGGCCTACCTTGTTTCATGATGCATATTTGTTCTGTAAGTCTTGTGAACAGTGTCAGAGAACAGGGAACATTTCTCGCAGGAATGAGATGCCCCAGCAACCTCTACTGTATTGTGAAATCTTTGACGTATGGGGTATTGATTTCATGGGACCTTTTCCTGTTTCCTTTGGTTATGTTTACATTTTGCTAGCTGTTGATTATGTATCAAAATGGGTGGAGGCTAAAGCCACTCGGTTGATGATTCCAAAGTTGTTGTGGATTTTGTTAGATCACGATTTTCTGCAGGTTTGGAATCCCGAGAGCTATCATCGATGATCAAGGCACCCATTTCTCGTAGCTTAGGAGCATGGAGGGATTGATGAGGAAATATGGCGTGTTGCATAAAGTTTCTACACCTTACCATCCCAGGACTAATGGTCAAGCCGAGGTCTCCAATAGAGAGATCAAGCGCATACTTGAAAAAAGCAGTCCAACCTAATCGGAAGGATTGGAGCATGAGGCTTGAGGATGCTCTTTGGGCTCTGGGACCGCTTACAAAACTCCAATCGGGATGTCTCCATATCGGATAGTCTATGGTAAGGCATGCCACTTACCGATAGAAATTGAGCACAAAGCATATTGGGTACGTGAAGCAATGCAACATGAATTTGGCGGAGGCGGCATAGAGCGGAAGTTGCGATTCTGAGGAATTGGAAGAGATCCGCCTAGATGCCTATGAGAGCTCCCGACTCTACAAAGAAAAGACCAAAGCCTTCCATGATAAGTTTATTCTTCGGAAGGAGTTTTCAGTTGGGCAAAAAGTTCTCTTGTTTAATTCTCGCCTTAAGTTGATGCCTGGTAAATTAAGGTCTAGGTGGGACGGTCCGTTTGTTGTTACTAACATTTTTCCTCATGGTGCAGTGGAAATTAAGAGTGAAGCCACCAACAAAGTGTTCAAAGTTAATGGTCACCGCCTCAAAAATTTTTATGAAGGAGCTCAAGAGAACCTCGTGGAGGAAGTTCAATTGCAGGATGCCCTCTACCATGATTGATCACTACTGTGTTGAAAAAAAAAAAAAAAAAAAGACAAAAAAAAAAAGAAGAAAAAAAAAATAGAAAAGAAAAAGCCACGATTAATGTCAATTGCCAGAGATTGAATCATTATTGGGGAGGACCCATCGCTCATGCAAAATCTTCAATCACGCTGGCTAAGGACATTAAAAGTAGCGCTTCTTGGGCGGTATCCCAAGTTTTCTAACTCTTTCCTCTTTCTAACTTTGACTTATTTGTTGTCACAGGAATCGAGACAGAAAAAAACGGTGCCAAGTGAGAAAATCTATCAAAGTTTGATTTTTCTGTCTTTATTTTGTTTGTTTTTCTTTGTGAGATGATTTTTCACGGTTAAATGGCGGATAACGGTACTCCGTGAAAATCTTTTTCGGTCCCTTCAGTTACCCACAAACACTGAAATCTGTACATAATTTTACTCAATTTTTTTCTCTCTCTTTCTTCTTTCTTTCAAAATGGATAATCGACTTTTAATCTCATAAGCAATTCCCTTCTCTCCCTCAAAATGCTTTAACTAATATTTATTGTGCAAGGTTTGAGAGATTAAGGATGCTTATGCACAAAGGCATCCTGCGGATATACGCTGGTTGATCGAAGCAAAGGTCCGACTCGGAGGTGAATTTTACGACGCTCTTGTTTCATATATGCCAGGGCTAGGCAAAAGTTCATATGCAAAGAAGAGAAGAGCAAAAGGTTACGAGTACGCTATAAATGTGCAAGATGGACTGTAACACAAAAATGCAAATCAATTGGAATGATGTCTATAAACCGAGATGATAAAATTAACTTCATAAAGGATGGCATGAGTAAGGAGTCTTTAGATAACATTCTATTGACTCTTAAGACGCATCCTAGTGGAGATGTGCAGAGAGTACTTCTCGATTTATGGCCAATATTCTAAGATGAACATGAACGTTATAGTCTCGGGAATCTGACTCAAAAAGACCCTGTTTGCCAATTTTTAAGAAAATTGGATGGAAAGCCGACCATCGGCCCATAGAGAGCTTCAAGACGTTACTGGACGTAAAACCAGAGGAAAATGTGAGCCACAATCACACCTCCTGTAAGTATTTTTTTTATTTTTTATTTTATTTTTTTTTTCCTGTTTATTAAAAAAAAAAAAATTCAAAAAAAAAAAAAAAATAGCCGTATTTTTTTGAAATATGCGTTGCATATTTTCAAACTTCTTCTGACACATATAGATTAGTCTTTTATTATTGTCATATAGCTATTATCATTGTTGTGCTTATTTTCAAACTTACCTGACACACGGATCTACCCCTCCTTTATAGGTGTAATTATTACCTTTGAGTTTTGATGCCTTTAAATAATGCACTTTGCTCTCTTGGATCATTGATAAGGTGAGAGTACGAAAAAAAAAACAAAGAGAAAAAAATGGAAGTCACTTGGTTCGTCGGATCAAGAGTGTTTGTGTCTTTTGTGGATCTAATCACGGGAAAGATAAAGAGTTTGTAAATATTGCACACCATCTTGGTCGAGTGCTAGGCGAGAGAGAAATCATTTAGTTTATGGAGGAGGTAGTCTTGGGTTAATGGGTTGTGTAGCAAGCCGCTGCACATTTAGGAGGTGGCAAAGTCCTTGGTGTCATTCCCAGTCCTTTATCGACCCGGCAAGCCCATTGGAAAAACATTAGGGGATGAAGTAATAGTATTTTGCATGCACCAACGCATGAACATTATGATCGCCAATGCCGATGCCTTTATTGCCCTACCGGTGGTTTTGAAACTTTGGAAGAACTCTTTCAAATTACATCCTGGTCACAATGAGAACTTTCACCAAAAACCCATAGGTATATTAAATGTTAATGGTTTTTATGACGAGTTTGTTTTGTTTTCTTGATCATCTTTGTAGAAAAAGGTTCATCTCACAAGCGACACGTCAAAGTCTTGTAACTGCTACAACTCCTGAACAATTGCTCGATCAACTCAAAGCATAAGTTCCACAACGTGATCAATCAATGGCTCCACGGAATTGGGACCAAGGCAGCAGAAAAATGCAAAAACTTGATTTGACTTTGTCTTTGTGAATTTTTGTTTTCTCTTATGGTTTTAGTTTTTTGTAATTTTTCTTATTTCAGGCCCGATTTGCAGTTTTCTGGTAAGACCTTCTACACTCTACCTATCTTTATTTTGACATTGGGGACAATGTCTTTAATTAGTTGGGGGGAGGGATAGTTGACATTACCATGTACATAGTTTAGTTAAAAAAAAAAAAAACTAATCTTTATTGTTACTAACTTTTTAGATGTATGATGGCAGAGTAAGGAGTAGTTTTGCTCTTGAGACGCATCTTAACTTGCATTTCATAATAGGTCTTAAATCATCTTTGTTCTTGTATATATATTAAAAAAAAATAAAAAAATAAAAAAATAAAAAAATAAAAAAAAATAAAAACACACACACACACAATTTTGATCTTTTCAATTGATTTTGATACAAGCATGTGCTGAATCTGAGCTTAATTGATGATAAAAGTATGCAAAACAGTTTATAGTTGAATCATTTTCATGATATACATGTGTATATGATTGTGGATATTAGGAAGAAGGCATGGTTGAATTGAGTGAATGTTCCATACCTTTGTGAGTTTTGGGCTTTTCCAAGTTTGATACTTACACTTGGTTATTTTCTTTCATGAGTGATGTCAATTATGAATTTATTTTCTAGAACTTGCATTGAATCGATTTGAGATTACATTGGTCTGTATGTTGCATGAAAATGACAGAGGCATTTTTTTCTTGACTTAACCGCTTTGGCCAAATAAACCTACCTTGCATTTATCCAATTATTAACTCCCTCTAAACCTATTTGCCTATTCTTTGTTCTTAGCTCATTACAAGCTTTGAGTGAAAAACCATGTTTTACCTTACCTTAGGGAATGGGAGAGCATTGATTTTCTTATTTGAGGAGTTCTTTTGCTTGCAATGATTTAAGTGTGGGGGAATTGGTGTCTTTGATCTGAAATGCTTGGTACAAAAAGAAAAAAGAAAAAAAAAAGAATAGAAAAAGGAAGGAATGTGTGAAGAGAATGAGCATTTTATGGTTTTGGGTAAAAAAAAAAAATTATTCTTTCTACTTGAATTACTCCTCAATGCTCTTTTATTCTCTTTGGTTTTAACCTGCTATTATCTATATTGTTCCCTTCCTTCACCTTATAAGTTCCATTACAACCTTTTTGAAAGACCTCTTGATTTTTGCAATTTATTTGATCTAAGTAGTGGAGAATTGATGTATATGCAAGCTTATGGTAAAATACTTTCATAATTTGACTGAGTTGAGCGTAAACAGTTAACCTAAACACCTTGTGTGATTTGAGTGACACTTGTGAAGAATTTTACTCAATCGAACATGCCTATTTCTGATTAAAGCATGATTATGCTATACTTTATTCTCAATTGATTTGATTCAACTATTCTTTGTTAAGCATACTTTACTTATTACTTATGGTTTATATTTGATACAATGCTTGTATTTAAAAATTAGTTGAATTGATTAAATAAAATATTACATGTTTGTGGGTATCATCCTGGTAAACCCTCACGAGACTACAACTCGTCCACTAGGGACACCTAGGGGTTTAAAGGCTTGTGGCACATGCTAAGTGCCATCGTGTTTTCCTACGGAAGTGGATTAGATTAGGTACAATCAGTTTTTATGTTTTTAGTTTAATAATATGATGTTTCTTGTTTTTCTTTAGTTTCGTTGTTATGTGTTTTGCCCGAGGAGTACAAAAGCTTAAGTGTGGGGAATTTGATCAATCAATTTGAGACACTTATGTTAGCTTTGTATTAGGCATTATTAGATGTTTATTGTGCCCAATATTAGTACTTTAGATGAGTTTAATGTTGTTGGGCTTCATTGGGCTTTAATGCAAATATTGAATAATTTTCGGATTTTGATGCATTTTGACCTTTCTTCCTTGGTTAGGTCATAACTTGGGACTCGGTGATCCAATTGAGGTGATCTTGGTGTCTTTGGAAAGCTAAGACAATGCTCTACAAGTTTCATGAAGAACTCAAGAGCTGGATCGGAATGCTAAGGGTCCAAAATTTCCCTGCAATGCAGAGTGGGTTTGCTGTCACGGAACCATCTGGGCAGTATGTACATATTGGACTATATTGTGGGTTATAGGCCTCCTCTTGGGCTGAAACTTGGTCACTTGAAAGATAAGACCCATATCTCCAACTTCAATGAAGACCATTTTGTCAATAGATGTCGTTTTAGGCATGCTTCAGAAGCTACAAGTTGGTCTGAATTTGGAAACACGTTCTTCCAACCTAACTTGAGGTAGGTGAAGTGTTTTTGGCATTTCTGGAGTTCTAAAAGTCCAAATGACATGATTCAAATTGGAGATTTTCAAGGAGACAACTGGCTACAACTTTGATGAAGACATCCAAGCCAAAATACACCGTCTAGGTGATGAATTTGAAGCCAGAAGTCGGATAAGAGTTGTTGACTAAAAGCCACCAACCATACACCAACCCACCTACCATGCACCAACCCACCAACCATGCATCAAGCTTCCATTTTTGACAAATTTCAGATTCTTATAGCTTGTATTCAGATTATGTACATGTACAAATTGGCTTCTAGGATTAGTATAAATAGACCCAACCTCTTTGTATTAGAGGCATTCAATTTAGAAGTAAGTTTCAAGAAAGTTTAAGTATTTGTGAGAGTTTTCTTTCTCTTCTTCTCCATTCTCTTTGCAATTTCGTTTTTGTTCTTTAAATTCTGAGTTCTTCCTTTCCATCCATGGAAGGCTAGGCTCTCATAATCAATCCAAGGGATTAGCCATCTTGTTGTTTAATTTGGAGATCTTGGTTTACTTGTTCATATTGCTTAATTGTTATTCAAGTTTCTCTTCTTCCTCTTTTGATTTTTATCTAGATTAAATTGCTTAATTTGATTTAGATGTTGATGTGGTAATAGCTTTATTATCATGTATTCAAAGAGGATCATAAAGATTAAACAATGTATTAAAGCTTTTTGATAGATTGTTTAGCTTGGTTAAATTCTAGATCTTAAGTTAATCTATGTTGGATGGTGCTTACTTTATCTAACCTTGGTTAATCAAATCCTAGATGCTTATCTAGTAAAGAATTCTTGGATCATGTTAAGGCTTCTTGATGTGATCTAAGGCCAAGAACTTGGTTAGCAATTAAGTGAATTCCTTGTGATCAATGATGAGTTAAACTCAAGATCGGTAAATTTCCTTGGATTGGTTGTTTCTTTATATTTGTTTACAACTTTGAATCTCCTACTTTTATTAATCTTGTTAATCAACAACAAAACCCCCCTTTTCTAATTATCTTGATCTAATTAAATCTTTGTTTTTGGATCCTTGAGAGACGATTCGGTTCATTCTCTATACTACAAATTAGTTTGTGAACCGGTTATTTTATTTGATAGGTCTCGACATCCTCTTGTCACAACTCAATTGCAAGAAATCTATAAAAAGTAGCCAAATTTCAAGGCAATGACTTAGAATGATTAACTTCGCATCTCATATTTTGTTTTGAACCTAAGGATTTTGTTAAGAAATGTAAGATCTGATATCTAAGAAATTGCAACTATGGAAACAAATATGAACTAATATCTAATAATTTCACAGTTACATAAAGAATGATGTTCAATTGATCCACGACACAGGAAATTCCATCTTGACACCTATCGTTAAAAAAGTACAGCAATTTTGAATAAAAATATACATAAGAAATTTTTTCCCCTCCTTATCTTGAATATTTAAAGGACAAGGCATTCTTCAGTCATAGCAGAGGACGAGCATGACATCTTTAAGAATGAACAGAGTTGGGAATGAAAGAGAGAAAAGCTCTCAATTGAGATACTTAATAACAAAAATAATTTCTGCACTTGTTTATCAAATGAACAGGTAAAGAACAATAACACGTAGAAATGCAAAAGTTTGTCACCTACATATCTTGGAAGGATGCGCTTCCCACTTAGCAGACCTAGAAGACCTTTACCAAAGCTGTAAATGACACTTTCAAGGGTGACCATTCCTAAAAGCAAATAGGAGATAAATTGTGTGTATAACAAACCATTTATAATAAAGATAGCAGATAAGTTGCTCACACAACATATTTAATGAAATTCCCTTCATAAATCAAACTAAATTTTGAGTTCGTCGGGAAAAAAAGAAAAAACCTAAGCAAAAGACGGCAGGGCACCAAGAACAGCAGTTATCATTTCTTAAATATCCATGGGTGTATGGTAGATTTCTGCTATAACTTTTTTCCTCCCTGCTATTCTCCATTAAACCAAAACATGACAGATGTGAATCATTAAGACCTTCTCACCATGGTGTTCATAAGAAGGCAACAGGCAAAAGGTTAGTGCCTGACTCGTGCTATTTACATTCCTATTTCATTTATATGTTCATCCCAGTAATTATGACAAAAACAGATGAAGCAGTTGTTGGCACCGATGACACTTAGAATCCAGCTTCACTATCTGGTCAACATTAGGAGATGGAATCAAAATCTACTTTCAAGACAAAAGTCTTCCAAGAAAGGAACGGACATTAAGGTAACTGTTTGCTAACAGAATAAGTACTAATATTTTATGAGGATTTTAAGTTGTTATATTCCAATTTATTCATTAAAATAACACCAAACATTTAACCATTGTAGGGGGATATATATTCAAGCATACATATTATCAATGCATTCACAATATATCCATTTCAGCTACACACTTTATTCTTCAACAGTCTGAAAGGAGAATATTCAAGGAATGTAAATATAGTACCACCTAAGCAATTATTAAGAACAGGATTTATACCTGCAAGTGGCTAGCAACATTTTCTCTGGTTAGCCATGCAACATTCATCAAGTCTAATATTTTCATAGGACCAACTACAAAACAGAAATTATATGATGCAAATATTCCTATAAATGAAAGCTATGATGATGGTCATATTATCAAAAAGATTATGCACAGCAGTCACACTTTTGTTCATTGAAGCCATATCTTCTACAACACAGATTTATTTAAGTCACAATGATGATTCAAAATCAAACTTTGTAGAGAACATCAAATCCAATCTGATTCACTACTTTAACAAACTATGTCCCAAGTAATTTACACAGATACTGACCTCTTAGAAATTATATGCTATGCTACAACATTTCTAATAATTAGGAAATTAATTCACCAAAATTTGCTATAGGTAACGTAAGTCAAAGATGTCGTTTGAAATCCTATTTTAATGCTTCCACTTAGAAAATTTTCCATAGACAAACCAATTGCTTAATGTCTACATATATACACACACAAAAAAAAAAAAATAGACAAAAAGGAATGGGTAAAGCAACTTGATAGAGATTTGAGTTAACAATATACCTTACAACCAAGAGAGGAGAAGCTGAAGGAATCATTGAGGCTGGACTCCCAGAATTGGCATGTATTGGTGACCCCTTTCCCAGGCCAAAGTTGAGGCCTTTCATTCAATAACATAATCTTGGCACTGTTTATATTGTAAGTTTGGACCCTTGTAATGTCCAGAAATTTCCTTATATGAGACATCATTATCACATCATGGTATGAAGACCTCCGTATCTTTGAAAAAAAATTAAAAAAAAATAAAAGTACAAAATAGCCATCAATGAAAATTATCCCAATTATTTATTCTAGCTAAAAGAAAATACCAACATTCTAATATAATAAATAATCCATCTCATAGGGTTAACCAATTGGCATTTAAATTGGACAATAATCAATTCTTCAGTGGGAAGAAAATTGAAAATGCAAAGAATTGGAACAAATTGAGTCATAGCTCTATGTTCTCTGTGGGAAGCCAGAGTCCAGACAGATTGTTGGACACTGGGTGGACTTTGGATTGAAAGTAGAAGCTTGTTTCGAGAGTTACCTTAGCCATGGAGGCCACTTGTTCTCCTCTTCCATTTCTCTAACATCTTCTTCATTGAGACCTTCTACCCCAACTGCACCTCCTCCACCTCACAAAGAAACATACCCAATAAAATGAAAAACAATAGCAAGCCAAGTTTAAATGTAAACCAAGATATTTATGTACCAAAGTTGACTTCATAATGTCTTTTGGACGATCATAGCTATTTTTTTCTTCAAAAAATGTAGTTTTATTTAGCAACCAAATTATGAACAATCAAGTAAAAATAATAATCCGAAACTTGAATCAATTTAGGATAGATACTACTTACAGTAATAATACTTGCTGAGCTACACGTACCCTCTCAATTAGTACATTGAAAGTTACAATCGCATTAACCATATGTTTATGATAAAGTTTGCAGAACATATGAATCCACATATGCAATAGGGCCAAACATGTACAAAGAAAATGAAAAACCCATAATAAAACACACATCCAAACAGCAGAGCTCAAGAATTTAAGTTTGTCCACGGCCCGAGTAGTTGACGGTTAAGTTATTCAATACCCTTTATAAAACGTCTTAAAAAATTTTGGCCAAAAATAAGTATGCTATTCAAACCCAGAATGTCACTAAAAACTGCATTGTGAACTATGATACAATGTGGCAATATAATCTTGCAACAAATATAATAGAACTGGATGAAGAATTGCAAGAAAATATACAAAAACAGTTATCTTTATTCCTCTTTTCTGTATCTGATATCAATATGATAATCAGAACATATGGGTATTAGCATACAAGAATGACAAGATTACAAGAATTCCTTTCGGACATTCGAGAGGTCCCAAGTCTCTCCCTTTCCTAACTTCCCAAACTAACCGAATGCCCTTTCAGTTGGTTCAATCAACTACTTACAATGTTCTACTCTAGTCTGTCTAAGTCGAACCTTAATGGATTTATTCCCCCTAACATACACCTTGTTTATTAAACGGTACCTAACAATACTCCCCCCCAAAAGATTCACCTTGTCCTCAAGGTGAAGGTTCGGGTCAGGGTCCTAGGACAGCAGAAGGAAACTTCCACCTGGGTCCCATTGCTTGAAGCATAACGACCGAGTTATGCTTGAAGCATAACGACCGAGTTATGCTTGAAGCATAAGAATTGCCACCAGGGTCCCACCGACCTTCCCCAATTTCTACAACTAGAAACAGCAAAGAAGATAACTGGGAAGACACTATGCCTTGATGAATCGCCTCGCCAAAATCCACCAATGCAAATTCTTCCCCATAATCAAGAAGACAACCAGCCTCTGCAATTATGACAGTGATGGTAACTGCTGTCTTAACAGCAGCCAGACCAAGAACTTCAGCAATGGTTTGGAAACCAACCCCTCCTTTCTCCTGTAACTCACAGTCTCTTACATAAGCAAGCATTAGAGACTCAAACTGAACTTGAAATGCTGTCATGGCTTCACTGGCTTAATTGAAGGGAAATGATAGGATCTTTCGAAATCCTTGCTCCTTCTAGGCCAACATTGTTGTTCCATGGCTGTTAGCAGACAAATTACCATTCCTTGAAACTTGGACGCCATTGCGCTCCAGAATGTGGATCTTATTAGCTAACTCATGAGTCTCATTGGCCATGTAACCCGCCATATTTCTGCTTTAGCATGAAACTTTATAACGCAAGTTTCTTTGTCAGTACATCCTGTGTCTTGTTTCTCCATGAGCTCTAAGTATCTTCTCTGATTCTTGTTGACTTCTTGGCTAGTGGAGGGAATCAGATAGGGATTTGCTACAACCTGAACTTTTGGATGCAATCTGAAACTCCGATTGGTCAATGAATAAAACTCTTCCTCAACAGAGCATTGACGACAGCAAGATGCCCAACCGTCGGCCCCTTCCCCTCGGTTGCCTCCAGTTCCATCCACCGATAGGCTCTTCATGGTGCTTGCCCCTAAAACATTGTGGTTGGAAATAGTGGAGGGTGTCGTTGCACCATCCCATTCAATCTCAACCATGTTGTTGGGTCATAGCCCAAGGTCTAATCCAGTGTCTCCTATGGGTTGGGTCACCCTTGGGTTGGTTTCTTGTTTTGGGTCATCATGTCTCCTTTTCAAATGACCCAATCTCTCTCTTCAATGAGTTGGGTTAGGCCCATTAAGTCGAAAAAGGAACCCAACCTTTGCAATTTCCCCTTTGTCTTCATCTCTTCACACATGTAACACATGGTTGCTCCCTCTATCTCCTCCTTCTCATCGCCACCCAGATGTAGCCCTGGATGCGATTGCCTTCGTCTCGAGACATGCGACTCAATGGGTGGTCTCCCTCTGAGATTCCTCTACAGTCTCAATGGGCACAAAAGATTTGCCTTCACCAAATCCACAATCTTCTCTTCTGATAGTCTCTCCTCTCTCTCTCTATCTCGATTCCTCTTTGTTCTCAACCACGAGTTGAATCCCTTGGGCCAGGACCATGGATTCTTGAGAAACCTCCAACTTTCCAACATTTTTCTTCATGAATGGAGGAGGATTGAGTTGCCAAAAGATTTTTATCACTCTTTGTTTCCCACATCACATCTATTTTCTCCTTCCTTAGTTGGAAATGTTGCAGAAACGCCTCACGAAAGGTGTCCCATGAGATCTTCGTGGTTCTGGATCCCCACCCATAAGGCCAATCGAGTGCCCTTCCATCCAAGGCTAAGGCTACTACAGACAATTTCTCCAAGTCTGGAATTTGGTTGATGAGACAGTATCTCTCAACCCTGTAAATCCAGCCATATGGACACACTCAGGTGAAGGAAGGAATCTCCATCTCATTCATTTTCAGTTTGTACCACAGCTCCCAAGATCCGGAGCTCTGATACCAGTTAATAGAACTGGATCAAGAATTACAAGAAAATATACATAAACAGTTATCTTTATTCCTCCTTTCTGTATCTGATATCAATAAGATAATTACCACAGATGGGTATTAGCATACAAGAATGACAAGATTACAAGAATTCCCTTAGGACATTCGAGAGGTCCCAAGTCTCTCCCTTTCCTAACTTCCCAAACTAACCCAATGCCATTTAAGTTTATTCAACCAACTATTTATAATGTTCTACCCTAGTCTGACTAAGTCAAACCTTAACGGGTTTATTCCCCCTAACATACACCTTGTTTATTAAAGGGTACCTAACAAAATATAACTATGTAGATATTTATTTTACCAATGAACTAAGAACGTAACTTGGAGATATTATTGTATGAGTCAAAAAATAAGATACCTGCAAATCATCACGTTCTTGTTTGTTGCGTGAAGATGCTTGCCTCTATCAGCATTGTATGAACTGCATTGCAAGGGTGCTAAGTAGCGTAAAGTCAAACAATTAATCCCATCATTTTTCACAATATTAACTCAACAATTGTGTCATCAGTTAAAGAAAAAAATACAGCAAAGGTTAATTAGAAACAAATTTATTGAGAATATTTAGAGAAGACCGACATCCTTTAATAATATCATTACACAATACATTTCAGTCCACATGCAGTCGACTAAAAAGATCTACAATCATAAACAGTTTCTATTTTTTGTCAGAATAATCGAAGAAAGAAAATAGGAAAAAAAATAAGAAAGCAAGGATCTTTTGTTCTTTTGTTGAGCCACTTCTTGGACTTGGTGGTCTCTCCTCGAGGCTTTGCAGGTATCACATAACTTGATCACTAGAAGATCAACATTAATGACAGAAAACAAGTTTAAGATTTATTTTTTGACACTACAAACCATGATCAACATTATTTTAGATGCACTTTAAACTCCTAAACGCAGATAATATCCAAAAGATAGTGGTATAAAAAATTAACAGAGAATAGAAAATAAGGTAAAGTTAAGCATCCCATGACAACCATTTTAACAATCAAAGAAGAAAGACAATTTTTAAGATACTCATCAAATAACAATAGGTAAACTAATATAAACAGTTTATAGCTGTGGTATATGACCTGAAACACAAAAGAGTGAAAAAAAAATCACAAGAGCACATACCGAATATAATGTCACCACAAAAGAACATGAATTTTTAAAATTCCAATGTCCAATTTATACCTGACACGAATATAATGTTAGTAGAGAGCATACCCATTCAATTTGAAGTTTTATAAGAAGGAATGAAATTAATCTAGTCTGGCAATTTAAGCGTTACAAAGGTTATGTCCTTAGCTTTGGGTGAACCATATGAAACCAAGATAATTTAAAACAACTCAATGCAAGGTATATAACATGACATGCTTACACTTCAAAACAACTAATATTAGACCAGTCAATGGTGACTCAAAGCTCCGAATAAGGTGTTCAACTTATGATTAGGAAATTGAACCCGTGGCATTAAATTATTATATTTTCAGCAAATGATTTTTCTAAATTTTTTTGCTTTCCAGTCATGGAAAAACAAAACTTTTTTTATTTTTCACTGTGTATCAATAGGAGGCCTAAAGGAATGAGAAGAATAGCTTTATGGTCATATGTGGACTCCAAAATTTTATCATCAGAATTCATAACTTTGTACTAGTTTTTTTTGATAGACTATCCGCAATATCAACTTCCTATTTGTATAACTTTCATAATTTTAATTTATCCGTTTGATCTCCAAAAATCTTTTTCAACAAATGCATAAGCCAATTTGACTCATACCAAAATGCGCACATATCAACATAAAAATAGTATGAGGTAAATCCAAAATTGTTGACAAGCATACCATCTAAAGTATAAATTTTGAAAACTTAAAGCAATAAAAAAAAAATTTTAAGCAACTGCAATTGGGAAATTATATTTGAGGATCCTTTTGAAAATTCTTCTTTTCTACTTTAGGCACCATATGCTCTATATAACTGCCATCATATATATGGATCCACAAAGTTTTTCTTTTACCTGAGAGGAGGGGAAGACAAAAACATTGGTCAGTTTTCATCTAACAAATCTGCAGCAAAGAAACTTGAATAAATCGAAAAGTTAGGGAGTTTTACGTCTAAGAAATGCCCATCAAATGCAGTTAAGGCTTGTGATTCTGCTTCTATAAATTTTGGGTACTCTCTCTTTCATACTCATGCTTGGAATGCATCAAAGGGTATTGTGACTCGGGCATTATAAATGGCATTGTCAAAGGTTAGTGTAAAATGCAAAAGCAGTACTTCAGAGAAATAAGTTTATGATTGTTAAAGGTTGCTCTGAATGGCAGGACTTAATGCCTTAGATTTAAATTTGGAGAATTAACTTGGAATTTTTTTTTAATATAGACTAGTGGAGCACGGGTTTAAATAAATGAACTATAGTCAATTTGATATTTGTAAATGACCTTATAATAATTTCAATAAATCATTGTAAGTTTACAAATATTACAGACAATTAATTTAAAATTATGAATATTAAAGCTTATATAAATTTATTGAATATGAGAATGAAATTAGAACTAAAAGGGACAGCTGTCTTAGCATGAGTGGGAGTAAGGATTCTGGTATGATACCTGAAGGGGGAAAACTTTAATTAGAGTGAGAAGGGGAGAGTGAGAGAGGTAGAGATGAAAATTGGAGGAATAGGAAGGGGCCTTTGGCTGGGGAATTCGCCTTGCTGAATCGGTTCCAACCAACCTCTGCTGAAAACCCATATGAGGTTCTAATGAGTTTGAGGCAACAGGAAACTGTGGGAGATTACCGAGAACAGTTTGAATTGTTGTCTGCACCTGAGACATGCAGATGCAGAAGTCTTGCGTGCGACCTTCATGAACGGGTTGAAGGATGAAATCCGAGCTGAGGTTCGTTTGCACCGTTCGCAGGAGCTTGGAAAGATGATGGCTTTGGCTCAGCGTTTGGAAGAAAGGAATCTAATGTTGGGTCAGTCAAAGGCGTACCCACCCATTAGAGCTGGACCTTTTTCAACCCAACCCGCTCTCACTAGTAGGGTAATTGGGTTTCAGGAACAGGCTGTAGGTAATGGGCTTTTTGTGCAGCCCAATATGGGACCTGGGCAAAATATGCAACCTCTGTTTTCGGGAGACAGAACAAAGGGTTCAGTTGTGGGGGGCAATTCCAATAGAACTAGAGGAGGGAGCTCGGGGGGGTTCAACAAGAGAAATACAAGGTTTAAGCGTTTAACAGATGAAGAGATACAGGACAAGATCAAGAGGAGGATATGTTTCAAGTGTGATGAAAGGTTTTTTCCTGTACATGTGTGTAAAAACAAACAACTAAACTTGTTAATCTTGGGGCCATAAATGGAAGGAGAAGGGGAAAGAAGCGATGGAGGAGGAAAAGGAGGAACGAGGACAGCAAGTCTTTGCAGCTAAGTATGAATAGTATAGCTGGGTTAACTTCAAAAAAATCCCTGAAGTTGTGGGGAACCATTTTGGGAAAGAAGGTGATAGTTTTGATTGACTCGGGGGTTTCCAACAATTTTATGTCTCATGATCTAGTGAAGAAACTAAACCTGAAACCTGAGGTAACTAAAGCACATTTAGTGGAGGTGGGCAATGGCCATAGGACTTAAGGACAAGGAATATGTAGAGGGGTAGCACTGCAATTAGCCAACTTAAAGGTGATGCAGGATTTTTTCTTGTTTGACTTAGGTGGTGCTGATGTGGTGCTTGGGTTTGAATGGTTGGAGAGTTTTTAAGGCCAATTTTAAGGAATTAATTATTAAGGTAGCTATAAATGGGGCGAATGTGGAGATGGGGATCCAAACTTGTCTAGAACGATGGCATCCCTAAAGGCCATGATGAAGGAGCTGCAAAAGAAGAGAGAAGGCTACTATGTTGAGTTGGGGATGATGATCTTGGTCAATTCAGAACAACAATTAGAAGATGGAGGGGTGAAAGAATTGTTACAGGAGTTCCAAGAGTTATTTATGGAATCTACTGCCTTACCACAACCAAAACCATATGTTCATGCTATCACTTTTGTATTAAGAATGAAACTGTAAATAAACATTGAATTGATAAGAATCATACTTTAAAATACAACCTCAGCTTTTCTCTATAACTAATGTATATGAAATAATTAAAATTTCAAATGAGTAATTCTAAAACTGCAGAATTGATAAAAATCAGGTGGTGACATGGGGAAAAATTTTCAAGGAACTAATTTAACTCAACCAAAATAAGAAATAAGGCGACAGATATAGCAAACTTACCAAATATACAGTATTTGACTTTCAAAGTCAGAAGATAGCGTCCCAACAAAGCCTTTTTCACTGCAAAAAAGAGTTTAATTTTAGAGTGAGAAAATATCAAATTTTGCAAGTAGCCACCGGGCATCGTGGGGAAGATACTAAGAAACCCCAATCAATATTGCTGAAATACTTGGAAGTGAACGGCTGAGAGAGATAATAACTTACTTGGAAGTGAATGAAGTTGCGGAAGAGGAAATCCCATTTAATCTTGCTTGATCGTCAAAAATTTGGAGTTGAAATCCTAGAGAGAGATGAAGAAAGAAAATAGAGAATAAAACAGTAATAGAGTAGTGAGAGATCAAATTAGAGCTTTCATATTAAGACAAAATGTATAGACTCAATAGTCATATTAAGAAAGAATGTCATTGAAAAGCAGTCTAAACTTAAAGAGGTTCTCAACTCCTCAATAAATAGACATTTATTTAAAAAACAAGTGTGATAATCCAAATGAAATTAATGTTAGAAGCACCAGACTTGACCAAACTTTCAAGGATTTTTCAGACATCTAAGCATTTATCAGAGCCAAAGTTATTTGATGAGCATAAAGTAAGTTCAGTTTGATGTGCAAGTGTAAGTGAAACTGTCTGATATGATGCACATGTCGTATGGCATACACAAGTGAATCTGAAGCATGAGCAAAGAAATTACTTGGTCTTACACTTTTGCTAAAAAGAAAAGTTACTTGGTCTCACCTACTCCTCAACTACCCTTTATCAAGTAGGTTATCTAGTTCCAATTCTAGATGCTTGGATTTAGCATTGAACTATTTTCTCATCCATATTGTGGATGCCGAGGGACAATAATAGTCATTATAAGAGAGCAAGGAAGAACGGGATCAAAACTTACTTTCAACAACAACGCACTTTCCAGAAATAAAGTATCAGAAGTTAGACATGCAGTAGATGCATATTCCCCAGATTTGTATCTTGCCAAAAGAGCAATTATCCCTGTTAATATGCAAGATCTAAAGTACTCTAAAATCCATATACCAAAAGCAGGCATACTTGATTTTGTGGGGAATGCCAAGGAATGTTGTAAAGGAGAGCCAGTGAGCATTAATAATAAAAGCATACACGGGAAAATTTGCATTACATCAAAGAGAATGAGACAAAGGCAAGTCAAGCTACACCTAGCAGGAGTAAAAAATCAACTACTATTTTTCTGTTAACTGGACTATTTAAGCTTTTAGAGGGCAGAAATTTTATAAAATCAGAAGTGACTGATAAAATGATAATGATGTCTGTATAAGTAAGTAATAAATTGGAAGTCGCTCACGTTATTTATATGTGTCCCACGATGTGTTCTTCAAGTTTTTTCAAGCTCTCGAGTAATTTCTGCAAACAAAAATACCCAACACAAAGTCAGGCAGGGAGAAGTAAAAACACAAACACCAATAGTTAAAATTAAGTAATAGATATTCACCAGGAAAAAACAGGAATAGCGAGAAACATTCACCACATCCTGCGAACACTTCATATCGATATCCTAAAAGTCTCCTGGTAATGATCAATGACTATCTTCATCCAGGTTCACAAGTCAAAACAAATGTTAAAAACCAAAATCCAAAAGAGAAGTATTAGAATAACCCATCTCCAAAATATTAGAGAGAAGAAAGGGAGAAAAGTTAAACTTTCTCTGTAAACTTTATCTCAATCTTCCCACGCCCCATCTTGCATCCTCGCTATACTTGGTCTTCTATTCCCTTCCCAAACAGAAATTTTATAAAGATTAGAAGTGAACGAAGTCTGGAGCAGGATGAAGTGTGAATTTCGGAAAAAGAAAGAGAATAAAGTGGTTTAGAACACTACCCGAATCAAAATTCTCCTTTTTTAGAACACCCACTTTAAATTTTCCAAAGAAATTACACAGAAAATCATGGATCAGAGATAAGGAGTGAGATTGGAAAAAAGCAAAGTTTTGAAGGGGCAAAAATGGAGCTTCAAAATGCTCAGGGAGAGGAAGAAAAAAGCCCAAAGAGACTGCTCCAAATGAAACAAAATGGTACTCACGCAGGCGATACAGATGAGAGGCGTTCAAATCTCAAATTCAAATATTTGGCTACGTGTCATGCATACAAAGAGATACGTATCTTATTCAGAGAGCGAGTATCAGTGGGAGGTATCGCACTCGCAAGAAAAAGGCAAAAATTTAATAGATAGGGGGATATTAAGAGAACAGCTCATGGTAAAAGAGGCTATCATTATTAAACAAAATTAATAACAAAAGACGAACAATATTAAACGGAAGGGAGGGACAAAAAACAACACTAAAGAAGATGGGATGAGAAATTCTTACCCAACAAATCTGCTACCCAACTAAAAAATGCTTGAAGGAGATGCTTAGCTCTGATTTAAAACATGCACCGGCAAGCTAACTCTCTTAAAATCCTTGTTATCCAACCAAAAAAAAATTGTTAACAAACAACATGAAAGAAAAGGAAAAAGAAAACATAACCTTCCTGATAAAGAAGAAGCAGAAAAAGAAAAATATTGAGATTGAGAGAGAGAGAAAGTGCGTTTGAGAGAGACAGAGTGCATGAGTGAGATATATAGAAGGGAAAAAGAAAAAACTACCTTCATTTCTTGGTCTCAACTTATATCTGAACAAACAAGATTCACAAATTGGTAACGACGGTACAATGATTAAGATCGCCGCAAAAGAAAATAAAGAAGATTAAGAACATTGCAAACCTTATTGGTGGCCATTGCTTCCTCTGTGTTGAAGCTTGCAACATCCCTAAAGCTTTTCTTCGATGCCCTCCGAAACATCTTTATCTTTACTCTTTCTTTTGAATCAAGCAAAGAAAACTAGAAACCTCTCAGATTGAACCCCAGTTTTCACAAGTTTGCACAGTGGCAGAATAATACATGCTGCCAGCCAAGGATTTATGCAGAAATGGCTTCACTTTAAATGCAAACTGGTACTTCATGAAGAAAGACTTAAAATCTGAAATTTTTGCAGGTCAGAGGCCAACATGTTAGCTTTCAGATGCAACTGAAAGTGTGTGATTCCAAATTGTGTAGCTCATGTCATGCCCAAAAATACAGGAGCTTCCAGTAAATGAGTTCAGCAAAATATAGCACTCACTTAGGGCACAAAATCGTACCAAACAACTAAGGGATGAAATCTGAAAATTTTATAGATGCATGCCTTCTACCTTAGCTTCAAAATGCAACTAACAATGCTTGATTTCAACATGTACAACTCAAGTTATGAAGGATACAAGAGGTCTGCCAGATCAAAACAGCATGGGGATTTTCAATTACTTATTATGCATGTTTAAGTAATTCAGAACTTCAACTCTTAACAAAACATGCAGATCAGTCAGAAAACATTTAAAAATCAATGCCCAAAATGTTCTAAACAGTAGAAAATCAGCAGTGAGAGAAGGGAAGCCAGGACCCAGGTTCAAAATTTCAATCACCGACTAATGTCTAATGAAGTCAGATTACATGTTTAGGTAACCAATAATTAAGGGCCCTAAACAAAAAATAGGCCTTGTTGCTATATGATTTGTTTTATAAATGCTTCCAAAAAACTGACTTGTTCTACACAGAAGAAGCCATACCTGAAGTGGTTGAGAAACAAAATTTTGGAGGGTTAGCACTTACTACTTAATAGACGTGCAAATAAAGCATTTGAAATCATAATAATGTTTGTTTCTCAAAGTTGTGCTTTACAAGGTCAAACTGGTCTAACAGTCGACCATGCAGAAGTTCGATATGCAAAATGCTTCCAAAGAACCAAAAAAAAAAAAGAACTTTGAAACATATCTTCATTTTTGCACATTTCGTGTTTTTCCTCAATCCCACCATGTACGCATTTTCTCCGCAAGTATCCATATGGTTTTCATTACTTAGATTTTCCCATCAACCAAACAGAACTCCATTCCAAAAGCAAAACCCAGAGTTCCAGTGACCCAAACAAAAACTAAAACAAAAAAAAAACCCAAACAAAGCAAGGGGTTGACAAATGAAAGATCTCACTTGAACTTCATAAAACCTAGACCCACTGTAAAGTGTAAACCAAATTGAATCACTGAACCTATAGCAAATCGAATCGACCCACTGTAAACAAAGTGGCATAGCAAATAGAAAATGCAAATGCAAATGCAATAGCAAAAGCATACGTTCAATGCTCAGGACCGGCAACATATTCAAGCCAAAAATCAACACACGCAATTAAGAATTAGAAACACAGCACCCATTTTCTTCCATCAATCAACACAACACAACACAACACCCAGCAGAAACCCACAGAGCTAAATCACAATAAAAGGAAGGAGCCTTGTTACCCGAACCCGAAGAACCTTCTTCCTCTTCGAAGAACCTTCTTCCTTCTGCAGTTTACACCGAACTAGGAGGTATGTGGCTTGGAAGTGAGCTAGAAAGAGGGGTTAGGTTTTGTCAATTAGATATTCAGAATTTAAAATTATGAAATTGTACATGTTAATTAGATTTGGTCAATTTCAATTAACCAAATTTTATTAAGGGTTAACCAAACTATTTAATAAAAAAGAACTGCTTCAGTTTAATAATTGATTTAAACAAATCGGTTTTTTATGGTTTAACTTGGTTTGGTGTACCAATTTGGTTCATTTTTTCAGTTTTGTTGCCCACTCCTATTGGAAATAGCATAAATATGTAAGAATACTCTAGCCAATAAAGCTTAGCCACCATAAGTACCCAAAATGAAAAATTTAACTTCAATATAACTTTACTCCACCATCGGAACACTACAAACCATGATCAACATTTTTTTAGATGCACTTGAAACTCCTAAACACACATAATATCCAAAAGATAGTGGTGTAAAATGTCTTAAATTTGACAATTAAGTTATTCAATACCCTTTTATAAAATGTCTTAATTTTTTTTGGCCAAAGTAAGAATGCTACTCAAACCCAGAATGTCACTAAAAACTGCACTGTGAACTATGATACACTGTGGCAATATAATCTTGCAACAAATATAACTACGTAGATATTCATTTTACCAATGAACTAAGAACTTAACTTGTAGATATTATTATATAAGTCACAAAATAAGATACCTGCAAATCATCACGTTCTGGTTTTGTTGCATGAAGTTGCTTGTCTCTATTAGCATTGTATGAACTGCAATGCAAGGGTGCTTAGTAGCGCAAAGTCAAACAGTTAATCCCATCATTTTTCACAATATTAACTCAACAATTGTGCCATCAGTTAAAGAAAAAAATACAGCAAAGTTAAACTTGAAACAAATTTATTGAGAATATTTAGAGCAGACCCACATCCTTTAATAATATCATAACACAATACATTTCAGTCCAGATGCAGTCAACTTAAAAGATCTACAATCATAAACAGTTTCTGTTTTTTTGTAAGAATAATTGAAGAAAGAAAATAGAAAGAAAAAAAAAAGAGGGTGTCAAGGATCTTTTGTTCTTTAGTTGAGCCACTTCATGGACTTGGTGGGCTTTCCTCGAGGCTTTGCAGGTATCACATAACTCGATCACTAGAAGATCAACATTAATGACAGAAAACAAGTTTAAAATTTATTTTTTGACACTACAAACCATGATCAACATTATTTTAGATGCACTTCAAACTCCTAAATGCAGATAATATCCAAAAGATAGTGGTATAAAAAATTAACAGAGAATAGAAAAGAAGGTAAAGTTAAGCATCTCATAACAACCATTTTAACAATCAAAGAAGAAAGACAGTTTTTAAGATACTCATCAAATAACAATAGGTAAACTAATAGAAACGGTTTATACCTACGGTATATGACCTGAAACACAAAAGAGTGAAAAAAAAATCACAAGAGCACATACCGAATATAATGTCACCACAAAAGAATTTGAATTTTTAAAATTTCAATGTCCAATTTATGCCTGTCACGAATATAACGTCAGTAGAGAACATACCCATTCAATTTGAAGTTTTATAAGAGGGAAGGAAAATAATCCGTTCTGGCAATTTAAGCGTTGCAAAGGTTATGTCCTTAGCTTTGGGTGAACTATATGAAACCAAGTAAGATAATTTAAAAAAACTCAATGCAAGGTATATAACATGACATGCTTACACTTTAAAACAACTCATATTTGACCAATCAATGGTGACTCAGAGCTCCAAAGAAGCTGCTCAACTTGTGATTGGGAAATAGAACTCATGGTATCAATAAATGTGATATTATCACATAATATCGATTCTCTATTTTAATAAATATCACCAAAAATAAATATACTTCAAATGATCACAGATCAGCTAAATCGCACAAAACCATGTTATATGCATATGTTTAGTTCAACACCATAAAAGTTATATAAAATTAATGGATAAAAGTTTCATATCTTTAAGAGGTTTTTAAGCAAAGCTACAAACCGCCACCAGACAAAAACCAAACAAACAGTCTGTTCTTTGACATTGAAGCTTTGGTGCTCGTCGTTGTCCAAGATCCTCCTCATGAGATGAACACCGCAAGGGCCTTCTTGTCTTTGCCCTTTCCTTGCTTGAGAGTTTCTCATAGTATTTCTGCAGTAAAGGAAAGTTGAATAAATTCAATATTCGATGAAAGATAAAATTTTGATCAGAGGAAAGATTGAAAATAAGAATAATTAGATGAGAAAAAAGGGAAAAGAAAGAATTCTCTGGGCTTGCTGGAGGATCAAGAATAAGACTGTTTGCATTAGTTAAATTCATGTATAACTATTGTGATTATTATATAGAGAAAAGAAAACCCAAGAAAAGTGTTGAAATCCGTAAAATGTTCCCTGTTTTCTAGGGATTAGTTTATGTTATTTAGGCTTATTTATCTCTGTTTTTTATTTCCTAGAATAAAGGGATTATGTTGTTATCTCTACTTAATCCCACCAGGTTGTTTTATCCTTATCTAGTTCCTAGATTCAAGGGAGTGAGTTACTCCTCATCTTTATTTCTACTTGTAAGTTGCAATTCAGAAATGACATGAGAACTATTCAGTCTCATTTTTCACATGGTATCAGAGCTGTTAGAATACTAGGCCCAATTAGCATTAAGGCCCATTAGTTCTTAATTCTTGTATATATACATATACCCTTGTAATATTAAGGAGAGAAGATATACAATTCATTTTTACTCTCCATATTTTACATGGTATCATAAGCCTCAGGTTCCTGACACCGTTCATTTTCCGGCGACTTTCTTTTTCCGGCAAACCTCACTCTCTCTTTCCGGCGACATCTCCGGTGGTCCTTCTCCGACGTGTGTCTCATCTCACCTCCGGCACCATCGTGTTTGCCGCGCCAAGGCGAGTCTGACCGTCCAAACCGCACCTCCATCGGAGCCCCGACGGTCCGCCACTTGCCGTCCAACCTCCACCACCGTTTTTCGGTTTTTTGTAGATCTATGCCGCTATAGTGATCATCTGTCGCCAACTCCACCATCGTTGGACTCCTCTCATCAACGCGAGTCTAACCATCTAGTCTGTCACCGCCGCGCAGATTCTTAACAAGAACCGCCGGAATGGCTCGCCGCCGTCGGAAATTTCACGTTACCTGTTCTGACTTATTTTATTGCGAGGACTTCATTTCAGCTATTATTTTCTTCTAATTCCAGCTTGGAAATCACCTATTTGGATATCCAAACATGTCTAATTCATTTTCTTCTCGTTTGGGTGGCTCCTCTACCTTCACATCCACTCCAGCCATTGCAACAGAAAAGTTACTGGGTTCCTCTAACTATATCTCATGGTCCAAGGCTGTTGAGAAATGGTGTATTGGACAGGGGGTAAAGAATCACCTCACTACTAAGATTGAAGATGTTAAGGTGGAAGAGAAGGAAAAATGGGAGCAAATCGATGCTTTGCTGTGTACCTTGTTATGGCAATCTATTGACTCATCTCTTCACAGCATCTACACCAACTTTGACACTTGTTATGAGTTGTGGACTCAAGCCAAATCTCTGTATACCAACGACATTCAGCGTTTGTATTCTGTTGTTGATAGATTGATCAACCTTCGTCAACAGGGTACTACTATTAACGAATTTGTTGGGCAGATGTCTTCCATCAAGGCTGAGTTCAATACTCTTCTACCCGTTGGAAAAACGGTTGCTGAAGATCTTGCTCAAAGAGATAAGTTCTTTATGGTGTGTACCTTGGCTGCACTGAGTTCCGATCTTGCATCTGTGAAAGACCAAATCCTTGCCAGTCCGAATGTCCCTACTTTGGATGAGGTTTTCTCTCGACTTCTTCGTGTTACCTCTCTATCTGCTGGTCCTGTTACACCAGACAGCTCAGCCTTGGTTTCGGCCAATGCTCAGCGTAGTCCCAAGGAGGAACAAGGTAGTGATCATCGAGGAGGTAATAGGGCATCTCGTCCTAGATGTACTCATTGTCATAGATGGGGGCATACTAAGGAGAGATGCTTCAAGTTGCACGGTCATCCTCCTCGGGCTAACTTTGCCCACAATGAGGACCACCCGCCTGAACAACCACGAGACCATCTAGTGCAGCAGTCTATCACCCTTACTGGGACTGATTATGATGATTATTTGAGGTATCGAGTATCACAGCAATCATCTTCATCATCATTTGTTGCTCATCCTGGTAATTCCTTTGCCTGTGTGTCCCATTCTTCTATGGAACCATGGGTTCTTGACTCTGGTGCCTCTGATCACATCTGTGGTAATTCTCTCTTGCTTTCTCATATTACTTATTCCAACTCTTTACCTTCTATTACCTTAGCTAATGGCTCTAAACAGATTGCTACTGCAATAGATAGTGTACAACCCTTACCTCTTGTTCCTTTAAACTCTGTTCTATATGCTCCTAAATGTCCATTTAATCTTGTTTCTATTAGTCGTTTGACCCGTACCTTAAATTGCACAATCACATTTTCTCATAATTCTGTTTCTATTCAGGATCGCAGTACGGGACAGGTGATTGGCGCAGGACATGAGTCACAGGGTCTGTACTATCTTTCATCACCATCAGTTGCATGCACTGTTACTTCATCTCCAGAGCTTCTCCACAATCGTTTGGGACATCCAAGTCTTTCTAAGCTTCAGAAAATGGTTCCTAGTCTTTCCTCTTTATCGAGTCTTAATTGTGAGTCGTGTCAGCTAGGTAAACACTCTAGAGTGTCTTTTCCTAAGCGTGTCAATAATCGGGTTGCGTCCCCTTTTGCTTTAGTTCACTCTGATATTTGGGGTCCTAGTCGTGTTGTCTCTTTATCTGGATTTCAGTACTTTGTAACCTTCATTGATGACTATTCTCGTTGTACTTGGTTATATTTAATGAAAAGTCGATCTGAAGTTTTACCTATTTTTGAGAACTTTTGTGCTGAAATTAAAAATCAATTTCATACAAATATTCAAGTATTACGAAGTGATAATGCACCTGAGTACTTTTCCATGGCCTTCACTCAATTCATGTCTTCTCAAGGAATTATACATCAATCCTCATGTGCTTACACACCTCAACAGAATGGGGTTGCTAAACGCAAGAATAGACATCTGATTGAGACAACTCGCACCCTTTTACTCCATCATAATGTTCCCATCCGCTTTTGGGGGGATGCTGTCATTACTGCCTGTTACCTTATTAATCGTATGTCATCTTCTGTTTTACAACACAAGTCTCCTTATTCCATACTTTTTCCTAACCAAACACCATACCCCCTTAGTCCACGCACTTTTGGGTGTGTTTGCTTTGTTCATAATATGACACCTGGAAAGGATAAGTTGTCAGCCAAGTCAATCAAATGTATATTTCTTGGGTATTCTCGTGTTCAGAAGGGCTACAAATGCTACTCTCTAGATACTAACAAGTATTACCTTTCTGCTGATGTCACCTTCTTTGAGTCTTCCCCTTTTTATCTTTCATCCTCCTCCACTACATCTAAATCCATGACTGAGGTTCTACTACTTCCACAAATCCCTCCTTTATTGCCACTTGACTCCAACAAACCTAGAGAACCTATTGCGCCTGATCCTCCTACAGCAGAGGTCCAACATACCCGACCCTCATATGTTTATCATCGCAGATATCGCACTACTAGTGATGATTCTTCAACAGTCCCTACTGACTCATCTCCTGCTCCAGCACCTTCTCCTATTGCTGATCAATCTCCTAGTGAAGATCTTCCTATTGCCATTAGAAAAGGTATTCGTTCCACTCGTAATCCTTATCCTATTTATAACTTTCTTAGTTACCATCGCTTGTCCACTCCATATTGTGCTTTTGTATCCTCTTTGTCTGCTGTCTCTATTCCTAACTCTACCAGGGAAGCTCTTTCACATCCAGGATGGTGACAAGCAATGATGGATGAGATGTCTGCACTTCATACTAATGGTACTTGGGAGTTGGTCCCTCTCCCTACGGGTAAAACTCCTGTAGCGTGTCGTTGGATTTACACTGTTAAAGTTGGCCCTGATGGTCAGGTTGTAGCAAGATCTAGTGCTGAGGTTGAGTATCGTGCCATGGCCTTGGTTACATGTGAGCTTATCTGGATCCAACAACTAATTCATGAGTTGAAATTTGCAGAAGTCTCTCAGATGAAGTTGTTTTGTGATAATCAAGCTGCTCTTCATATTGCTTCCAACCCGGTTTTTCATGAGAGGACTAAACATATTGAAGTGGATTGTCATTTCATTAGAGAAAAAGTTCTGTCTGGTTGTATTGCCACTGATTATGTTCGTTCTAATGATCAATTAGCTGATATTCTCACTAAGTCCCTTAGAGGGCCTCGAATTGAGTTTATTTGTAACAAGCTTGGTGCATATAATTTATATGCTCCAGCTTGAGGGGGAGTGTTAGAATACTAGGCCCAATTAGCATTAAGGCCCATTAGTTCTTAATTCTTGTATATATACATATACCCTTGTAATATTAAGGAGAGAAGATATACAATTCATTTTTACTCTCCATATTTTACAAGAGCAGACTCTAAAAGCCTCTGAAACTCCAAATCCCCTCCAATGACCAAATACGGAATGGCCACGGGTGAGCAAACAACCTCCTCGCCTTCAGTGACAACTTCGGAATCCGAAGTTCATGGCACTAGCAACCATGGTGGGTCTGAAAGTACCCTTTTTCCTATCACTGGACACAAGTTGAATGGAAACAACTATCTCCCATGGTCACAAACTGTCATGATGTATGTCTGCGCAAAGGGGAAAGATGAGTATCTTACTGGAAAACTTGTCTCTCCTAAGGCTAATGATCCAAAATACAAAAACTGGAAGATAGAAAACAACATGGTCATGTCCTGGCTAGTTAATTCAATGACAAACGAAATTGGGGAGAATTTCTTACTTTACAACACAGCAAATGAAATTTGGGAGGCAGCCAAGGAACTCTAATCTAGCAAAGAGAATACCTCTGAAATATTCAAAATTGAATCCAATCTTCATGATCTCTGTCAGGGTGATCTTTCTGTCACACATTACTACAATATGCTCTCCCGTCACTAGCAACGACTAGATATGTTCGAAGAGCATAAATGGAACTGTCCAAATGATGCTAAGACATTCAAAGAAATTGTTGAAAAGAAGAGGATATTCAAATTCTTAATAGGACTAAACAAAAATCTTGATGAGGTTCGAGGACGTATACTAGGAATGAAGCCATTACCCAACATCCAAGATGTATTCTTTGAGATTCGCAGAGAAGAAAGCAGAAAGAAAGTCATGCTTGGAGACTCCACTGTCACCTCTGCAAATGAAAACTCAGCCTTAGCTGCTCGAGGAACCCAGCACCAAAGTGACAATCATCAAAACAAAGGAAGACCTTGGTGTGATCATTGCAGAAAACCAGGTCACTCTCGAGATAATTGCTGGAAGATCCATGGCAAGCCTACAGATTGGAAGCCCTCAAAACCACTTGCAACTGACAAAGAAAGCCTTGGTAATCATGTCTCAGCTGATGAAGGATCTTCCATCACAGAACCAAGCCCATTCAGCAAAGAACAGCTTGAAGCACTGCAGAAGATGCTTGCCAACTCTACTTCCAATACCATTGGAACAGGATCTTTAGCCCAAAAAGGTAATCACTTAATTGCCCTCATTGTAAATTCAGGAAAAACAAATCCATGGATTATAGACTCAGGGGCATCCGTTCATATGACTGGTGATGCCACTCTCCTCCACAATTACAATCCATCTCAAGAAAGTATCACAGTAAAAATAGCTGATGGATCCCTATCTAGAGTGGGTGGAACAGGTTCAGTTATTATTTCAAAGGATCTGATTTTAAATTCACTACTTCATGTCCCAAATTTGGATTGCAATCTTTTGTCAATTAGCAAGCTCACTAAAGATCATAACTATGTTGCTAAATTTTTCTCGGATTCGTGTGAATTTCAGGATATGGATTCGGGGAGGATGATTGGCAGTGCTAAAGTGTGCTCTTGACTTTTCCTTCTAAATGTTGATGAATCTCCTAGAAGACAAACTCACAATGCAATATGTGTTGAGTCCAAGAGTCAGTCCAATAACAGTCTTATCTCTTGTAATGATTCAAATAAGGAACATGCAGTCATGTTATGGCATTATCGTCTTGGTCATCCGAATTTCTTGTATCTCCAAAAACTGTTTCCATCTCTTTTCAGAAATAAAAATCCAAAACTATTTCAATGCGAGGTGTGTCAATTTTCCAAACATATTCGCAATTCTTATCATAGTCTTCCTTACAAATCATCAAATCCTTTCTCAATGATTCACAGTGATGTGTGGGGACCATCTAGAATAAAAAATATCAGTGGCACTAGGTGGTTTATATCATTCATAGATGATCATACTAGAATCATATGGTTGTTCCTCATGAAAGAAAAATCAGAAGTTGGAACCATTTTCAAGAAACACTATAGTTCAAACCCAATTCCAAACAAAAATACAAGTGTTAAAAATTGACAATGCAAAGGAATACTTTGAGAAAATTCTGGGTGATTATCTTACAAGTCAAGGGATTATCCATGTGAGTTCTTGTGTGGATACACCCCAACAAAATGGGATTGCATAGAGAAAGAATAGACACCTCCTTGAAGTTGCTAGGTCATTGATGTTTACAACTCATGTTCCTAAATTTTTCTGGGGCGAGGCAGTTTTAACAGCAGCTTATCTTATAAATAGGATGCCTTCCTAAGTATTGAACTTCCAAACACCTCACCATGTCCTTCTTCAATCCTTCCCAAGCACTCGTATTTTACCCACTGTTGCTGTCAAAGTATTTGGTTGTACTGTGTTTGTTCACATACACACTCAACATAGAAGTAAACTTGATCCAAAAGCACTTAAGTGCATCTTTGTGGGATACTCATCAAATCAAAAGGGATATAAATGTTATTCCCCTGTGACACGAAAGTTCTATAACTCAATGGATGTCACCTTTGAAAATCAGCCCTACTACAAAGCTGATATTCAGGGGGAGAATTCTACTCAAGAATATCAGCATTGGGACATTCATACTCCTTCTCCTGTTCTTGCCATCCAACCTGAGTCATCACAGTCCAATTATCCTGTTCAAACAGATTCCCCCCTAATGTCCAAACTGAAACTGAAACTGAAACTTAACCTCAAACTGCCTCAAACTGAAAAGCCCTGTGCCTAAACAGAACCCATAGAACCTCTTGATGCAACAACAGAACCTGAAACATGTACTCAAACTGAGCCTCAAACACCTCAGTGTCTCAATCCTTGTGCTACTGTTAACAATGAGTTATGTGTCTAAACTAGGAGAAACAAGACTCAAGAAATGAAAAGGCTACAGCCACTAGATCAAGGCCATGAATCTGATCCGACTCCAGAATCCCAAAGTTCACCAGGTAACAGCAAATCTGATTCAATTTCTGATGATTCACCTATTGATGATAGACCCATTGCTTTAAGAAAAGGCAAGAGGGTGTGCACTAATCATCCCATTTATAATTTTGTCTCATGAAAGACTGTCACCTACTCATCGGGCTTTTATTAGCAAAATTAACAAAGTGCAGGTCCCAACTACAATCCATGAGGCTCTTGCTGTACCAGAGTGGAAAACAGCAATTTATGAGGAAATACAGGCTTTAAAAAAGAATGGGACTTGGGAAATATCTGAGTTACCTTCAAGAAAACGTCTTGTAGGCTGCAAATGGATTTTTTCAGTTAAGCACAATGCTGATGGAAGTATCAACCGAATTAAAGCAAGATTAGTAGCTAAGGGATTTACTCAATCCTACGGGGTTGACTATCAGGAGACTTTTGCCCCTGTAGCTAAACTTAATACAGTTCGGGTGTTACTTTCACTTGCCTCAAATCTAGATTGGCCACTATATCAGTTGGACATAAAAAATGCGTTTCTCAGTGGGGACTTGAAGAAGTTTACATGGAAATACCCCCTGGACTTAATTCACCTGCCACTACCAACAAGGTCTGCAAACTCAAGAAGTCTTTGTATGGTCTCAAGCAATCACCGAGAGCTTGGTTTGATAAGTTCACCAAAGCCGTGAAGAAGTTCAGGTATGATCAATGTCAAATTGATCACACTATGTTTGTCAAACACTCACCTTTTGGAAGAATGGAAATACTCATTGTGTATGTTGATGACATCATTCTAACGGGAAACCATGATGAGGAACTCCTCAAACAAAAAGGTTTCTTAGCCAAAGAATTTGAGGTTAAAGACCTAGGAAATCTTAAGTATTTTCTTGGCATGGAGGTGGCAAGGTCAATAGGAGGAATTTCAGTATCACAAAGAAAATATGTGTTAGATCTATTGAAAGAAACAGGGATGCTCGGATGCAAGCCAGCCGACACTCCCATGGACTACAACTCAAAATTGGGAAGTAAAGATGATAGTGCACCCATTGACAAAGGGAGGTACCAAAGATTGGTTGGAAAACTAATCTATCTCTCACATACTAGACCAGATATCAGCTTTGCTGTAAGTGTAGCAAGCCAATTCATGAACTGTCCAACCGAAGAACACATGGAGGTGTATATAGAATCTGAGATACTTGAAGATGACACCAGGACAAGGATTATTTTTTAAAAAGACAAAGAAACAGAGGGCTTGAAATCTGCACCGATGCGGTGGTGGGCTGTGACTGAAGAACGTTCAACCTCAGGTTATTGTACCCATGTTTGGGGAAACTTGGTCACTTGGCGAAGCAAGAAGCAACCAATGGTATCTAGGAGTAGTGCAGAAGCTGAACTAAGAGCTCTAGCACATGGCCTCTGTGAAGATTCATGGCTAAAAAGGGTATTAAGTGAACTGAAAATTCATATTACAGGTACCATGAGGCGTTACTGTGATAATCGTGCCACAATCAGCATAGCAAAGGATACAGTACATCATGATAGGACAAAGCATGTGGAAATTGACAGGCACTTTGTCAAGGAAAAGATAGAGACAGGCTGTATATCACTCATATACATTCCAACCAGCCAACAAACTGCAGATATTTTAACTAAGGCCTTGCCCAGAAAGATAATTGATGGACTTAACTCCAAGCTGGGCCTTCTAGACATCTACAACCTAGCCTAAGGGGAAGTGTTGAAATCCGTAATCTGTTCCCTGATTTCTAGGGATTAGTTTCTATTTAGGCTTATTTATCTCTGTTTTTTATTTCCTAGAATAAAGGGATTATGTTGTTATCTCTACTTAATCCTACCAGGTTGTTTTATCCTTATCTAGTTTATCCTTATCTAGTTCCTAGATTCAAGGGAGTGAGTTACTCCTCATCTTTATTTATACTTGTAAGTTGCAATTCAGAAATGACATGAGAACTATTCAGTCTCATTTTTCACAAAAAGTATTCTACTTTAGGAAACCCACCTCTTCTGTTCAGTAGCTTGCAGGTCTTGTAGACGCTGGCGAAGATCTTCGTCATAAGATGATCACAGTGAGGGGCTTCTTGGCTTTGCCTGTGCCTTGCTAGAGAGTTTCTCATAGTATTTCAGCAGTCAAGAAAGGTTGAATAAATTCAATATTCAATGAAAGATGAAAATTTTGATCAGAGGAAAGATTGAAAATAAGAGTAATTAGATGAGGAAAAAGGGGAAAAAGGAATTCTCTGGGAATGTTGAAGGATCGAGATTAAAACTGTTTGCATTAGTTAAATTCAATTATTTTGGAGAAAATGCAAATATAAAATGCCAAAAAGCAAGTATCCAAAAAAAAAAAGGAAAAGCTAGTCTCACCTTTTCATTTAGAAACTTATTCAGAGTCATGCAACTTGAAGTTTTCCCTTGTGCTTAATCATATATTTTTGCCAATGTTGAAGCTTGGACGACATTGAGCCAGCTCAGAGTGGTATTTTTAGTCTCAACCGCTTAACAATCAACAGTCAATTTTAAAGTGTAAAGGAAAAGAAAGGAAGAAATGCTAGAACCATCAACTAAAAACCACTACTGCATATAAAATATCAGCTCCATTTATATTAATGGTATGCAATAATGAAACAAATAGAGACCATCCTCCACCACCAAAAAGAGTGGAAAGAAAAAGGAAATAGCAATCTGACAAAGTCAAAATCAGGTTAGAAATAGAGACTACCCTCTAGCATATTTAGAGAATTTTCCATATGCAAACCCTCATGACAAATAGGTTATATCAATATGATATTGCTCATACTATAGAGAGAATACGCTTCTCGCTCATACTATACATACTATCATAGATATACGTGTATTAATTGTATATGTATATCCTCACCTCGAAATCAGCATTATGTATCAAAGGCAACGACAATCAGAAAAAAGTTTAGACCTTGAGATATAATTATACAGTTGACTCTAACAAAAATACCGGTAGCTTATAATAGGAAGTCTAAATGAAATGAAACCATGCAGTAACCATATTTCAATCTATATCCATTTATCGAGAATCAAACACTACTATGGCATTAACTAAATACGGAGCGACGAGGAAGCCATGACTCTCTGCTAAGTATCAGAATTGAGGCCTAAACCTAGAATTTCCATGGTAAAATAGAGTGAATAAATTAGAAAAAGAACAGTGTGTGAAAGCATGCTTAGCAATTGATAGGTTCTACCAAAGTTCTGCCTGAAGGCATAACTATTCGATATGCATCACCACTTCAGCAAAGCAAGTTGTGAGATCACCCTCATCCTGAGTTATCAACATCAGGTTACAAATAGAGACCATCCTCAAGCATATTTTTAGGCTTTCAGAACTGAGACATTAGGCTTTAGGCCTAACTTTGGATAGTTAGTTTTCTTTCCTGTTTCTTTAATTTTTTTAATTTGGTAGATTCCTTTCTTATTTCTTTAATTTTAGTGCACCGCTAAAAAGGATATTAAAAAGCTTATGGCATTATATATATATTTTTAGGTACATTTATTTCTTGTTTCTTTATGTTATTGTACCTTTAAAAAGGGTATTAAAAATTTTATGCCATTGCATATATTTTTATTATAGTAAAGAATTTCAAATGACAATTCTATCTTAAATATAAAGCTTAAGTGACAATTCTATCTTCCATTTTTATACAACAACAAAAATTTACCCCAGACAATAACTTTGTTCTGAAGATCAGAGATCAACTCAAAGGACAAAGGGGAAAACACACTAACTAAATAAAAGAAGTGTATACAATTAAATTGTGGTAAATTTTTCCATCATTCAATTTTTTCAGCATCCAGATAATTAATATAATCAAACTGTATCAGGAGAGTAAGGTAAGACCCAAAATCGTAGCACCTATAAAGATGTGAGCCTATATTCAATCAATAAGAATCATCTTAATTTTAGCAGGACATGACTTATATGTATCAATACTATTGCACATTCCTAGCACCTATAAAGTCCAGCTACCAACATGATGCGTCCACTGCAACAAAATAGACATTTAGTGATGGATAAAATCCATAGGTAAAAGTATAAAATCTGTCACTATAGTCTATTTTAGACTACTACTTCGGCACTTGTACCCATCCTTTTTAATGTCGTAGGTATATGCTGTAACGGAAAACATCCGTAGGTATATGTTTTAGTGACAACTTTGTTATTCCAAAAGTATAGACTTATAATCTATAATGACAACTTATTTGTAGGCACATTTAATCCTAAGAATTGTTATGTTGCTATAATTATTTACGAAATTCCAACAAAAGTAATCCGTAGGTAAAAGTTTTTTTTCTCATGCTTTCCTTTTTCTATACAATATCATAATATATTAGTTACTAAAATTTAAATATAATAAAATCATAAAAAAGACCAATAATTATTAACGGATACCCATATATTAGTTATTAAAAGTTAAAAATTATCATTTATGGATACTCATACAGTATACCAAAATATAAAAATGGGAGTTAAACATGTATTGAACATAGAAATGTAATAAGATTCATTATTGGCCAAAAAAAAACATAAGATATAAAAATATTGATATTACTTCAATGGCAATACAAGCAACCATTGCAATGGACATTCTGGAATTCACAAAAATACATCAGCTTAACAATAGAAAGTCAAAATTGCTACATACATATCTCGATGACTAAGAAAGTTTTGGGAGGAAAAATGTTTATGACTACCTCACATTTCCAAATCCTTCAAAATGAGATATTTTCATTTGAAAGTATGATGACTTTAACTCCAGTCCTTGTGGACTCCCCTACAAAATATTTCACAGAATTATACTAGTCACGGCTACACTTCTAGGTTATATAATTTTTTCACAATCATACAAGTGTCATAATGCAATGTACCAAAACCAACACACAAAACAAAAATAAGTTTAAAAGATAAACATACAATGGTGTGGCCACCAAATAGAGCAACAATATCCTGATCGCTAATCCCCATAGTAGTGTCAAATACACTCCTCAAATGGTCAGAACTGTAAGCAATCAAGAATCAAACTCTCAGCAAACAAGAGACCATCACAAGCATTTTTTTCACCCTTTACAAGTCCAGAATACTAACCCTTTATTGCATCAGGCAAGCGACCTCAGGTGGTGGCTCAGGCTTGTCCTGATCAAAAGAAAATACATCATCATTAGCCTCCAAAATAACAAAACGATTATGACACCATTGATGCAAAGAAGAGTACCACAACAAATCGTGTACAATGATTTACCAGAATTTGTACACATAATCACAAAATAGAATAAAAAATACAAATATTGTTCTTATATATCATTGTAATTAGAGTGATTCAGTAATTCTACTCGAACTTTTCTACATATCAACTATCACAAAATCATGTCAACACAACTCGTAAAGGAAACTTTAAGCAAGAAAACAAAAATGAAGAACATATGCGACCATAGAAGAAGACATTTCAGTAGAAAAAATATATAACACAATTATTATGATATAAAATCAATAGAGAGAGGCCGACAATGGAAAAAAAATAAAACTTGCAATATACCTCTCTTCCCGGGTGAAAAGGAATTTCAGCTCCACCAGCGACCTTAACAGCAACAATGCCACCCAATTGTGCTACCATAAAATAACATTCAGCAGAAAACCACTCAAAAAATAAAGGATCACAATATTTCATATCTAATAAAATAAGAATCATTAGTAGCATAATGTGGTGGATAAAATTGAACAAGAATTTCTTACCTGGTAGAAATCTGCGTAAGTCAAGATAACTGCTTCTTAAGGGGCTCCAACAACCTAACAGCAATATCAAGCCCATTGCTAGCAGCGTGGCCAAGTTCAGCTGAATGCTTGATGATTTCAAAGGCAATAACAAGAGCACTAGGAAAGAGACATACGCTAAATGGAGGATGACAGGAGCACAAATCTCAGAGCTCATGACAGAATCATCATTCATGTTGTGTGAGTATAATATCAAAGGGCCAACTTATCAACAATGGTGGCTGATAAATAAATAATTGATATATCAGTCAGTTTAATATCTTATTTAAGAACAAGCCTTTGTTGCATGATCTTTCATAGCCATCAATTAATTAAGACCACTTACAAGCTAGATTTAAGAGGCCAAACACATTACAAAGTAGAAGGTTAGCACATATTACATATTAGCTATCATGGTCCTATTTACTGAAACACTATTACTCTATTGTCAGTTTACCACCTATGTGTGAAAAGATACAAATAATTCTACTTGATTGATTGATTAAAGGATTGGTGCCTGCTTATTTAAATCATGGGATACTTGCACAGTTTTCCGGTAGTGATGATGGAAATCTGTGAACCTGGAAAATAATTGTAAAAGCAGTGTAGAGAAGAAAAGGAGAAAGATTTTACTTCTCAATTATTTCTAATAAGCAATATAAATGTTGCACTGATGACATATATTTTGCAATATACCTGCTCACAAACAGCATTGAGAACAAGAACCAGTCTGACATGAACCAAACAGAAGTTGCCAGAGCCTAAAAAAAAGAAACAATAAGATAAGCAAGAATGATTCACTGAAGTACACCAAACAACAAATTAGTTCATATAAATTAGTAAACTATGAGGTTTGAAGCACGACAACCATTACCTACACGGTATGAAAATTGGCCAAGTGCTTCAATAAAAGGCATAGACTCGACATCACTTGCATTAAAGAAAAGTCATTTTAAATTAAGGTTTCACAATATAGAACAAGTTCAAGAATTTTCATAGTACAGATAAAACCAATACTATTTCCTCTCATTATTTGCCAAATAGAAGCCATTCTGAATATCTGCTTCTGCCTTACCTCAGATTTTTAAAATTAAAATATGGAAATTTTTGAATTGAATTATAAAAGTACTGTAAATCAAATTCTACCTTAGTATTAATTAAAAGTTATTTTCTCTAAAAATATTAATTTACCTATAGTTACACCTAATTCAATGGCACAAACATCAGCTGGCCCTTCTTTTCCATCAACTCGTTCTTAGTATGCAATCATCTTAGTATGCAAGTGAACAATGGCAAACGAACAGGAAACTTATATTACACAAAGAAAATAGGTAGTCCCTGTTGGGACCTCTACAAAGGGGATTGGGCCTGATATGCACATGGCACAACAGAATGCACAAAAGCCCAAAATATGGCAAGTGTACACCTATAGGGTGAAGAAGGGGGGTGAGCGACTTAAATGAGTTATGCTGCGCTGGCAGCTTCAGTTAGAAAGAGAGAGTGAGTAACTGTTTTCTGTTTTCATCAGTGTGATAAAAAGGGGAATTTGGTCTTGTAGTGGGGCATCAGAAAAGAACCTTTCAGTTAGTGAGAATGGGGAGCTCATGCTCTCTGTAGGGGCCTAGCCCTGTGGCAGATCAAGGTTTCCTCATCTGTAAATTCCCCTTGTTTCCATCTAATAAAATTCATACCTCTCTCTCAATTGTCTTACTGTTTTATTGCGCTGTGTGTGAGTTCTAGTCCACCAAACTGGTCTGACCTGCCGAATACGCAAGGAGGGATCAGCTGTTGCCTGAGGTGAATGCCACCAAAGAAAAAGGGAGGAATGGAGGCTAAGGTCGCGGGTCTTGAGACGAAGTTGTCGGAGGTTCGTTCTGTTTTGGCGGAGATGCAGAACATGACGAAAGAGAACCAAAACAATCTCATCGCAATGTTGGAGAAGTGTATGGGTCACCAGATCCCAATCACGGAGACGGAGAAGGTGATCAAAGATATGAACCAAAAGAGAGACGATGAGGACAAGTGCGACGAAGGGAAGAATTCCAGGGCGAAATCATCGACGTCGGGGATGCACAAGTTACAGGGAGAGGAGTTATAGGAGTTTCGTCGTTCAGGGAAGAAGATCGAGTTGCCTACTTTCGACGGTGAGGATCCGGATGGGTGGATCTCACGCGCAGAGGTGTATTTTCATGTTCAAGACACCAGTCCGGAGGTACAGGTGAGCCTCGCTCAACTATGCATGGAAGGACCCACCATCCATTTTTTCAACTCTTTGCTTGAAGACGGAGTGGAGTTAACTTGGGACCGCCTGAAGGGTGAGCTGATGGATCACTATGGTGGTATAGGTGAGGGTGACATTTTCAAACAGCTCGCTGGTATGCAGCAGCGGGGATCTGTGGATGAATACATTCAAGATTTCGAGTACTTGATTAATCAGGTACCACGACTCCCAGATAAGCAATATTTGGGTTATTTCCTACATGGGTTGAAGGAGGATATTAGGGGGAGAGTTCAAAGTTTCATGGCGTCGGGACCAATTTCCCGATACAAGCTTATGCAAGAAGCTAGAGCGGTGGAGAAGGAAATCAAAGGGAAAGAGAGCTGGTCGGGTGCGGCTCAAGAGTCCAGATCTGGGTATGGGAGTGGAGCTCCATACCGTTCCAATGGTCAGAACCCGGGTCGGGGCGGTAGTTCTGACTGGGTGTTGGTGAATAATAGGAAGCAAGGTGGGTCAGGTGCAGCTGTTGGGTCAAAAAATGGGTTGGTTGGGCCCAAAAGCAGTAAGCCAATCCAGGAGGAGAAAAAGAGAGTTGTGCCGAGGGACAAGGCCTTTACTCATTTGACTTATCATGAATTAATGGATAGGAAGCATACGGGCTTATGTTATAAGTGTGGGGGGCTTTTTCTTCCCCTACACCAAAGGTCCTCGATAGACAAATTCTTCGGGTGATGGTGTTATATGATGAGGAGGATGGGGATGGTGAAGGAAAGTTGTTGGCTGTGGAAGTGACGGAAACAGAGGAAGCAACTGACGGGGAGCTCAAGGTGATGACCTTAAAAGGGCTTGATGTGGAAAAAAATGAAAAACCCCAAACAGTCAAGATTAGGGGTAGCATCCATGGAGTTTCTGTGCTGGTATTGGTGGATAGTGGGGCAACCCACAACTTCATTTCTCAGCAGTTGGTGAGTAAGTTGGGGTGGGCAATGGAAAATACCCCTGAATTGTCAATTAAGCTGGGGGATGGTTATCAAGCAACGGCTCGAGGCAAACGTAAAGGGTTGGAGTTGTGTTTGGAGGGTACCAGTGTGGAGATTGATGCTCATTTGTTCATGCTAGAAGGGATGGATGTAGTTTTGGGCATATCTGGGCTTAAAACATTGGGTGATATGCTTGTGAATTGGAAGAAACAGTATATGCAATTCTGGCAAGATGGACAATAGGTGACCTTGAAAGGTTTAGGAGGCGAGCATGAGCAGATGGCCTTGCAAAACTTTTTGGTGAATCCAAAGAAATTGTTGGAGGGAATACTTAGGTCCTTGGCTGGAAGAGAGAACATGACTGAGTATAAGGGAGAGCACCTCCCAGTGTTGAGAGAAAGACAGCAGCAGGAGCTAGGCCAGTTGCTGAGAATGCATGAGGGGGTTTTTAAAGAGCCTACTGGATTGCCACCAAAAAGACACCACGAGCATGATTGTATGAGGGAAGAGTGCCAGTGAATGTTAGGCCCTCTCAGTACCCCCATCATCAAAAGAACAAAATTGAGAGACAAGTCAAGGAGACGAAGGCTGTAGGGATTATTCGGGACAGCCAGAGTTCATTTTCAAGTCTAGCAATTTTAGTCAAAAAGAAAGACAACTCGTGGCGAATGTGCGCAGATTACCGGGCTCTTAATAAGGTAACCGTTCTGGATAAATTCCCTATTCCCGTCATAGATGAACTTTTAGATGAATTGCATGGGGCTCATTTCTTTTCTAAATTGGACTTGACACCCGAGTATCATCAAGTGAGGGTCAAGCCCGAAGATGTTTGTAAAATTGCATTTCGGACTCATGAAGGGCATTATGAGTTCCTAGTAATGCCTTTTGGACTCATGAACGCGCCCTCTACTTTCCAAGCATTGATGAACGACATATTCAAGCCTATATTGAGGAAATATGTCTTCGTGTTTTTTGATGACATACTTGTTTATAGTCATGATTGGGAGGAACATTTGAGTCACTTACATGCTGTTTTGGAGGTGGTAGAAAAGAATGGGTTGGTAGCCAACAGAAAGAAGTGTCATTTTGCCCAGTTGTCTATAGATTACTTGGGCCATCTAATTTCAGGCGCAGGGGCAGCTGTAGACCCCAGCATAATCAGCAGTGTAATGAATTGGCCAATTCCGAATAATGTGAAGGGAGTTAGGGGGTTCTTGGGGTTGACCTGGTATATCGAAAGTTCATCAAAGATTACTAGAAGATAGCTAAGCCTCTTACCGAATTGACTAAGAAGGAAGGGTTTAATTGGAATCCTATGGCTCAACAAGCTTTTGATAAATTGAAGAAGAAATTAACTTCTGCTCCAGTTCTCGGGCTGCCTGACTTTGACAAGGAATTCCTTATAGAATGTGATGCTTCAGGTATGGGTGTTGGTGCTGTCCTAATGCAGGAGGGAAAACCTTTAGCTTTCTTTAGTAAAGCATTTGGTAATAGGAATTTATCCAAATCGGCCTATGAGAAAGAGTTGATGGCAGTTGTCAAGGCAATCCAACACTGGCACCCTTATATGTTGGGAAGGCACTTCAAGGTGTCAACTGATCAGAAAAGCCTGCGGCAGCTACTACAGCAACGAATTTCAACCACTGACCAGCAAAACTGGATTGCCAAATTGTTGGGTTATAGCTTTGATATAGTGTACAAACCAGGGGTTGAAAACAGAGGGGCTGATGCCCTCTCACGGGTTAATGAGGCAGCTGAGTTGCAAGTTTTGGTGTCCTACCCGAAGTGGGAAGAGGGAACACAGTTGCTGGAAGAAGTCCACAAAGATCCTTTCTTGCATAAAATAATTGATGAAGTCAAGAGGGATGTAGGGAAGAGGCATGGTTTCACTTACAGACGGGGTATGAAATACTTCCTAAACTACTCCATGAATTTCATGCAGCCCCTCAAGGAGGACATTCGGGTTTCAATACAACCTATCGTCGTTTGGCAGCAAATGTTTATTGGGTGGGCATGAAGGGACAGATTCAAAATTATGTCAGAGCTTGTGATGTGTGGCAGAGACAAAAGTACCTTGATACTTCCCCTGGGGGTCTTTTGCAGCCTTTAACAGTCCCAGAATTGGTATGGGAGGAGGTGTCAATGGACTTTATTACAGGCCTTCCTAAGTCTAAGGGGTACGACGCTGTGTTTGTAGTGGTAGATAGGCTGTCAAAATATAGCCACTTCATCCCACTCAAGCATCCATACTCGGCCCGTACAGTAGCAGAGGTATTCACCAAGGAAATTATTCGGCTTCATGGCATGCCAGCAGCTGTAGTGAGTGACAGAGACCCAGTGTTTGTTAGTAACTTCTGGAGAGAGTTATTCAGAATGCAGGAACTCGGTGAAAATGAGTTACGCATACCATCCCGAGTCGGATGGTCAAACCAAGAGGTGAACCGATGTGTTGAGACGTATCTCAAGTGCTTTATAGCGGATCGACCCAAAACCTGGTCATTCGTTTGCATTGGGCAGAATATTGGTTTAATACCACGTATCATGCAGCAACAGGGAGCACTCCTTTTGAGGTAGTCTATGGAAGGAAGCCACCAGCCATTGCTAGGCTTATGCGGGGTGAAACAAAAGTGGCAGCAGTTCAGTTGGAATTAATTGAGCGTGATGAACCTTTGAAACAGTTCAAGTTCCATTTGCAGAAGGCTCAAGAAAGGATGAAGTCTCAGGCTGACAATCATAGAATGGAAAGGAGTTTTGAGGTAGGGGAATGGGTATTTCTCAAACCAAGACCCCACAGACAGAATACAGTGGCTGCCCGCATCAATGCAAAATTGGCTGCCAGGTACTATGGAACTTACAAAATTCTGGAGAGGATAGGAGTCGTTGCATACAAGCTCAAGCTTCCTGAGGGGGCTAAAGTGCACCCTGTGTTTCATGTCTCACTTTTCAAGAAAGCTGTGGGGAATTACCAAGTGGAGGAGGAGCTGCCACAAGAATTAGATGGGGACTTTCCTGGAATGTTTGAGCCAGAAAATATCCTGGCTACCCGTGCTGTGAAGCAAGGAGGAGAAGATGTGTGTCAAGTGCTAGTGCAGTGGCAGGGCAGATTGGCAGAAGAGGCAACATGGGAGGATGCACTTAATATTAAGAGTCAATTCCCCAATTTCAAACTTGGGGACAAGGTTGCAGTTCAAGAGGGGAGTATTGTTGGGACCTCTACAAAGGCGATTGGGCCTGATATGCACATGGTACAGCAGAATGCACAAAAGACCAAAATATGGCAAGTGTACACCCGTAGGGTGAAGAAGGGGGGTGAGGGACTTAAATGAGTTATGCTGCGCTGGCAGCTTCAGTTAGAAAGAGAGAGTGAGTAACTGTTTTCTGTTTTCATCAGTGTGATAAAAAGGGGAATTTGGTCTTGTAGTGGGGCATCAGAAAAGAACCTTTCAGTTAGTGAGAATGGGGAGCTCATGCTCTCTGTAGGGGCCTAGCCCTGCGGCAGATTGAGGTTTCCTCATCTGTAAATTCCCCGTGTTTCCATCTAATAAAATTCACACCTCTCTCTCAATTGTATTACTGTTTTATTGCACTGTGTGTGTGAGTTCTAGTCCCTAACAAACTGGTTACCCAGCAATCAGAGATGCAACATATAAAGAGTTAGAAGTAGTCATATGAGAGACCATGCTAACTCTCAAGACAAATAAATATTAGTTATAACTGATAAGCATTTGAAACCCAAGATAATAAAACACACGAAGTTGCATCATCATAGTCTCTCTTCCTCTCCAGTATCCCATTAATTTTGGAAGTGAACTGCATTGATAAATATGTTATACTTACAATCTCTGTAGTCTACTACGTATACCAAGTCCTCCCAGTTGCATGTAAGGCAGATTTCTGAAGAACACAAATAACCTTTCAATTCTAAATGGCATTCTTCATCTTAAAAAGACATTGACCATAACTTTTCAAGTTGGATATTTGCAATGACATTAATATTTCAAGTGAGGTTGCATCAAGCATAAAAAAATGTTATATGAAGAAAAGACATTAAACTGAAAATCATCTCAAAAAGTAAAATTAGAGAACTGGAACTTGAAATGTTTTTGTAAATTTTATGAACACCAGGCTCAAGCAAACTGCATAGAGTAAAGTTATTGTATGATAACTTCATACTTAAAGCAAGTAGTAGCATCTCACAGATTGTCAGCGTTAGAATATTGTTATCAAGATTACATTCTTTGGAGTTTCTCCTTTATTTAGAATACTCACTTGAGATTACCCAAGTAATTTACACAAATAATGGCTTGTTACAACGACATATCACAGATAAGTGCAACAAAGAGTATTTTTTAGCTAAAAAAAATAGAAATGTTACCTTGAGCAAGAGAGATACTCTTTCGATCATCAATTTGTAGGTTCTTGAATCCCTAATAATTTACATAGAAAAGGCTTGTTAGAATCACAGATCAGATTTTCCTTACTCATAATATTTTTACCCACAATGCCATAAACACACAAAAAAAATATCTAACACCAAAAGTCAGCTCTCAGCAATATCACATTTGCTTTTTTCCACAGCCCATAATCTTATCCCCAAAGAGCAAAGACAATATAAAATGAAATACTAACCCCACCAAAGTTGTGATTTTGACCCAATATTAGCTCTCAAACTTGTCCCACTGAAACTACTACGAGATCATATCATTACATAAAGGAATCTACAAAGAATAGTGAAAAAACACACATGTCAACCTTTACCTGTGAAACCAATGGAGAAGAAAATATAACATTATCTAATTGGGAAGGATGCTTTGACCATGGCAGCCTTGACCCAAAACTTTTAAGCAATGTATGCATATTTTCATACAAACGATGCTTCCAAAATTCCCATAAAACAAAATTCCAGTATGATAGCCAGGGAGGGCGTAGGCATGCTTTCTATAAAGGATGACTTATCTTCTTTTATTTTCTTTCCTTTCAGACTAAATAAAATACACTATTTTGATTGCTCAATGACCAGATTTGCTACCAACTCAACATTACGTAAAACAATTAGACATAACTAACAGCTAATGCACATAGAGAGCATTTGGAAAGATGAAGTCACAATGTTGATCATAGAATTAAAACAACATTTTTTGTGATACATCACAGGATGGGTCAAGTAAACCCCAGTAATAGAAGTCCCTATAAATAATTGTCATATGTAGATTAAATATATTTTTAGTGCACAGAACGTAAGTGTGTGTATGCTGACAATTATAGTTTCTTTTCACTTTTTTCTTATGGCTAGTGACCAGTATATAATACAAAATAATCTTTGTCTGCCACGAATATAATGTCACCAAACCACATTCCCATTTAATTTGAAGTTTTATAAGAGGGAATGGAAATAATATGTTCTGGCAATTTAAACATTACAAAGGCAATGCCTACACTGACCTTAATTTAAATTTCAACATTAAACTATTCTATGTTATGCCTAAGCTGATCCAGAATTAAAGATAAACTCCCTTAATAGACATCTGTATCAATTTTTAGTAAATTTCATACGAACATTTTGAACTACCACTCTGACTCCAACTTTAGAGGCAATGGCAGCTAGCTCATAGTTGTTAATTCAAATGCTCAAGGTGAAAGTCAACAAAATGTTGGTTCTTAAATGCCATTTCAGCTGCTACCGTCATCAGTTCCAATTCTCGTTGAAGATGCTCAAGTTCTGAAGTCCTTACAGTTCCTTCATCAATGAGTACTTACTCTTGAATTTGAAATTTATCAGTTTCAAATCTTATCAAGTCAAGCAATAAACCTAAAGAAATGTATTAATAAACCAAAAATAAGGAACCCTTAACATAATATCCTATTAAGTGCACCCGCATAGCATAAAAATGACAATCTCAGCTCTATTATTTCAGTAATTGGTTAAGTAATCACAATCACAGCTCTAATAAAAATGATCAAATATTTATAAAGGAAAATAAAAGGCAAATACCCAAGACTTCTCAAATAGACAATATCAATCATGAACCAATCAAAATTAAGAAAGGAGACAGAATAAGAACAATCCTTTCTTGTCCAGTAGTGTTGCAAAACCGAGCCTAGATTTTGCTAAAATGGGTTCACTCAGCTATTGCAAACTGTGCTATACAACAGCTCGACCCCTCTTTGATTAGAACAACTTTGCAAAATGGTATTTCTATTGTTGAAAAATTATGCATTTTAAGATATTATGAGATTGTTCATAAACATAATACTTAGTCAAATGCCTACCCTAATCTAAATAATATAGAAAACTAAATGAAAGAGTAGAAAAATTTTCAATTAATAATGACAATAACATGCACCAAATGATTATCAAGCCACCTATATCAAAAAATAATATTTAATTATATTAGACAATTTAAATGCTAAACTAAAAATAGGATTTTATGCATGCTAATTAGCAAATGAGTTGTCATCCATGTAACAGTGTCCTATGAAAGTGTCATGTGACAGTGTCTAGTACCCCAATAATTAAAAAGAAATAGATATACAACTCGAGTGTCATGTAAAAGACATGACTAATAAATTGGATATCACATGGCTTAAGTAAGTTTAAACACCAGATCATTAATTTTGGGCAAAACCCGAACATCTCCAAAACTTGCAATCATCAAAGGAACACTGCCTACCAGATTTTTCAAATTTTTAAAGAAGCTTATAGCTCAGCCAAATTAACAAAAATGCAAATCCAAACTTTCAAACATGCCATGACCTTTGCCCCTATTTCTATTTTTTATAGTACAAAGAATTTTGAACCGTTTCTTTTTGTCCAGTCAAAGTGCCAAATATGTAACATCTTAATTTACACCCCAATGGTGAAAGAACAAAACATAGAAAAATATTCTGCATCTCTAAACTTTTAATTCTACAAGTGACATGAACCAATTAAAATCAAATTAATAACTAAGGCTTAGATTATCAAATTAAGATTTCTAAGACACATTAAACTTAAGAAAGAAAATGATTTACACAAGTTCACACAATGACACTTCACTAAGCATAAGAATCATACACCTAGCACATAGACACATATACACATTAGAAGCAAGACACATGGACTTAGGGATGAAAATATTTCATGCAAAAATCTGCACATGAAACCGTGACACATCAACACACACACCTTGACACACACACTAACACGTTGACACACACACACTTACACATGAACACTTGCTGCACCATGGCAGCCAAATACACACACAAATGACACAACACACACTAGGAATTAATAAAGAAACATCACACAAACTTCTGCACTTTAAAATAAATAAAACAGCACCTACACATGCACACCTACACGTTTATATGCTGAAAATTAAGAAAGAATTCTGCACTTGGAAAACCATGAGGTTGCTGGTCACGTTACCAAGAGGCAACCATGCAGAGAATATTCTGCATGTAAGACATAATCATGGCCATGGCAAGCCAAGAGAATCCTGCCATATTCCCATCATCTTGTTGGAGTATCTTCCATCATTAGGTTCCAACACCTTGCCTCCTTCCACTTAACTAACCTAGGCTTATTTATACACTAGAATACACACACACCTCATGCACACACACACAGCTCCTGCACCTAAAACAGAAAGAGAGGGACGTTAGAAGGAGAGGAGACGTGAGGAAAGAAAGGGTAGGCAGCAAGCATGATCTCACTCACCATTTCCTTCAATCAAGCAAGAACCAATCTGTTTTATTTTCTTTTATTTCTTGGCTTTTTCTTCTCATATTTCTTAACCTTTCTTTTATTGATTTCAAGCTTGAAAGGTTGTTGTTACAGTTTCACAAATTTTGATTTCAAACACCAATTTTTAAACAAGACTAGTCTAGTAAGAATTCCTAGTATGATTCTAACCAATCTGTTTTATTTTCTTTTCTTTCTTGGCTCGTTCTTCTCATATTTCTAACCTTTCTTTTATTGATTTCAAGATTGAAAGGTTGCTGTTACAGTTTCATTAAATTTTGATTTCAACCGCCAATTTTAAACAAGACTAGTCTAGTAAGAATTTCTAGTATGATTCTAGCCAATCTGTTTTTGCATAACCATTTGCTTACTTGATCTTCTATAGTTCTAAATGGTCACGGCTCGGTAAGGCATTAAGGAGTAAGTATAGCTTTCATAACCTATTTTATTACTAGTATTAGAATTTATCAATGATACTTGACTTTGCTTAATTACCATGAAGTTCCTATGCTTAACTAGGTGCTTATGACATTTAAATTAGCTTAAGCATTCTGTTTTAAATGATCATGTTTGTATATCTATTTTATGGTTATGTATGGCCATGGTTTTGAGAATGAAGAATCATTTCAAGAAGGTTTATGTTTTTAACCTTGAGTTTGTTGAAACCAATTTCTTATAAAAAGGTTTGAGTTCTAAATTCTTAAAAGCTATAAGCTTTCCCTGTTAAGTTTTGAGGATAACAAAAATATTTATTTAGTTTGAACAAGTAAGTGTTTCGACAATAGTTTTAACAAATCGCTACTTGTTGTGCGTCCATTCTGCTCTATGCTTAAAGTTAACTCTTCGTGCGTCCAATATGCTATAACTCTTTATGGGTCCAATGAATGTATTATATACTTTTACTATTGGTGCGTCCAATACTCGTATGCATATACTGTTACTTCTTATTAGTTCGTCCAATTCGATCTATCTGCCAAAGCTCGGACTCAACTCACTCTTTCAAAGTTCAAGCTCAAGTTCGCGTCCAAGTGTTTTTTCAAAAATGAAGAACTGTTCCTCATTAAATGCTAGAAAAGAACTTTGTGACAAATTTCCTACGACAAGAAGTCAACTAAGCCACTTTTGGCCGACATTGTCTAACAACTACAAAGATCCGCAAATAAGAAACCGTCTGCAATCTTAGACAAATCAGGACTTTTGTTTTCATTGATTGGAAATCTCGTGAGAATAAAAGTCACCGTCGGAAAGAAGTTCGGCACTTTTCCGGTAGATGCATTTAATGCTACCTTAACGGTAATAAATATTTCCGTTGGACGATCTAGCCCATGAAGTCTGCTCAAATTTGTTCTTACTTATAAAGAGAAGAAGCAAGACTTGAAGAACAAGAGATCTTTGTCAAGCATCCTTCAATAGTCTAAAAAGCTTTATTTCCATATTCGTAAAAAGAAAAAGCCTTGAGATTTCTATTGTCTATTCTCATTTGTTAGTGAGTTTCAAACTCAAGCTTTCATCTACTCTCAATTATTCATCTTAAGCCTTGTAAGCCTGAAGAGGCTGTGGGTAAAAGAATACTTGTGAGATAGAACCTGAAGAGGTTGAAAATACTTGTTACCTGAAGAGGTTGAAAATACTTGTTACCTGAAGAGGTGCATAATACTTGTAATCGTGAAAAAGATTAGTTGGAAAATCCTTCTGGTTGAAGGGACTGGACGTAGCTCTTGGTTGATAAGAGTGAACCAGGATAAATCTCGTGTGTAAGCTTCTCCTCTCTTCTAGTGTGCTTTATTATATTCACTAACCTCTGGGGTTTTCCATTGTGTTTATTAACAAAGATCTTTTTATTTGGTTTTAGAACGTGTTAACCATTTCATTAAAAGTCTTTTCGAAACCCTTGGAGTCCAATAGGACTAAGTGGTGTTGGTCCTAAGCTCTTTGCTTGTTAAACTGTCTCTTTCACTGTGTTCTATTTTCTTTTGAAAAGGAAAATCTTTTATTAATCAAAAAGGGTTAAGAAACACAATTCAACCCCCCTTCTTGTGTTTCATTTGGTTATTTCAATTGGTATCAGAGCTCAGCCTCTTGGGTTGAGCATCTAACAGTGCAGAGGAAAAAGATCCAGTACACCCTTTAATGGAGAACGAAGGACAAGCGGTGAACAGACCACCTCTATTCAATGGAAACGACTATGATTACTGGAAGAAGAGAATGATTGCCTTTTTTGATGCCCAAAATATGGACATTTGGGACCTAGTTCAAAATGGATATCAAACACCCACCAACGCAGAAGACAGGATCTCCTCGACCACAATGGACGGAAGGACAACGAACTGCAGACATCGCCTTAACTCAAAAGCCAAACATTATCTTATGTGTGCCATCACCAGATCAGAGCACGACAAAGTCCATAGCTGTGAAACATCTAAAGAGATATGGGATACTCTGGCATTAGCACATGAAGGCTCATCTCAAGTCAAAGAATCAAAGAAAAGAATACATTTTCACCAGTATGAGCTCTTCAAAATGGGAGAGCATGAAAACATTGATCAAATGTTTGGACGATTCCAAACAATAATCAATGGCTTGAGATCTCTGGGAAAGAACTATGATAATCAAGATCATATCAGAAAAATCCTAAGAAGTCTTTCCAGACAGTGGAGACCTAAGGTTACTGCCATACAGGAAGCAAAGAATCTAGCTTCTCTTACCATGGAGGAACTATTGGGTTCTCTTAAAGTTCATGAGCTGGAACTTCAAGAAGAGGAAAGCTCAAGAAAAGGGAAATCAATTGCCCTTAAAGCTCACAAAGGCAGTACGTCCAAAGCACTTAAAGCTGAAAAATCTTCAGACGAGGCCGAGTCATCTGAAGATAATATATCTGATAATGACGAAGTTATCTTTCATCTCTAGAAAGATACAAGCAATGTGGAAAAAGAAAGGAGGTATGCGGAGAAAGCACTTTGGACGAAGGTCATCAAAGGACAAAACAGAAACAAAAGACAAGAGTCCAATCATATGCTACGAATGCAAGAAGCCCAGACACATTAAAGCGGAATGTCCTTCACTAAACAAAGAGAAAGAGAAAAGGAGATTCTTTCCAAAGAAGAAAAGAGGATTAATGGCCACCTGGGAAGATCTTGATCTTTCAACTACTGATGATGAAGAAGAAGCAGAAGAAGAAGCAAATCTATGTCTCATGGCTAACACCGTGTCGAAGAAGAAGAAGATGAGGTAACTAATCGTGATCTTGATCTTGAGAATGCATTTGATGAGTTGTTAAATAATTCATCTATTTTAGCGGTTGAATATAAATCCTTGAAAAGAAAGTTTTCAAAATTAACTAGAGAATATGGAAAAATGTTTTGGTAAAAACAAGAACTTGAAATTTTTGTGAAAAATTAAAAACTGAAAATGCTCTTTTAAAAACATCTTCTGAGTCCAACACTTCAGATGAAGTTGATAAACTTCATAATGAGGTAAAAGAGTTAACGGAGGACCTCAGTAAATTTGTAAAAAGCACCAACAACCTAAACATTTTACTCAAATATTCCAGAGACCCTCGTGACAAAACTGGATAGAGATATCAAGATACTGATAAACAGTTTTTTCAAAAAACTACTACTCAACCTAAATTCATTAAGAATGTTTGTAAAAAGAACATTTACCCTTCCTCAATAGATTTTTTTAATAAAAGGTCAAAATATTATGGATCTCCAAGAGCTAACCAAAAAGGACCCAAAAAGATATGGGTACCTAAGGATATGATAATTCCTCTTGCAGATGTGCTTAGCAACAAGAAAAAGACACCTGTCATGGTACCTGGACAGTGGTTGCTCACGACACATGACGGGAGAAAGGTCTATGTTCCAAGACATCAAAACTAATAAAGGAGGCTCCGTCACGTTTGGAGGAAACCATAAAGGTAAAATAGTTGGAATAGGTAAGATTGGTAAGCATCCTTTTCCCTCTATCGATAATGTTCTTCTAGTTGAAGGATTGAAACATAATCTGCTTAGCATTAGTCAATTATGTGATAGTGGATCTAATGTTTCATTCAATCAAGGAGAATGTATAGTTAAAAACTCTGACGGATCCATACTCTTCATTGCTAAAAGGCAAAACAATCTTTATAAAATTGACTTGGAAGATCTTTCAGATCAAAATGTATCATGTCTAGTTTCCATAAAAGGAGAACAGTGGATATGGCACAAGAAGCTTGGTCATGCAAGTTTGAGATTAATCTCTAAACTAAATAAGCATAACCTCGTAAGAGGACTACCAAAGCTTGTGTACAAATCGGATGTTCTTTGTGAAGCTTGTCAAAAGGGAAAACAAATCAAAAATTCTTTTGAGTCCAAAAACATCGTTTCCACCTCTAGACCACTAGAATTGTTACATCTTGATTTATTTGGTCCTACAAGAACTTCTTCACTAAATGGAAAGAAATATGGATTGGTCATAGTAGATGACTATACTAGATGGACATGGGTTATGTTTCTAGCTCACAAGGATGAGTCTTTCAAAGTCTTTTCTATTTTCTGTAAAAGAATTCAAAATGAAAAAGGAATGTGTATCAACTCAATCCGAAGTGATCATGGAGGAGAATTTGAGAATGAGAGCTTCCAATTGTTAAGTGAAGAAAACGGTATTCATCACAACTTCTCTGCCCCAAGAACACCACAACAAAATGGTGTGGTAGAAAGAAAAATAGATCTCTTCAAGAGATGGCTAGAACAATGCTCAATGACAACTCAATCTCCAAACACTTTGGAAGCTGTTAACACTGCGTGTTATATTCAAAACAGAATATATATTAGACCTATTTTAAACAAGACTCCGTATGAATTGTGGAAAGGACGAAAACCCAACATCTCTTACTTTCATTCTTTTGGCTGTCAATGCTTTATTTTGAATACTAAGGATTCTTTAGGAAAGTTTGATGCTAAAGTTGACTCTGGTATCTTCTTAGGATACTCGAAACATCTAAAGCATATAGAGTATATAACTCTCGCTCTCTAATCGTTGAAGAATCTGTTCATGTTAAATTCAATGACAAAAAGCGACAATGACTTGTCGAGCTAGATGAGTCCTTTGTAGAGTTAAACTTAAAAGACAAAGGAGAAGAATCAAGAACCCAAAACAAAGAAGCATTGGACGATGAAAGAAAAGAAGAAACAAGCGATGGTCAAAGATCTTTGGCATTTCAAAACTTATCATCCGTAACACCAAATCATTGGTAATCAGGATGATAAAGTGCGTACAAGATCTACCTTCAGAAAATACTCAAATGTAGCCTTCATCTCTGAAATGGAACCAAGAAAAATAGAAGAAGCACTAAAGGACGAAGGATGGATCTTAGCCATGCAAGAAGAGCTAAATCAATTTAAAAGAAATGATGTTTGGACGCTGGTTCAAAAGCCTAAAGACAAGTCCATCATCGGCACAAAATGGATATTCAAAAACAAATAGGACGAAGATGGTAAGGTTGTGAGAAACAAAGCAAGGTTGGTAGCCCAAGGTTACTCACAACAAGAAGGTATTGATTTCTTCGAAACTTTTGCTCCTGTAGCTAGACTAGAAGCCATACGCATTTTACTTTCATTTGCTGCTCATCATAGCATGAGACTATATCAAATGGACGTAAAAAGTGCATTTCTAAATGGTATAATCAATGAAGAAGTTTTCGTTAAACAACCACCTGGTTTCGAGGATGAAAATTTCCCTGAGCATGTTTTCAAATTAAAAAGGGCCTTGTACGGTTTAAAACAAGCTCCTCGAGCCTGGTATGAAAGGTTAAGCACCTTTTATTAGAAAACGGTTTTTCTAGAGGAAAAGTTGACACTACTCTTTTTCGAAAAGACAAAAACTCGAAATTCATTTTAGTTCAATTTTATGTTGATGATATTATTTTTGGAGCTAATGATTAATCTCTTTGAAAGGATTTTTCCAATCGATGCGTATGAATTCGAAATGAGCTTAATGGGAGAATTAAAATTCTTTACGGGTTTGCAAGTGAAGCAAACATTGACGAAATCTACATTCATCAGACCAAATATACAAATGAACTTCTGAAGAAATTCAAATTGGACGATTGCAAAACAATGAGCACACCAATGCATCCATCATCCACACTAAGATTGGACGATAAGGATAAAAAAGGTGGACGAAAAGGTATACAGAGGTATGATCGGATCACTCTTATATCTCACTGCGTCCAGACCTGATATAATGTTTAGTGTGTGTCTTTGTGCACGTTTTCAACTGATCCTAGAGAGTCACACTTAATTGCGTAAAAAGAATATTGAGATACTTGAAAGGAACTACTAACGGGCTTGGTATTTAAGAAATCTCATGAGTACAGATTAGTTGGTTTTTGTGATGTCGACTATGCTTTGGAGATAGAATCGAAAGGAAAAGTACAAGTGGAGGATGTCACTTCATTGGAGGAAATCTAGTATCTTGGTCCAAAGAAGAGACAAAGCACAATTGCTCTATCAACTAAAATTTGAATATATCTCTGCGTCCAATTGTTGCTCTCAACTACTCTGGATCAAACATCAATTAGAAGACTACAACATCTTCGAAAGTAAGATTCCTTTACTATGTGATAATATCGCTGCAATTAACTTATCAAAAATCCCATACTACACTCAAGGGCAAAACACATTGAAATCAAACATCACTTTATAAGAGACTATATTCAAAAAGGTGTGTTTGATATTCAATATGTGGATACTGAGATCATCAATGGGCAGATATTTTCACAAAACCCCTCTCCGAGGATAGATTCACTCTTATTCGAAAACATCTAAGTATGCATTTTGTAAAGAATTAATATTTCTTGCGTCCATTGAAGATCTCAAGGCCCAAAAATGCTTTGTACTTGATAAATGGTGTGGTAAATTTCTTGATAAGACATAAATCATTTGCATTTATCTTGTTTGAAACTTTTCAAATTTCCCACGAGTCGCTTTTTGAAAGGTCACGAAAGTAACTTTTACCGCGGACGTGATGATTGCTTTTAATACACATTTATTGTGTTTGTTTTTTTAAAAAAAACGATTCGTTTTCTCTCAAGAAACCTTTCTGTAGAAACCTACCTTCTTCTATAAATATTTTCCTTCTTTACAAGATCAAATTTTTACGCCTTCAAACTTTGAAAGAAAACAATTGCGAAAAGAACCTTAGCAAATTTCTCTCTCTCTTTCAAATTTCTTTAACCCTAAGAAATGGCCTGAGGAAAGACCCTTGATGTTGAAAGAGCCGAGGTATCGCTTGAATACTGCTCCAAACTTCCATTTTAGCGTAATGTGGAATAGATATCAAAGAATGTCTCGCTTGTCTTGGATGGGATAGTTACTTGAGAGAACCTAGGTGGAGGTTTATCCTAATTGGTGAAAATGTTACGGAAAAATGCATCCGTGTTCGCAACAGAGGTCGAGATGTGTTTTGGGAAAACCCGTTGTGGTTTCAGAGGTAACCATCTCCAACGCCACCCAATGTTGGTTGGAAGGAGCCACCATCACTTCGATTGGGAAAAAGCATATGGGGAACTGATGTCGTTCTTGACACCTTACTAAAGGAGTCATCCACGGGGAAGATAATCGCTTCCAAGATGAATGACAAGGCAAGAGTTTTGCATCAACTTCTAAACAAGGCAATACTCCACAAAGCAGGTCCAAAGACTCGGTCTCTACAGTTCATGCCTTACACCGTGTCATCCGATGCTTTGTGTCAACAGTCAATCTCCCTTCTCTCGCTTTTTAAGAACTTCAAGAGAAGTGTACAAGGAAAAGGGAAGAAGACCACCATCTCCTATGGTGTTCTCTTAACCAAGATCTTCAGAGATCAAGGTATCTTTAGTCCCCATGAGACTAAAGATGTTGAAGAGAAGAAGAAGATTTTTGGATCGGATCCAAGAGCAACAAATCTTTGGACGAAGCAATCTTCTAAGGATGAAACTTCAAAGCGTCCAAGATTTTCTGGACCAGAAAGAGCCTCTTATTCTTTCAAAGGCTGAGAGTCCAAAGAAGAAATCACCGTCCGTCCAAGCCCTTCCCAAGCGGAGACTCATAATGGACGATGACTCTGAAGATGACCAACCCATCGCTAAAAGGATGAAGGTTGCGTCCATTGCGAGCATCCCAAAAGGAACCCGGACGAAGCTACCCATCACAAGGAAACCCTCTTCCAAGCTTGCGTCCATTCCTAAGGAACCTCTTCCTACCATTCCCTCTTCCTCCATTTTACCCTCTTCTCAAACAGAACCACAAACTTCCTTCCCAACCTTTCAAATAACTTCCCCTTCCTTAAACACTGAACCTTTTTCTTCTCAAACTCACATACTACCTTCCCAATCTCCTTCACCTTCCCCCTCTCAAAAGACCGTCTACAACTCCTCCTATCTTAACCTTTTCTCTGTGGGAGTTTCCCCTCACATTATCCCTCTTTGGGAATCCAAGGACTCTTCTCTCTCACTCACAAAGAAGACGCTCCTTGCCGTGATGGTTACTCAACAAAAGTCCACATCTTCCCTAGTGACCTATCCTTCAAACCTGTCACCTTGGAAGAAATGGGACAGTTTGCGAGTCCTTATGACATCATCCTTGTCAGTGTCATTAAGGGGAGTCTTCTGTTGAAAAATTTGAGATTTGTACCCCCTTCACTGATCATCTCCTCTACAACTGCCATCAAGATTCAGCCGGATCGGGTTTGTCCAAGGTTGCCAATGGTGGATTTAAATAAAAACAAAGACTTGAAAAAGTACAGAAGCCAAGCCACCTTTCCCAAGCCTATCATCTTTAAGCCAAATTTTGGGAGTTTACGTTCCCCTGATGTTGATGTTGAATTCTTGTGGCATGTTTCGAATAAAGGAGAAGCTGTGGAGAACGAGGCTAAGAGCTTCTGGGAAAAGCACATTTGGGAGTGTGAGCAACAAGCGTCTTCTTCAGGACTAAGTGATGAAGATAAGGAAGATATCATAACTGTGCCTGGTCAGAGCTTCCAGTGTTTTCGTTCTATCTATATGGTAGATGATCTTTTTGGACTGCCTCTGAACTCGCTATTGCCAACAATCTTCTCTTGTCCAAGCTATGTCTCTGGACCTCCGTCTGACAACATAGGCAGGCCTTATCCCTGGGATCAAATGTTTGGTTACCGGAGAACCTCTCTTCCTTGGGATGTTGACCTTCCTCTGTCTGAAGACGAAGTTGAGTCTGTTGTGCAGCAAATGGATGTGACCCCTCCTGCTTCCACCACTGAGTTAGCTATTGTGGAACCACAACCTTCTGCTGACATTCTCACCCAAGTGCCCCCAGCTTTTCAGGCCTATGTGAATAATCAAATGGACTTAATGTACAAGAGAGTTGAAGACCTCCTCAAGTCTCTTCTTCAACAAGGGCCACCTCCTCCTCCTCCACCTTCTTCCTCTTGATTTTATTTTATTTTCTTTTAGCCAAATTTTTTTTGACAATGATGTTTTTTTCTTTCTTTTTGTCTGATGACAAAGGGGGAGAATAATGGGAATTTGATTTGTTACAAACAAATTTATTTTATAATTTATACTGATTCAATGAAACTTGTTTTTCTCTCATCTGGTTGTTTCATTATCCTTGTCTCGGTTATTCTGTTGCACTGTGTTGCTGTGTAGGATCTGATCTAAATTTTAGCATGGTTTATTTCTTTTCAAAAGTATTGTCTCTGTTAAACTCTTTTCTCAAGAACTAAACTTCGATACAAAGATAATATTACTTGCTCTTGAAACTTGTTTCGTAAAAATAAATTTCTTGTACCACGTCCAATCGACTCTGCGTCCAACAGACTTGGAGTCCTTCCCTTAGAAATGCTTTTCTTAGGGGGAGCAATTTTGTTTTATAAAAAAAAAGGAATCTGTGTTCAACCAAATTAATAGTTTTTGTCATCATCAAAAAGGGGGAGATTGTTGAAACCAATTTCTTATAAAAAGGTTTGAGTTCTAAATTCTTAAAAGCTATAAGCTTTCCCTGTTAAGTTTTGAGGATAACAAAAATATTTATTTAGTTTGAACAAGTAAGTGTTTCGACAATAGTTTTAACAAATCGCTACTTGTTGTGCGTCCATTCTGCTCTATGCTTAAAGTTAACTCTTCGTGCGTCCAATATGCTATAACTCTTTATGGGTCCAATGAATGTATTATATACTTTTACTATTGGTGCGTCCAATACTCGTATGCATATACTGTTACTTCTTATTAGTTCGTCCAATTCGATCTATCTGCCAAAGCTCGGACTCAACTCACTCTTTCAAAGTTCAAGCTCAAGTTCGCGTCCAAGTGTTTTTTCAAAAATGAAGAACTGTTCCTCATTAAATGCTAGAAAAGAACTCTGACAGCTCTCGGCGACAGAAGAAGTCAACTAAGCCACTTTTGCCGACATTGTCTAACAACTACAAAGATCTCGCAAATAAGAAACCGTCATGCAATCTTAGACAAATCGGGACTTTTGTTTTCATTGATTGGAAATCTCGGAGAATAAAAGTCACCGTCGAAGAAGTTCAAGACTTTTCCGGTAGATGCATTTAATGCTACTCGTAACGGTAATAAATATTTCCGTTGGACGATCTAGCCCATGAAGTCTGCTCCAAATTTGTTCTTACTTATAAAGAGAAGAAGCGACACTTGAAGAACAAGAGATCTTTTGTCGAAGCATCCTTCAATAGTCTAAAAGCTTTATTTCCATATTCGTGTAAAAAGAAAAAGCCTTGAGATTTCTATTGTCTATTCTCATTTGTTAGTGAGTTTCAAACTCAAGCTTTCATCTACTCTCAATTATTCATCTTAAGCCTTGTAAGCTGAAGAGGTTTGTGTAAAAGAATACTTGTGAGATAGAACACGAAGAGGTTGAAAATACTTGTTACCCGAAGAGGTTGAAAATACTTGTTACACGAAGAGGTGCATAATACTTGTAATCGTGAAAAAGATTAGTTGGAAAATCCTTCTGGTTGAAGGGACTGGACGTAGCTCTTGGTTGATAAGAGTGAACCAGGATAAATCTCGTGTGTAAGCTTCTCCTCTCTTCTAGTGTGCTTTATTATATTCACTAACCTCTGGGGTTTTCCATTGTGTTTATTAACAAAGATCTTTTTATTTGGTTTTAGAACGTGTTAACCATTTCATTAAAAGTCTTTTCGAAACCCTTGGAGTCCAATAGGACTAAGTGGTGTTGGTCCTAAGCTCTTTGCTTGTTAAACTGTCTCTTTCACTGTGTTCTATTTTCTTTTGAAAAGGAAAATCTTTTATTAATCAAAAAGGGTTAAGAAACACAATTCAACCCCCCTTCTTGTGTTTCATTTGGTTATTTCAGAGTTGATTTCAAATGAACTAAGACTCACCACTAAAGACTATGTTAAATGACATGTTGGTGGAGTGGCCTTTGGCCTATGTATCATCTTGAAAGATGATGGGAATTCCCTATGTTTATAAGGCAGCCCTAATGGAGGGAAGAATGGAAAGAATTGGTTTGAAAGACCTAAGTTTGAAAGTGGTTGAGTATGAGTGATTCTTGAAACCTTCTCTAAGTTATGATTAATACTTTGTGTTTTATAAATTGAAGTCCATATCACTCTCTATCTTTGTTATGGTATGCTTTGAAAGAAAAAGTTTGTGAAATTTATTACTTGATTTATGAACTATTAAGTTTTATTTTAATGCTCGTTTCCTACTAAGATTGCATAATCTTACCCTAATTTTACTGTTTTTCAGAATCAAAGAGAAATGAGGATTACCACCATACTAATTGAAATTGAGTGGGAATGGTTATATTCTGTGGAGGACGGTGGTCATGTAAAAGTAATTAAGGATATCCGATTCCATTTAGTTGACACTTGATCATCATAATGTAAATAGTAGTAATTAGGGCTTATGTCAAGAAGTCTTGGAAATTTTGTTTAGGCAATTTACTTTAGGTAATTTGCTTAATGTTGTAAATATATCAAGACATGTTTCTCTATGCCCATGAACGAAATCAAGGCTTTTAAGCCATGTAAAATGAAGATGGAACTACCTTTGTCATGTGTTAACTTATGCTTGTTATTGCTAGATAAGTAACCACCGTTTCTTTTAGCCAATTCTAAGGTAAGTTCTCTTAGACTATGTAAATTCTCAGAATGGAATTGTCTAGGTCAAGGATTTATTTCCATAATTGATAACTCCTCTCTTAGAATCTAGTAATTCTTAGTGAAGGTTTAGTGATTTTTAATTAGACTACGTAACGCAATATACTTATGCTAGTTGGGATTAGATATACAGTTAGTGGTTACTTGGAAGTCATATCTAGTTCCTCCTTGCCGATATAATTAATTGTATAGTTTTTTTCTATTTACTACGAGGGTGGTTACAAAATACACAGCCAAATTGCTCGCATATACATCCTGTCCATATACAGATTCTTCCAACTTTATGGATTAAGTAGTCCAAACAATCCAACAACAAAAGAGAATGTCAAAAGACAAAGACACTTCTCTAGGCTCAAAGAAAAAAATGTGCAACCATTAAAAAGCAGAAGATGACACACACACAATAAAATGAAAAATCACAAAAGTTTGACCAAAAAAAAAATGGATCAAATGGTCACATTACCAACCTGGTAACTAAAATTGAGCATTGTGGGACCAGGACCAACATTCCTGACCTTGGACCGTAGGGTGCTCCTTCATTCAAGTGGCACCGGAGCACCACCCAGTGAGTACAAAATGATATCGAGTGGTCTCAAAGATCGGGGCATGATGGAATTTGGGGGAACCATTTCAAGGCCTAACTATCTTCGAAACCCAAGCTCTCGCCGCCATCAACACCAGGCTACCCACGGGTGAGTGGTTCCTCCATGCCCCTCATAACATGTCCCCACTCAAAGCCATTCCGCCGCTTGTCACCGTTGTTGTACACCAGCAATGCCACCGCACCGTTCTTCTCCGCCGATTGTATCAAAAGGAAAACCAAAAAAGAAAATGGGTTTGGGAATAGGAAACAGAGAAATGAAGCTCAGAAGCAAAAATAACAAATGTTTTCTACTCTCTATGCTAGGGTTATAAGCAGGTAAGGAGAAATAGAGTTTTTGGACGAAAATTTCAAATTCAAAGCCAGCATAGATCATTGTATTCAAACAAACAGAAAAACCTGTATGAAAATTTTCGAAATTAGAACGATAATGGGAGAGGAGAGGCAGAGAGTTGAGCAGGGAAAAAGAGAGGCAGAAAATAACCCATTGAAAAGACCAAGCCAAAAACAAAAAAAGATGAAGAAAAAAAAAAGGCAATTTGGGCGGCAAAACATTGAAGCAAAAGTTGACACGTGTGCAGCCAACTTGATAGCTTCTTGAATAGATAGATCAGACACTCCAAAATCTTCCCTAGGAGCCTTTTGACGCACTAGATTCACACTCAATACCAATTCAAACAAGAACGAGTAATGACCATGACTTACCTGCTTTGCAATTGCATACAGAAGTGCTATGATACGTGGAAGACAACAGCAAACAGGGATGAAAATGATGCATGCCAATGCAATACAGAAAATGAAAAAGAGAACATGAAATATCATAACGAAATTTAAATTGAAACCATTAACAACAAAACAAAACAAAAAAGGAAAAATCAAGGCATGAGAAATAAACAATCAAGATAGTCAAGTCAGCAAAAAATCCAAATCAAAATAGAGATGAAGAATAAGAAGAAGTAGAAAGAGAATGCAATACCGGCACTGCAAGACATAAGAGGATCCTTCTGTAGATCCTTGAGTTCCTTCAAGATTCGCTCGGATGCTATCATGTAAACCTAACCAAAATCCCAAATTAGCTCAGATCAAAACCTAAACACAAACAGATCAAATGCATACACAGTACCAAATCAACCACCACCCACAGATTCATAACCATTGCCACTGACACCGACTTGGGTGCTCTCTCGTATGACATCAAAGCAACGGGTTTCTTCAAAATTTCTATTAACTACGATGCCGTCACTAAAAGCTTCTTTTACCAACAAATTATAATCTATCATTAACAGTATCTGTCACTATATGTCAGTTTTCTTGTAGTGGTCACTTATGCCACATACATTTCCTGCATAGAAATAATTGACAAAAGGAAACAGATGCAAAGAAACAAAAAGAAAAATAAAACAAATAAATCTAAACATAATTAATCTACAATGACAACATGGTTGCCTTCACATGGCAAGAATATCAAACACGTTCACACGTTATATATTTATTTTGATTCTCTGACCTTTCTTTGCTTTACAATTTTTTATTTAATTTTATTATGATTTTTCATTAATCAAACACTTTTGGCCCTCAACATGTACGCACTCACCAACTACTTGTTTCATTATTTATTCTTTCTTTTACATACATTCACATGACATCATAAGACACGAATCTCATAGTTCTATTCATCTTACCAAATCATTTCAATTATTTGTGAGTAATATTCAAACAATATGATAAGAAGAACAAAATAAAATTATAAATATACCTCTTTCTTGCTGGAACAACTAACTCGTGATAAAAAAAAATACACCTAATTGCGTGGTAAATTGACAGAGTAGATGCAGATCATTCTTGATTGATGTGCTTGACAACAAAATGCTTGAGTAGGTTTCCAACTTTATTGACGAATGCCACTGCTCAAACCTGCAGAAGCAGAAAGGTTAGTTGCTTGTGGCTCTGATTCGTGCTTCCTATGTGTTGTGTTGAAGAAAGAAGAAAAAAGAAAACAATGTTCAATGCAGGAAGTTTACATTTATATGGAAATTAAAATAAAAAAGAAGCAACCAGAAAACTAATAACCATTATTTGATTATAAGATTTAAGGGAAAATGGGAAATCAGGGAGCTTACATTTATATGGAAATTCGACTTGGAAGGCTTTTCATCATGAAGAATCTCCTTCTTAACAGAGTTATTGATGTAGCTAATATAAAAAATGGATGATTGAACATACAGTGACAGAGGTGGATGAATAAAAATAGAACAAAGACATAAAAATTGTGGAGAAATTTTAATAGAGATGCAAGCAGAGAAAAAACAGTGGAACAATGAAAGTAAAGCAAAAACTGGATGTATCCACCTACAGCAATTTAACATCTCTCATATCTAATACATAAAATAATTTAACTTGCTTCAATAAAGTATTATTCAAAAGGTTTCAATCACTAATGTTGAGTTTGTTATCAGTCATGCAATGTATTCGGTGGCAATGTCCATATAGCCAAGATGTTCCATATAGCCAAGATGTTGAGTTCTATAAACGAGGTTGCATAACATATAAATAAGCAAAAACTCTCCTACATTTGGCTAGAAAGAAAATGACATTACCCTAGATTTTCAACAAAATGATCAGCTTTAAATGCAAAGTTAAATAAAATAATTCATGGTATAAGAAACTCACAATGAGAGTATAAACCAAGCAGGGGTGAGTCAATCTGCTAAGTTGAAGATTTTCAGTCATTGAAATGCAGAGCTTGCATGTTATCAACCAATTATATACATAATTCTAATGAGACTTGAATCAGAATCTCTAAATTGAAATATGCAGTGGCTAAGTATTTTAGTTTGTCATTCATTTTAAACCAAGACTGTAAGAACATAAAATTAAGATTTAAAGAACAGCATTCAAAGCAACAGTGTTTCTACAACGTCCATGACTTCCAACACCAATAGAAAGCTATAAGAAGAAATATTTGCTCTCAAACATTGACGAAATTCTTACTTATTTAAGCTGTTAAGGCAGTTTATCCTACTAAGTTGCATAATGATATCTACTCATAGGTAACTTTTTGAGGTGGAAAATCTTCCAGTCTTTTTCAAATCACAGTACCTGGTGTTCTTGAAATCATCCTGTGAAGGGTTCTTGGAGACGCCCAAGATTTCATAGTGCCTCCAATCAAGATGCTTTAGATCTTGATTCTAGGTCTCAACCTCTGTCTAAAAAAACAAGATTCATAAAATTGTTTCCAAGTAGTGGTAATGAGCACCATTATATTATTATCGCACAAATTAACTTCGCTTCGCACTATTCCATCGATGTTCCAGAACAAAGTGAAAATTAGATTAAGCATCAAATTCGGTTCCAAAATTAAGAAAGAAAGAAAAAGGAAAAAAAAAAAGCATTTACCTTTGATGAAGAACGTAGAGGAGGGCCAACCGCAGAGGGTGTCGAGGGAGAGGGACTCCTCGTCAGTGGTCAATCTGTGAACCAAGTCGACGACGTTGGAATGGGTGGGGCGTGGCAGGACCCAGAAGGTGGAACCAGAAGATTAATTTATAGGAAACATACATTTTCTTGCACAAAAAATCAAATAAAGATTCAGGATTTAGGGCGTATTTGCGGGCGTGGGGGCAAGAAGTCCCATAGGAGAACTCACAAGTTGAAGAAAGGGACGGCTTTCCAGCGAGAGCTTCGAAAGAACTACTTCTTCTTCCACCTTCTGCAAGAGGGTCTTGACCTGACCCCTGAGCAAGGCCTCTCCGGACCCTGGTGTGTTCTTCACTCGACTTCCCCTCTGCTTAACAATGGACGACAATGGGGTCTCCAGATTGCCCCCAGTGGCTAGACCCACGATCTTGCTGTTGCTGCCCATTTCTTTGCCTTGATTTTGACAGATTCTTTTCTGAATCTTCCATCTTTCCTTAAGGGAAAAAATAAATGTAAAACCCCATATTCCAATAATCAAACCGGTTGAGTTTTGAAGGGGAAAAAAGATGGAATTCAACTGTTTGGAAGAAGAGAAATAAAAGCACTCACACGAAACTGAAATGTTGTTACTGCTGCTGCTGTTGATGATGCTGTTATTGGAAGCAGCCAAGGTCTGTGATCTTGTGACTCTTCTTGTCGATGATGGGTTCTCCATTGATACCGATTCAAGGTCACCCAAAACCAAAAGTTGAATGCTTCAGGCTACGTACCAAGAAAGAGCAAGATTCAAAGGAAGACAAAAGAATATAGGCGCTGAGGGGCATATCTGTGTTTTTTATATAAAAGATTAATTAATCTTTATTTTGTAATTTTATAATAAATATTTGATTGTAATTTAGTCTTATTAATTTATTATTTTTGTCAACGTTTATTTATTTTTTAAGGAAAATTAAATTTATTTAAGTTATTTTTAATTCAAACAACTAATTTTAGATATGTTAATTCATAATCGAATTTAAAATTTAGAAAAAACTTGTTTGAATTGTATTAAAAATTTATTTTTTTGTATTAAATTACTAAAGATATATAAAATGATTAACAAAGTTATTTAGTTAAGGGAAAATAGGTATTTTTATCCCAAACCTATTGAAATAATTTAAAATCAAATAATCAAAAGCTTAAAATAAAATATTTTCTAAAAATATTAATTTTTGTTAATGAAAAACAATTTTAACTTATAATCAAATTTACACATTTAAATAAACAAGATTTTAAAAGATGCGGTGGACTAAGTTTATTTATTTTTATAAGGCAAATTAAGGCTATTTTTAATTCACACAACTAATTTTAAAATAATCGTCTTATGACATATTTATTAGAGGTGCGGCGGACTAAATTTTCATCATTCCTTAATGATAATGAGTTAAGTTGGAGGCTTGAAAAAGATGGCGGTGAGTTGTGAGTGAGTCAAGGCATTTGGTTTCCTAGAAGCTTAAAAAAAAAAGGACTATAATAAGTGTCAAGGATCTTGATGTGGCTGTTTCGTTTGACTAAAGTTTCAATGAAGAAGAAAAAAAAAGATTTTGGAAAAGGCTCAGAAAAGTAGCTTGTCTTTTCCGTGTGCGTAAATGAGTAATAGCCACATACTCACACTGTTTTTTTTAATTTGTTTTCCTTTCATTTTTATTTATTTTTTTATTTTCAGGATTTTTAAGTTAATTAACTCTTTCATTTTATTCAATTTTATTATTTTTTTAATCAATTATTTTTGGAATTTTTATAATTTTTGAATTTTTTATCAAATTTATATGGAATTTTTTATTTTTTTAATTTTTTATATGACTACCAGGATATTGTGTTCACAATTTATCCTAAATCTTTTCTCTAAAATTAATTCACCAAATTAACATAGCAACTGATTTAGTATCATTTACTATCAGTAAGAAAAGATTGCCCAAATATAACTATAGTCAACAGATCATAACAAAATAAGTAAGCTTCTATGCATGAAATCATCTTTGAAATAATTGGTATTTTACATTAGTCCTTATTTGTGTCATTTGGATGAATAAAAAAAATCCTCAAATTATGTTTATCATATGTTCTATTTTATAATAAAAATTTTTTATAGATTCCTCGAAACTCTTTGTTTTTATAAGGGTACTGATACTCCTTGTAATTAGTGACTAATATTTAGTCATATGTCATACTTTGTTGAAATATAAATAAAATAATTATGTTTCAACTAAGTAGATCACGTGACCAAAAATTGACCATTAATTATAAAATGATACTAATACCCTCACAAAACATAAAGTTACCTGAGAAACTTCCAAAATTTATATATGATAAATTTATATTTATCATATTTGATATATCTCTATTTTAATTAATTTTGTTTATTAATTGTAGTACTTATAATTTTTATTTCATTTAGTATTTGATATTTATCAACATTGTTATCATTAAATTCATTCAAATGTATTATTATCGCAATCGTCTTGAAAGGAACACGTACATGTTTTATTTTTAAACAACAAAGAAACTTTATAATTAGATAATATATACATTTTATGAATAAATTATTATTAATAAGCATATATCATGCATGTTTTATAGTCAAGTCTATTTATACAACAAGTTTCAACTAAATAAATCAATTGAAAATCACATCTTTACATCATTTAAATATGAAAATAACAATTCATATATTATTTGGATAGTCTAGAAAATATTTTTTGACAAAATCGATGTCTAAATTGGGAAATATCATTAATTCCTCATCAAAAAGAGGTAACTTAAACTTAGACATAGAGAAATAAAAAACAGAAAATAAAGTTAGCTCACAAAATGACCAGGGAGATTTATTTGATAAATTCTAAATAATAAAATTTTAAATAAAATAAAACATACAAAACTAATTGAACAAAAAATACTTTCTTCTAACAAAACATTTATTTTAATCTGATCATTGGGAATATTAAAAAATTGAAAATAAAATTATCCGTAACTTTTAAAAAGGTATCAAAAATATATCAATTCCTAAATTAAATGATATTACATAAAAAAAAAAAAGTTAATATAATAACGAGGAATGTAAAGGTGTACTAAAACAAAAAGGATGTCAATCAACTTGAGTATGTGATTTATAAATGAGTACAACTAATAAACCATATGTGGGATTAAATAATGAGATCATGGATTGACGCATATGAATTGAGCATACTGAGAAGAGTATTAAGTACAAAATGTGCAAATATATGAAAAAAGCAAAATATTAGACTTCATTATCAGAGGTAATAAAAATGAAAAGTAAAGTTATGACATATAATTTAATATATATTTTGTATAATTGCTCTCTTTTCACTATATTCCAATAATTAAGAACAATAAGAATACAGATATCATATCATATCTAATGTAATAATATAGTGTGTAAAACTTTTTAGTGCTGTCAGATTACATTTGACGTTGTAGAAATTAATTTTAAAATAAATCATACGAAAAATTAAATGCATGAAAAAATTAAATTAAATAAAATTATTAGTAGTTTTTAAAATTAATTTTGAATCTATGCCATAATCCATGAATCCATGAATAATATAAATAATTAAATTAAAGAACTTAATTATGGATTTATATAAATTAAAATTTCCAACGAATAATTAAAATTCATACTAATTAATATATACACCTATGTAGATTTTAATATTTACATATAATTAAATTATTAGAATGAACGTACTTACTAAAAAATTATTAGAATATCCTACTAAATAAATGAAATCTCGGAATGAGATGTTATGAAATAAAATCAACCAACAAAGTCATTTATCAACACTGTGATAAGAATTGAAAGTAATAAAAATTATTAATGAAAAGTATATATTTAATAAGATCAAATAAATATAAATAGTACTATATAACAACAAAATTATTATCAACCACTACAAAATTAATAACCATTGCCATAAACCAACTACAACTTCAAATCACGGTTACATCAACCAAGGAGTTTAATTTGCTGAAAAACAAAATGATCAAAGAGCAATAACAGTAAAATTTCGGGGAACCACAAAAACAAATCCATATCACGTCAAATGTTAAAATAAGTTCAAATTAACATATGACAAATAAAAACTAAACCAAACTAAGGGTCTGTTTGTATTAACTTTTTTAGGGGCAAAAGTACTTTTTTGAAGTAATAAAAATACTTTTTTTAGAAGCTAAAGAGTTCAAACTTTTAAAAAAAGTACTTCATGTGTAACAAAAAAGCACATGAAGTGTTTTTTTTAAAAGCTTGAACTCTTTAGCTTCTAAAAAAATCACTTTTATTACTTTAAAAAACTACTTCTACTCTAAAAAAAACTAATATAAATGGGCCCTGATGCTTCTATACATCTTCAGTTTTTCTCCACCTTAATGATCTTCTTAAGTTTTGAAAAGGACTATTGGGTAGCATATTCTAGATCACATTGAAAACCATCATGTGATACAAGTAATCCATCACCACTATTCCTCTTGGCAAGAGTAACATTATTTTTGGAACTAACAGCAACATCATTATCAGCCCCAACAAAAAAACTATTCCTAGAGTTATATGATAAATCCAATAAAAGTTTAAAAAAGAAGAAGAAAGATTTCTATCAATTTATATTGCCAAACTACGCTTTATCAAAAAGAAATGTATTATGCCTTCTCAGATACATTCAGTTTACTATCATCATCTGCCAAAAAAGATGAAAAATATGATTTGGATTTTGTTGCCTGCAATAAATAACATAAAAGAATTAGTCATAGATGTGGAAATACACAATAACTTACTGTAAGGGACATTTAAAGAATCAATACTATCGGAGTCAGACATTCATCACCCATAAAATTTGATATCAACTCATCATCAGTTCATAGTTAGAGAGCAATATAAGTAGGATTAGATGAATTGTCATTTTTTCAATCTAAACTTTAAACAACAAATTCTTACCAATAAAATCATTCCACCTATCTAGAAATTCACTTACATCTCCCCCCTACAATATTATATAGATATAATAAGACACCAAATATAAATAAAAATGAAATCTCATGATGAAAATTTTGTAAATCTTATAGCCCCAACTTCTTCACAGAGATCAGTAGCAGTCCTTTTGATAAAGATGAAAAACAACATTATTGAACAAAATAAAGTGTGCACTCCCCCCATCATCATCGACAATAGAAAGATTAACTTTGAAATTGCATTTTCAAAAACAAACAAAGGGAAATGAATGGTGATATTTGAAAAATTAATAGATACAATAGACTCAAATATATAGTTATATATACCAAAGTTTAGTATTTTATCACACTTCTAGCAGTAGAAGCCGCTTCCATCTTGAATAACCTTTTTTAGGCACTTTTTGCAAGCACTGTAATACCAGCCATGGCTAGTGTCCAAACTCAAAACAGTGCAAAGAATCACGCAAATGCAGGCTTGTAGTTGGAGATGCGAGATAATTGAACAATTAACAAATCGATGCTATAAAAAGATGAGGTAATAGTATAGTGAAAATGAAAAGATACCTCTTTAGTTAATTTAATCTAGTTCAAAGTCTTTCTTTGAGACTTATTGATGAACTCCTCATTGAGTGAAACAAATGATTGATCAAACAACTAACTGAAAACTGAAGCATTACCATCTAAAAGTCTATAAACAGAAATAATCCAAAACATAATCAACTAAAAAAATTATAATAAATTAATAGATAAAAGATACCCCAATAATAATAGATAAATAATTAGTACTTATTCTTGAAATCAACCACAACAGGTTCACAATAATTGATAAGAAGCCTACTTGCATATGAAGAGTTTGCCAACCTACGGGGACGCAGATTTCCTATTAATTAAAAAACAACTTGTTAACTTATAATAATCAATAGTAATTTTGGAATTTAACATGAACATTTAACATCAAATTGACCTTTATAATCCTGAATTTTACACCATTGAATTATCAAAATAACACTACCTTTTATGTATCATCTCCCCATAATGTATAATTGATTTTCTTATTTTTGAAAAAATTAAACAAATTAATTATTAAATAAACAACAATAAATTTAAACAAATATAAAAACAACAAAACCAATAATACATAATGTCCTGTAGATAATTGACAATCTTCTTGGCAGACTTTCCATCCTTCTTGAAGTTTTTTATTTCATGATATTCATCCAACTTTCCAATTACATCTGACATAATCTGTGCATAAACTTTGAATAGTACACAAATTGACAATGACAAATAAAGAATTTTTTTTAAACCAATTCAAAAACCATACCAACTAAGTAATTTTTATTAGCAACTTGACCAAGAATATAATCAAAATCAAAAAATACAAACCCATATTTCGATATACCAAAAGCATCAACTTTTTTATGAATAGATGTCGAGTACTGAAATGATATTTTGAAAGGACGCTTAGTAGTCCTATAAGAACCATTATTCTGGACAAGACCAAACTGACCAATTTCGTAGACTTTCCCTTTAGAAATTATAGAAATAAACTTCTCATCAAATAACCTCTTAAAAGATGCATGAATTCTCTCATCCTAAAATCTCAAACAAAAAGAAAACCACAAATAAATGAACAAGAATTAAAAAAACATTAATCCAAAAATACATTCTCATTCTCATCTAACAAAACCATCGCAATGCTATTGAGTTCATCAGGCAAATTAAACCCTAATGTAGTCCATAACCTTATAACTCTGGCTTTGACTTTCCATGATTGCTTCAAAGGAGATATATCACTAACATTATGGTGCCAACCATCCTAAAATGAGAACAATATTTTATTAACTGATTTGAAAAGAAAGAAAATGAAAGAAAGTCCATCAAATGCTAAGAATATATCCAAATAAAGCAAACCACAATCAGAAGATGTCCTACACCAATTCCATTACATGTTATACAACACAATCAACAATAAAATCAGATTCAGAAATAAACAAAACTAAATTGAATTATAATAAAATCATAGAAATTCTGAGGCAACCAAGGTGAAAATAAAATATAAAAAATGCAGAAAATAGAGAATGAGTGTAAATTAAACAAATAACGTATAAGAAGAATTAACATATAGATTCACTGACATTAAGTCAAAGCATGAGCGACAGAAGCAACATAAAATTAAAAAAAAATCCCTTTTTCGGTAGTATTTGATTCAAATGAAGCAAATATGGGGAAAATAAAAATTTTAAAAAGTGCAAGTATCAAATAAACAAAAGCAAAGAGAAAAATGAAAGGATTATAATCAACAGATATAAAACTGCAAATCAACATGTGGTAAACAAAGAGATTAATAAAGAATCAAAACAATAAAGAATCATACCTCACTAACATTATTATAAATTGTACAACAATATCAACAAAATTTATATCGTACAACCATAAATATAAAAACAAAATTAAAGATTAAAAACTAACCTCAGTTCCATGAGATAGAGAGTTGGAGATAATTTGAGAGAATATATATTAAAAACAATAATCGAAGATCCATAAGCAAGATTAGAAAGGAACATTACAAGAATGAATTGTAAGATAATCATTAAAATAAATACAAGGAAACAAAATGAGATTGCAAAATCAATGAATAACACGGAAAAAAAAAGGAATAAGATAATAATAACATCACCCATAAAAAGAACCAATAGACAAAATAACTATCCTCAAGTCACAAGAAGTGCAAGATAAGGAAAATATGGTTTTGGAAAAAAATTTAGATTTCAATAGAGTTACAGCATGTTTGGATTAGCTTTTTTTTGCTTGAAAAAAGCTTATAATCAAAATGTCCAAGAAAGAGATTTTTAAAAAAAGCTGTTTTGAGTGTAAAATAATCAAAAACAAACATGCACTTAGATTCAAAGGAAAGAAATTTGGGAATTTTTTTTTTTTAAAAAAAATGTAACTAACAAAGAATATGTGAAGTAAGAGGAAGATTGAAAAAACACCCAAAAATTCAGTTAAATGGGAACACATACCACTTTCAATACCAACACTAGATTATCGCCTAAAAGTTTCGAAGTTTCAAAGTTTCAAATGTTGCATAGCATCCTGATCAATCAATTTGAGACACTTATGTTAGCTTTGTATTAGGCTTCATTAGATGTTTATTGTGCCAAATATTAGTATTTTAGATGAGTTTAATGTTGTTGGGCTTCATTGGGTTTTAATGTAAATATTGGATAATTTTCGGATTTTGATGCATTTTGACCTTTCTTCCTTGGTTAGGCCATAACTTGGGACTCGGTGATCCAATTGAGGTGATCTTGGTGTATTTGGAAAGCTAAGATAAGGATCTACAAGTTTCATGAAGAACTCAAGAGTTGGATCGGACTTCTAAGGGCCCAAAATAGCCTTGCAATACAGAGTGAGTTTGCTGTCACGGAACCATCTGGGCAGTATGCACATATTGGACTATATAGTGGGTTATAGGCCTCCTCTTGGGCTGAAACTTGGTCATTTGAAAGATAAGACCCATATCTCCAACTTCACTGAAGACCATTTTGTCAATAGATATCGTTTTCGGCATGATAATGAAGTTACAAGTTGGTCTGAATTTGGAAACACGTTCTTCCAACCTAACTTGAGGTAGGTGAAGTGTTTTTGGCATTTCTGGAGTTTTAAAAGTCCAAATGACATTATTCAAATTGGAGATTTTCAAGGAGACAACTGGCTACAACTTTGATGAAGAATCCAAGCCAAAATGCACCGTCTAGGTGATGAATTTGAAGCCAGAAGTCGGATAAGAGTTGTTGACTAAAAGCCACCAACCATACACCAACCCACCAACCATGCACCAACCCACCAACCATGCATCAAACTTCCATTTTTGACAATTTTCATATTCTTATAACTTGTATTCAGATTATGTACATGTACAAATTGGCTTCTAGGATTAGTATAAATAGACCCAACCTCTTTGTATTAGAGACATTCAATTTGGAAGTAAGTTGCAAGAAAGTTTAAGTATTTGTGAGAGTTTTCTTTCTCTTCTTCTCCATTCTCTTTGCAATTTCGTTTTTGTTCTTTAAATTCTGAGTTCTTCCTTCCCATCCATGGAAGGCTAGGCTCTCATAATCAATCCAAGGGATTAGCCATCTTGTTGTTTAATTTGGTGATCTTGTTTTGCTTGTTCATATTGCTTAATTGTTATTCAAGTTTCTCTTCTTCCTCTTTTGATTTTTATCTAGATTAAATTGCTTAATTTGATTTAGATGTTGATGTGGTAATAGCTTTATTATCATGTATTCAAAGAGTATCATAAAGATTAAACAATATATTAAAGCTTTTTGATAGATTGTTTAGCTTGGTTAAATTCTAGATCTTAAGTTAATTTATGTTGGATGGTGCTTACTTTATCTAACCTTGGTTAATCAAATCCTAGATGCTTATCTAGTAAAGAATTCTTGGATCATGTTAAGGCTTCTTGATGTGATCTAAGGCCAAGAACATGGTTAGCAATTAAGTGAATTCCTTGTGATCAATGATGAGTTAAACTCAAGATCGGTAAATTTCCTTGGATTGGTTGTTTCTTTAAATTTGTTTACAACTTTGAATCTCCTACTTTTATTAATCTTGTTAATCAACAACAAAACCCCCCCCCCTTTTCTAATTATCTTGATCTAATTAAATCTTTGTTTTTTGATCCTTGAGAGACGATTCGGTTCATTCTCTATACTACAAATTAGTTTGTGAACCGGTTATTTTATTTGATAGGTCTCGACAACCTGTTGTCACATCCCTTAACTACTTATACATATAGGAAAATGAATTAAAAAAATAGAAAAAATAGATCAACAATGATAGCAATTCCCAAAAGAAATTTGAAATCTGCATCATAAGTATTACTTCGAGAATAAGAACATAAGAACATGCTAGACAAAGTAGCCGAAAAAATTAAAGACGATGAGCACTACTAATGGTTGAGTAATGGCAGAGATAGGGCTTCTTGAAACAAAAAGAAAATAGTCATTAAAGAAGATGAATAGAAAGTAGGGAAATAATTGCCTAATGTAATGACCTATAGGAAAACACATCAATTTTTTTAAAAAAATTCGAAGAAATAAATTGAGGACAAAAAATGGCGAGAGGTAGAAAAGAGACACATGATAATTACATTGGGAGGGAAAAATTAGGGTTAGGAATATATTTAAGTCATGTTGAACGTAAATTGAGGGTTGAAAAGAGACATGCAATTTGAGAGGGAAAATAAATCTACATGAAGTTTTGGCAGGAGTGCTACTTTTAGTTATAATAATAGATGACTGTAGGAATAAAATAGAAATATAAAAATTACAATTTTGGACATAAGATAATAGCTAAAATAACTGAATTCAAAGCACACAAATTTATTTGTGTCTCATTCTTTGTCTGGGTCGTTGTTTTGGTTCATTCTAACACTTTACTTTAGCCCTTGAAGATTCTATCTTGTTGAAGGAATGTATGAATAAGTTTCAAAATTAAGATACCAATTAGTGTCAAGAAAACAATCAATAAATATGAAAAATAAAAATATGAAATAGAATAAAATATGATATATCTGTAATAAGATATTTTTAATAGAAGTTTGGTGAAATAAATGACATGTTACCTATCCAAACAAAGCAAGGGGAAATAAAAAAGTTATCACCCTACTTCATAATTTCTCACTTATTTGTTTTCAATCAATCCTTGCATGTCTTTATTTTTAAGGATGTTCTTCATAAGAAAACCCTCAATTTATCAAAACTAACATTAATCTTCATATGAGTAAGTATAAAAAAAAAATTAAAAATCATAAGCAATATTGGCTAGATCGCAAATGAACAATTAAAAGGTTCTTCATTAAAAGGAGTATAAAATTTGAATATTTTCAACTACAAAAAAGATTGTGCTACACAATTAAAAATTAAAAGATAAAAATATTATAGGGCAAATTAAATATATTTTGACCATTTTTAATGCGTACAATTAATTTTAAGATATTTATCTTAGAACAGATATATTAGGAGTGTAGTGAGATTAATTTTCAACCCTTCCTTCTACATAAACCGACTGTTGAACCTAATCGCAAACCAATTTTCAAAATTTTAAAAGTCTTTTTCTAACTTTTCCCTAACCAAATAAAATTAGTGGTAACTCGTCCAAATTTTCATTTTCCCTAACCAAATAAAATTAGTAGCTATTCGTCTAAATTTTTATTTTAAAGTTTGGTTGCCACACTCATCACTAACTTCCCTCTAGGACAATTGCGACAATAATGTATTTAAATGAAAAGTAATTAATTACTAAGGAAACTTCTTGATTGTAATGTTTACAAATATCAAAGTACTTCCCTTTATGCTATGTTTGGGAGAGGGAAAATGGTAGAAAGGGAAGGGAAGGAAAGGGAATAAAATGGAAGGGGTGGAAAGGGATTCACTTCTCTTTGTTTGAATGTTATAATTAAAGTAGGGGGAAGGGATAAGTTTTAAAATTAAATTTATAATATTGTTCTCGTGTTGCTAACCTTATAACACAAATATAGGGTATAATTGTAATTTAATACATATTTAATTATAATTGGTTCATTTCCCTTTCTTACTGCCCAATTTGAGGGGGGTAATTTTTGGACTTTGACGGGAAAGGAAAGGGAACACTTACCCCTCATTCCCTCATTTCCTCTCACTAAAAACTATCAAAACAAAGGTTTGGGTCATTTTTCTCTCCATTTTCCCTCCTTACCCATATCCAAACAATACATTAGGGTTGTTCACTTTTGTGTCATGTCCAACCTGCTTTGCATTCAAATTAAATTTAAATAAATTAATATTCCCTTAATAGGCTTGAGTAGTCAAGTACAATCTTGACCCAGTTTATAGTTGTTTTGTGACGTTGTGTAGTGTCCCATCCAACTTTGCAAATGATAACAAACCTTATTCCTATGTGTAACCATATTCCCATCCAACGAGGAGCAAAGGAACGAGAAATGAAGAATTGCTGCAACTGGAGCTCACCTCACCCGTGGGTAACCCTTTAGGCTCCTTTGTTTTTTCGTTTTAAGTTCTATATATTTTGTTAAGTGTTCCAATTGTTGTTAAATTTAGGATGCTGGATCACTTCAATATTCTTTATGTATTGATATGTTGAGTGATGGGCTTTCCTTTGAGTTAGTAATCTGAATAGGAAATTTGTCTACTCCTTATTTGACTTTGAGAATGGGAATCTGTCGAATGACTTTGGTATCTTTGTTGTTGGCCTAGATTATTTTTTATTGTAATGGAATGAGTAAATGATGTTTATTGTAGATAGAATCTGTTTGGTTTATTTGGTTCATGTTTAATCTAAATTGTAAATGAGAAATTGTTGGATTTGTGCAAAATTACATATCCTATTACATTTCTAGTTCTTATATAGTAGATAGAAAGTTTTGAATCATGATTTCATCCCTAGGATGCTGTGGGTAAGGGTATGTTCAAGTTACATGTGGAGGATTCTTTGATCTTTTTGTTGGATCCAATTTCTATTTTGAAGTTCAGGTTTGAAATCATGTCTTTTGGAACTCGTTAGAAATCCAATTCTGACTATGTTTCCATATTGAAACTTGCACTCATTTTATGGTTTGATTTTATTCCAATGTTTTAATTCGATGTATGCTGGATGAAGAGTTTGAACCATGGGCTCCTGTAGTATCATGTTGATTAACTGAATTGACAATTATTGGGTCATGATCAAAATGTTTAGTTATATGTTATATGTTTGGCATGTGAAGTAAGTTCAAAATGGGTCCTTATATCGCTTTTGTTTCCTCTCATCACACCCGTGATATCACTTAATGCTACAACATGTACAGGGGCAGATATTGCTACAAGTTGGGTTCTGGGGTTTGAGAGTATGCTAGTTTCTAGGTTAGTATGTGTGTCTCATAATTTGTTTGCACTTTTTATTGGTTTGATTTTCAAATGCTTGATTATCTGCCATTTATTAGGTATGAAAAATAAGTTCAAAGTGAGTTTGTAAATATGTTGTTATTTGATTTGTATATAGGTCTTATAAGTCATTTATATCTGTTATTGGTTTAATTTTATGTGTTTAGTTATCTGTTATATGTTTGGTATGAGCAGTAAGCTTACAATATGTTTTTATGTCCCTTTTGATTTTTTCTCATTGCACCCATATGTTATGTCGTTGTGACTGGTCGAGATGTGATTACATTTGACGTGAACCATCATTTTATTGGCCAATGGCTCCTCTTACATATGCGCTAACCCAACTTCATGGGAATGACTTTTGGGTCAAAGAGATTCTAATTGGATATCTTGTTGGTTTACGTTTTATGAACTTCAATGTGACACTTCTTGTTGATGCCTTATTTAGGTACCCCTTGATATCATTTACCTTTTTTAAAATTATCATCCTTTGATTATGTTATTGTGTCTTTATCTCTTCTTAATGCATTCCATTTGATAATGACTAGTATTGTTTAATCCCGTAAAATGAATAACCAAAGTTGGGCCAGAAAATTTATTCAGCTAGTCCGCGGTTGCCAAATAAATGTGTAGTTCTGTGGATCTCCTTGGCTACAATCTCTCTAATAGGATTTTTTAAGTTGCAGTGTTGATCTTTAATGGTTTGATATTACCATTTTGTTTTTGCACTTTTATTCTTTGATCTTTTCCACTTATTTAAATCGCACTTGTTACAATTTTCATTCAAAAAAATAAATAAGAAATTTGTCTATGTTATAAGATTTCAATGATGGAATAATCAAAGTTAGCTGCAACGACAACAACGTTTTGATCTCCTTGAGGTGAAAAGAAATTTTATTATTTCGCTAGCAGCGCTGACAGGGCTATAAGTGATCTTTTACAAAGAATCTTGTTCCATAATAAATTTTCTTTTTTGTTAATTTTATCATTTTTTAGCATTTTCATTCATCTCTTTTAAATTAATTTATGATATAAGATTCTAACCATATGATAACTAGAATTAATTGCGATGGCAACGACATTTCAATTTCCTTGAGGTAAGAAGAAATTTTATGGTCTTGCCGGGAGTGCTGGCGGGATTACAAAGAATCTACGATAAAAAAATATTGTTTCATAATTAATTTGTTGCATTTGCAAAATTTGAGCATTTGAGATGACTTTGTACGTGCAATTACCTTTCTTCTTAATTCCATAGGTTATAATTTATTATTAATATTTAATTAATTAAAAAGATGTTAAAATTGGTTGATGAAAAAATTGGGAGAGGATTGTAAGTATGATAAACTAAAATTTTCCCGGTATTCTTAAGGAATCAATATCAAATTTTGCTAGAAGAGCTGGCGGGACCTATTTCCTAAAAATAAATTAGTAGATAAAATATTTTTAAAAACAAGAAATTTAAATAGCAAAATAATTGTGAATAAATTCACATAGATGTTAGGTTTCGAGATCAGGAAACACAGCGGAAGACAAAACCAAATCCCAAATCCCAAACCCAGCCAAGGATCTATGCAAAAATCATAAAACGTGTTAGGGTATTTACCTCTAGGAAGACACGACTATCAATCACAAGCACAACAAACGAGCAGTGCCTTTAATATAACCACACAAACGAACCGAATATCGGGTTGTCCTCCACTCCACGGTACTAGCAGCGAGGGATGTGCGTGTTCCTCTTACATTCACTGTTTTCTGTCACTGGTGTTGTGTGTGTAACCCCCTCGGTAGCATGTCACATTGACAAGAGGTTGTTGAAACCTATCAAATAATAAAAATAACCGGTTCACAAACTAATTTATAGTATAGAAAATGAACTGAATCGTCTTTCAAGGATCCAAAAACAAAGATTTAATTAGATCAAAATAATTAGAAAATGGGGTTTTGTTCTTGATTAACAAGATTAATAAAAGTATGAAACTTTAAGTTGTAAACAAATCTAAAGAAACAACCAATCCAAGGAAATTTACCGATCTTGAGTTTAACTCATCATTGATCACAAGGAATTCACTTAATTGCTAACCATGTTCTTGGCCTTAGATCACATCAAGAAGCCGTAACATCATCCAAGAATTCTCTACTAGATAAGCATCTAGGATTTGATTAACCAAGGTTAGATAAAGTAAGCACCATCCAACATAGATTAACTTAAGATCTAGAATTTAACCAAACTAAACAATCTATCAAAAAGCTTTAATATATTGTTTAATCTTTGTGATCCTCTTTGAATACATGATAATAAAACTATTATCACATCAACATCTAAATCAAATTAAGCAATTTAATCTAGATAAAAATCAAAAGAGGAAGAAGAGAAACTTGAATAACAATTAAGCAATATGAACAAGCGAAACAAGGTCTCCAAATTAAACATCAAGATGGCTAATCTCTTGGATTGATTATGAGAGCCTAGCCTTCCATGGATGGGAAGGAAAAACTCAGAAACAAAAGAACAAAAATGAAATTGTAAAGAGAATGGAGAAGAAGAGAAAGAAAACTCTCATAAATACTCAAACTTTCTTCAAACTTACTTAAAATTGAATGATCATAATACAAAGATGTTGGCTCTATTTATACTAATCCTAGAAGCCAATTTGTACATGTACATAATCTGAATACAAGCTGTAAAAACATGAAAATTGTCAAATATGGAAGCTTGATGCATGGTTGGTAGGTTGGTGCATGGTAGGTGAGTTGGTGTATGGTTGGTGGCTTTTAGTCAGCAACTCTGATCCGACTTCTGGCTTGGAGGTCTTCATGAAAGTTGAAGCCAGTTGTCTTCTTGAAATTTTGCAATTAGAATCATGCCATTTGGACTTTTAGAACTCCAGATATGCTAAAAACACTGCACCTACCTCAAGTTATGTTGACAGAACATGTTTCCAAATTCAAACCAACTTGTAGCTTCATAATCATGCCTAAAATGACATCTATTGACTAAATGGTCTTTGGTGATGTTGGAGATATGGGTCTTATCTTTCTAATGGTCAAGTTTTAGCCCAAGAGGAGGCCTATAGCTCACTATGTAGTCCAATATGTGCACACTGCGTAGATTTTCATGACAGCAAACTCACTCTGCATTGCAAGGATATTTTGGTCCCTTAAAAGTTCGATCCAACTCTTGAGTTCTTCATGAAACTTGTAGAGCCTTGTCTTAGCTTTCCAAAGACACCAAGATCAACTCAAATGGATCACCAAGTCCCTAGTTATGGCCTAACCAAGGAAGAAAGGTCAAAATGCATCAAAATCCAAAAATTATTCAATATTTGCATTAAAGCCCAATGAAGCCCAACAACATTAAAATCATCTAAAATACTAATATTGGGCACAATAAACATCTAATAAAGCCTAATACAAAGCTAACAAAAGTGTTTCAAATTGATTGATCGCACATTTAACGAAATATTAATTTAAGTTTAAAAATACTTTTATAATTTATGTATACAAAATAAGAGTTCTAAAATTTCTTTTTGCAGATATAACATAAAACAAACAAAATAGTAATAATATACATTCCAAGATATGAATAATACACATGCTTTATATTACTTGCTATTAAGTTTATCCATAATACATAATACAAACAATAAGTATTGACAAGAAAATAAATAAACGTACAATGCTAATATATTATTACCTATCTGGTCTTAATAGTCTACCTATGGAGAAGGGTCGTCCTCTGGATCCTCCATGGGATCTTCCTAAAATATAGGCCTTTCTGGTGCAAGCCATCCGAAGTTAGTATGCCTCCTTACAGAAATTCTAACAGTCTTACGCCCAAGAGCTCTAGCGGAAGAAACTTTAGAGTCTTCATGGGGAATGTACTTAGCGTCAAAACCCCACAAATCCCTAATGGGTATAAATAATTCTACAAAGCATGAAATAGTAAATGAACTAATAGGATCACCATGATGAGTCCTACGGAGTGTGAGAGATATGTCTCCAACATACTCTGCACATTCCGTTTCTAAATGTACTCGCTACGCCTGCGGACCTCCATAGAATTGGACTCGGATAAATCTCAAGAATTCACATCTGTCGCCCATCTTAGTCTTCATAACCAAATCACAAATATAATAATATAATAGAATGGGTGAGATTCAAATATCATCAAAAACCAATCAATCAGTATAGAAAAGATAGTACAACCAATCTACACAACATAATAACTATTTAACAGTTATACATATTATCACACTAATAAGTAATCAACTTTGACATAGACTAAGATAAAACAACAGTATAACAACTGACTATGCACATACTCAATGATTGACCCCTACTCCATGGAGCTATACACAACAGTCGGAGAGAGTGATTGAGAGTACATGTTTCGTATCTCATTAGCCCCAAAAGTGCAATTTAACCTCATTTGCGCTACCTGGCTCACGAGAATACTCTCCACCAATTGTGAATAGGATAATGCCTGATCAGGATCGTTCGGTATGTTGCAATCATATTATCATGGCACAGTGGTGCTTCCAACTGGCCCCCTGTGGAGTTTTTGCACTCTGACGTCCCCAAAATCATTCATAGATCTTCACTACACAATTTGCACCCGCACTAAGGTATAATTCAATCTCCTCGGCATTAAAGCATTGACAACAAGTCTTAACAGACTTTCTTAATGCAACACAAAAATGCAAATTATTCATAAACAGAATAAAACAATCCCCTTGGGATTCATAATTGATAAACATATTTTATATGCATAATTTAGCACCTCTCATTGGTCTATTTTTATGAAATTATTGCATATATGAAGTGAAAATTGCATAATTCCTCATATATTGGTTATGTTGTTGCAAATTGAGCAGAACACCCGAAGGACTATTCAAAGCAGTTGTTGAACCAAAATATCATGAACTTGGATGTTGATATCAGTATAGCTCAAACAGAAGAGAAATGAAGACCTAAACTCAGTGAATTTTGGGTTACATCAAATTCAGGACAAATCAGAAAATTTCTGCTCAAACCTATACTCGGTTATTTGGTGATTTCTCAAGATCTAACCGTTGGATGTAGCTGAAATTTTGATATGTCATGCATGACATAATTCTCTATGACTTTCCTAGAAATGAAGATTTCCAGATTAGCACCGAAAGTGGGTCAAAATTAGGCAACAAGTTGGTGGCTGTCATTTTTGATATAATCTGAGTAGTTTCGGAAAAATGGTCAGATCTCAAGATCCAACCGTTAGATCTGGCTGAATTTTTGACATGTTCTTCACGACTGCATGTGCTACAACTTTCATGAAGAGAAGATTTCCAAATTATGACGGGAGCAATGACGAATTTGATAATCTTCGGAGCTGAAATTTCAACCCATGTGCAAAGAGATTTGACAAAATTGTAATTGAATAGTTCTAGCCTTTGCCTATAAAAGGAAGGCATTTGCCACACTTAGGGGGATCCCATTTCAGAATTCTCTCATTGTAGTTTGAGTTAGGGGTGATACTTTGATAAATTGTGAGATTTATACTTTGATTTCAAGGTTAGATCTTCCAATTTGTTTAAAGGAAATCCCAAAGCTCTTGTAGTTTGTATAATATAATCTTCATCTTATTCAAGTTTCTTCATCTTGATGTCTAGTTAAGGTTATTCCTAGAGTTAGGGGTGAAGCTTTCATAAATTGTGAGATTTATACTTTGATTTCAAGGTTAGATCTTCCAATTTGTTTAAAGTTAATCCCGAAACTCTAGCCCTTTGCGTTCTTGTCAATACCAAACAACCACTTTCATTTCTATCATGCTTTTCACTTATTCTTTTGTTTCCTTTAATATAATGAGTAGCTAAATTTCTATACTAGGATTGCAACTTGAACTCACACGTAATTTGATTCGTTTATCATATCCGAGAGTAGGTTGATTATCGTGAATTGTTTATCTTACTTGTTCTTAATGCTTTTAATTAATTGGCCATTAATTAAATTGAATTGATAAACCTTAAGCAACTTGACAAAGGGATTTTGGTTTTAGATCTAAGTAAGATAACATATGATCTTTGTGCGAAAGCCTTGAGTTCATATAGGATAGACATATACCTATATGACATATGTAACTATTAATGAAATCAGAACTTAATGAATTCTTGATTATTTGATAGACATAGACATATAGTTTATCATTAATTAAGGATATTTCTATTTGACCATCGAAAGAGGCTTATAGATAAGTTAAGGATTTCTAATTAACAATTCATATAATTAATTGATCTTAGATAGAAGTAAAAGAATCAAGTAAAGTGTGAGGAATAATTGCAATCCTAGGCTTGGTTAATTTGATCATTAAATTCTTCTTCTTGTATACTTTAATTTTTAATCTTTCATAACACTTCCTCTTATTAAGTTGTTTAAATAAGATTGAGTTTTGTAAACTTTTAATAGATAGTTAAATTTAGAATTAATCCCTGTGGGTTCGACACTTTCTTACTATTATATTACTTGATTTGCGATAACGTATACTTGCGTTCTGATTTACCACATCAATAATCACGTAACACTACAGTTACGATTTTTCAAACGTCTATCCCTTCGGTTATAACTTTTTTGTCGCGTAACACTTCTGTTATGTTTTTATAAATCGCGTAACATTTCTGTTACGTTTTACAATCGTGTAAATCATTTTTCTGTTTTCTAAGTTGAGTAAATTAAAAATTAATATTTTTCAATCGCGTAAGACAGAATAATCATTTTTCAATTGTGTAAAGGTTTTATTGTAAATTTCTAATCACGTAAGATAGAATAATCAAATTTTAATTGTTTTAGACTTAAAAATTCAATTTTTAACCGCAAAAGGGTTTTTTGTAAACCTCCAATAAGGTAAAGTGTTTTCTGTCTATTTAAATTAGATAAGGCATAAAACAATCACTTTTAATCGCGGAAGGTTTTTCTATAAACTCTAAATCGAGTAAAATGTTTTCTCTCCATTTTTAAGTACATAAGGCATAAAAAAATCACTTTTAACCGCGAAAGGGTTTTTTATAAACACCAAATGAGGTAAAGTGTTTTTTGTACATTTTAATCGCGTAGGACTTTAAAAATCACTTTTCAACCATGAAATGGTTTTCTGTAAACTCCAAATCGTGTAAAAGTGTTTTTCATAAAAACGAAGGTATTTTAAGCTTATTTAATTATTTCCCAGTATATTATCATTATTATTGCTAAAGATCAATTAAAATAGCACAAGTCTAAATTAAAACATTATTCGGCTTTATTTAATAATTCCACTCTTTTTCTATTTATTTACAGAAATCAATAACTCAATTAAATGTCCCCTAATTAATTAAGCTAAACAATTAATAAATTAAATTCCTTTGTATGTCCAATATCCATCATTTTCCCACCATGATTTCCATAAAATCAACCAACCATATGTATGTCCAAGAAATATTATGCTTCTAATATTACCATATATGCAACATTCCAAAGCCATAAAAACACATAGGCTAAATAAAGCATATAAACACAAAGCACAAATCCTAAAGTAAGAAACATAAAGCATAAACTATTTAAATATCAATTATAACTACTCACACAAAAATTTTAAGAACATGAACCATAAACCCTATTTTCTTACTACAAAATTGGTTGATAAAGAAAACTCCCTCTTACCTGGGATTAAAACTCCTCAAGAGAACTTTGTGAAAGTTCTTTGTTCTTCCACCAACAAATATCCTTAAATAAAATCAACATTATAATATTTAAGCTCTAAAACATGAAACAAGATGATCATGGATCAATCTAATGATCTAAAACTTTGAAATAGAACTTTAAAAAGTGAGGATAAAGAAATTTTACCTTTTGATTCTTCAACTTTTGGAATTTCTCAAGAAAACAGTTTGAGAATAATTTCTTCTCAAGAAATTTTCTACACAAGATCTTCCTAAAATGATGTTTGGATCCTGAAATTAGGAATGGAACTTGGATCACAAACTTGAAAGAAAAGCTCAAGGTGTGGCCGTGGGTTTTAGAGAGAGAATGGAGAGGAATTGTTGTGTTTTTCAAATGAGGCTTGAATGACTATTTATAGGCAAAGTGTACGATAAGTTGGTAATTAAAAATTTATGTGAAAATACATTTTTACCCCTCCCTCATTTATTGATTGGTCGTCCACCTTGACCATCTAAAAGCTTGAAGAAGCTCTCCAAAGTTGACCAAGTCTTTACCTTCACGGTCTCGCAGAATAGACAGCCCGAAAACCAAAAATATTTTTATCTGACAATCTAATCCTTAAAAATGGAATATGTCTTAAATCTATTCTTGGATTTGAGTTTTGTAAACTCACCTATTCCTAATAAATAGTCAAAATATTTTTCAGGTCAAAATTTTAAAATTATGATTTTATTATCTAGAATAGCCCCAGTTTAACACATCAAGTCAACAAAAACTAAAAATTCTCAAAAATGAAAAATTTAAGAATCTGATCTTAGAATCGAGTTTCGTGACTTTCCCCAGCTCTAATAAATAGTCAAGGTATTTACGACCGAAAATATGTTATTTATTTTTATTTTCTGAAACTACCCCGAATCGACACATAACGTTTATGAAAAATAACATAATTTAAATGAAGCTTATTAAAATTCCCAAAAATATCATAAATCACAAAAATTGACAAAATCAATATTTCAATTAAAAACAGAAAATCCGGGGTGTTACAGTGTGCGGCTGCAGCGGCTATATATATCATATATATAGCTAGGGCAGCAGTCATAAGAGCATGAAAGGAGCATTGAAGTGCTTGCTCATAATTATGTGCAGGCCCATCTACTCAGCTGGCTTATTTAGTCTAACTAGTTATCTAGGAGCCTAAGTCATAATTGGATTTCTAATTAAATTCATCTCATGAATATTAAACCCTAATACAAGTCCATTCAAAGTGTGTGACTCTGTAGGTTCCCATTATGTTTATAGTAATACTAAAATCCAATTGTAGTAATACAAATAGTGAGCGGTATCTAGTAATATATCATTGCTACTCAAGTAACAGGAATGTCAGTGATTTGACATAATCTTTCCGTGAACAATGTTACCGTGTAGTCCATTTGTCCAGATATCTAAATTGAACACAAAGTATGGAACAATTATCCTTGTAAAGTTCAATATTTGGTTTCTTAATCTTTAAGTAAATTTACTAAGACAAATGAGATCAATATCTCATATTGATTCATTCGAGCATAGCCATGCATTTTCAGTCTCACTCTATCAAGGGGTCCGAAGATATCGCTCCTGTTAAGTAGAAGGGTCAAATCCTATCTAAGCCACTCACATCCCTCTGTATGATTTGCAGCATTTCCAATAGTCGTCTTCTTAATCACCTTGTTACGAGGGACGTTTGACGGTATCAAGTTATACAACTCTTCATGTAAGGAAATGTAGTGCCTTCAAGTCAAAGGATCATGTATACCATTATCACTGTTAGAATCACTCATGACACTTAAGTAACGATCCATGCAGCGTTCTCATGGTAGGTCAATTTAGTGCAACATTACTCTAATGTGTACACATGTGAAGATTTGATATCTCATATCTATGACTCGTGAGATATGGTCATCAGTCTACGCAACTCTCATATACATGCAAGTCTCAATATATTACAGTTGTCCTAATTTACAATAATACTTGACTAAGGACATTCAAAAATAGTGTTCCAAAAGTAACTAATAGGATCTTACAATCAAGTCATGCACTTGATATCCTATGGTATTGTACTTACTATTGTAAGGACTTTATTATGCATATTTAAACGAAATAAATAATACAATAACTGAAATATCTCATATATATATATATATATATAAATGACAAGATACAAAGTATCCAGAACGGTCAATATACAACTAGCCTCTAGGGCATACACCAACAATAATCTTTACTTGGTGATAATGGTGAATAAAAATGGGACATGAAAAATAACAAAAATAAAAATATTGTGTTGTAAATAATAAATAATCACTCTAATTAATTTAGCAGATAACTTTGGATTAAATAGGTAACTGTTCTTGGAACGGACGGTAGGATGTTAATACATTCCTTACCCGTAATCAACCCCGAACCTAAGTGCTGATAAACAGATCAATTTTTTAAATGTCCAATCGCATCATTTCATTTTTTTATGGAAGAATAGATTAGTAGTGACTCCCGAACCCTTTATTTATTTTCTTTAAATCTTTTTGTTGGAACCAAAGACAGATTTAAGTATCTTAACTTTTCAATAAATTTGAACCCCTCAAAGTTTTAAAGATAACAACAATATTAAATTAAGATGAAACAAATAAGCTTTGAAAGTAACTTACATATTTTATGAAGTAGTATCTGTTTTGGACAAACGATCAACTATGTTTCAAAGTTCTAAAGATAATAGCAATATTAAAATAAGATGAAACAAATAAGCTTTGAAAATAACTTATACCTTTTATGAACTTGTATTTGTTTTGGATGAAAGATCATAGTTTTTATTGTGTGCGTCCAATATGGTATTCTTTACAACTGAAAGATATTAGTGTATGCGTTCAATATACTTTGATTTGTTTCTTTATTATATTATATTGGATCGTCCAAAGTTTTCATTAAAGCTCAATTCAAACATTCGTCCAAAAGCCTCGAATTCAAATACAAGAATTGTTCATCATTAAATGCTGAAGATACCTTTGATAAAGTGCGTGACAAAAGAAGTCAACAAAGTATATTGATGCTGACACACCTAACATGTATACAAGTTCAGCAAATGAGATATCTATGCTCACTCAGAAGATTCAGTACAAGACTTTGATATTTTGAACAACAATGAAAACCAAGCTCACGTTTCAAGAGAAGACAAACATGTTATCAGTGTTACGCATTTATTACAGTTCAGAACGGAAACATTTATTACCATTGGATGAATAACTCTTGAAGACAAGCTCAAAGCTCTGAAGCATATAAATATAAGGAGTCTTCAAAGCTTTCATATGACAAGCAATACGAACATATTCAAGCCTTTGACATTTCATTCTTACACTTTCATATTCTATGTAAAGTTATTCAAGATACACTGAGCTTCATTGTTACTATTCTCACACATCGTGAGTTATTTATTGAGTGTTTTCAAACACTACTATTTTACTCTGTGTAAAGCCTGAAGAGGCTAGTGTTAAAGAATACTTGTTGCCTGAAGAGGTTGTAGAATACTTGTTACCTGAAGAGGTGGAGAATACTTGTAATCTTGAAAAGATTAATGGAAAATCCTTCTCATAAAAGGGATTGGACGTAATGCTTGGGTTATAAGAGTGAACCAATATAAATTGGCTGTATGATTCTCTCTTCCCTTTTATCTTACATTATTCTTCTTTGTGCTAACGTTTGGGGATTGCTATTATCGTTTATAACACTTTCTTACCTTTTGTTTTAAAGAACTTTCCTTACGTTAAAAAATTTTACTTAAAAAAGGATTTATGCGTCCAAAATTCTATTCAAATTATTCTGCATCCAAAGCTCTATTCAAACTATTCTGCGTCCTACTCTTATTTGAGAACCTATTTTCACGAAAAAGTTTTGCAAATATTAAAAACACAATTCAACCCTCATTCTTGTGTTATTTTTACTCATTTCACTTTTAAGGTTGCCTGTTTTGTGGCATTCGTCCAATGACAGTTGCGACAGATGGCGACTCCGCTAGGGACACTAGAGGGTTAAACCTTAGTTCGAATCTCTTGTTATATGCTTTTGTCTATTCCTTTGGTCTTCTTTATTTTGTTTATTCGTTGCTTATTCGCTTCATTGTGTAATATCTTGTTGCTTCGTAGGCATGTTCTCATTGCTCATTCGCATTATTGCATGTTATTTATTTTCTATGCATTTTGAATGTGATTTGTAGATGGATGGTTTGTAAGTTCCCTTGCACATACTGTACCACACTGGCACACACAAGCCCTCTAGTTGGGCTTAGGACATTTTAGATTAGAAAAGAGGGAAGAGTAATGTTAATTTGAGAGACCTTCAGTCTTCGTATTGGCATATGAAAGCCCCTCACTCAAATTGAATACTTTCCGTTTGTAGCCTGTTATTGGTGATGATTGGGGACCTTGCTAGTCAATTTGCTAACGATAGTAGGGACAATTTGGGAAACTTCTTTGCTAGGGGTCATAAAACTTGAATCGACATTGATTAAAGGACCAAAGAGCCACCTTCGTCTTAGATCCTTTAGGACAAGGCATCAATCTTAGGAATATCCGTTCGTAACAAACATGAGGGAACTCTTTTTATCATTCACTCTCTCGGCTTAATCTATTATTTTGATTTGTTTCCTAAAATGATGTTAGGTTATGCCCCGAGTGTGAATAACATAGTTTATGTTTTTACTTTTTCCATTACTAAATCAAGTCTTTCTTTTTCTTGCTTTTGGCATATGCATTTATGATATGACTTTGTAATGATATCACAAAATTCATGAAATTTTTGACTATATCAAAGACATGGAGCAAGGGACAGCACCACGATAAAAATTGTTTTCCTAGGGAGTCCTCTAACTTGGTATGTTGCCTACATATATCCCTTTATGGTCTCAAACAATCTCCTCAGAATTGGTTTAGCAAATTCAAAACCATAGTGCAACAGTTTGGTATGATTCGGAGCGAAGCAGACCACTCTGTGTTCTATCGCCACTCTGTTATCACTGGCAGTGATCATCGTGGCATACTCCAGGTGAAACAACATCTCTCTCATCATTTCCAGGCTAAAGATTTTGAAAACTCTGATATTTCTTGGGTATTGACGTAGCTCAGTCCAAGGATGGCCTAGTGATTACACAAAGAAAATGTGCTATAGATATACTTGAAGAGACTGACTTATTGAATGTCAAACTTGTTGACACTCTTATGAATGCTAACGTTAAACTTCTATCAGATCAGTAGGAGCTATTGTCAGATCCAGGGAGATATAGAAGATTGGTTGGAAAATTAAACTACGTTACAGTTACTCGTCAAGACATCTCTTTTGCAATCAGTATGGTGAGTCAATTCTTAAATTCTCCATGTCAAGGTCATCGGGACGCGGTGATCCAGATCCTGCAATACATTAAAGGAGCATAAGGAAAAGGTCTTGCTTATGAAGACAAAGGACATACTTAGATCGTTGGTTACTCAGATGCCGATTAGGCAAACTCACCTATTGACAGACGATCGAATTTTGAGTATTGTATACTTATTGGGGGAAACCTGATATCTTGGAAAAGCATGAAACAGAATGTAGTTGCAAGATCCAGTGCAAAAGTAGAATATTAGGTTATGGCCTTAGTAACTTGCGAACTCATTTGGTTGAAATAGTTACTTAAAGAACTTAGATTTGGGGAGATTATGCAAATGACATTAATATATGATAATCAAGCTGCATTGCATATTGCCTTCAATCTAATTTTCCATGAGATGACCAAACATATTGAGAAAGATTGCCATTTTATCAGGGAAAAGATCCTATCAGGAGATATCACCATCAGCTTATCAACTCTAATGATCAACTGATGGATGCATTCACCAAATTTCTAAGAGGTCCTCGGATTGGTTACCTATGTAACAAGGTTGGTGCATATGATCTATATGCTCCAGCTTGAGGAGGAGTGTTTAAAATATTATATGTGCTTTATTAGTATGTTCAGTTGTTCATTAGTTGTCAATTAGTATCATGTAATTATTGTAATTAGAGAAATTAGGATACCTATAATTATTACTTTATGTCTATATATTCATATGTTTATTGTGTATTGAGGCACATAGTTTCAACATTCTCTCTCTCTCTCTCTCTCAACAGATATCATGCCAACTTACAATTGCTTATTAGTAAGGCTTTGTATTCATTTGGCTAGTGCAATACCTTCCACCCTACATCAGAAATTGAAATTTATTATATGGAACAAGATGGTTATCATTCCTAGCGAAGAGGAATACTGGTGAGCAAACCCTCTTCTACTCCTTGCATTGAGGTCGCTCAGGAAGCTCATGAGACAACGTTTTAGACATTTGAAGTTGCAAATATCACTTATGTCAAGATGGAATAAGGATCCCAAAACCACACTTATCATGTGCATCTTGTGAACATCGTATTTTGTCCAGGCCACCTAATCTTTTTTTTGATTTAGTTAGTTTACTAATTAATTACAAAATCAAAAAAAAAAATACAAAAAATATAAACATGCAAAATTCAAAAAAATAAAAGAAAGAAAAAAGGAGAAATACAATAGAAATAGATTAATTCCAAAAATAATTAGAAAAAAAACAAGAAAAGAAGAAAAGAAAAAAAGAGTTTAATTAACATTAGAAGAAAATATTAAAGTAATAACAAAAATAAAATAATAAAAATACAAAATACAAAATATAAAATACAAAATAGTAGGTTGAAGTTTCAACTTAAACTCTAGGTCCAAATTTCATTTCATCCCATCTACAGGCCCAAGATCCAAACCAAACCCAAGATCCAAGTCATTTCCCTTCACCAACCAGAACCCATATAACACAGTCCAGATCCATTTGGTTCAAACCCCAAATCCAAGCCCAAGGTCCCATCCTGCCATCATCAAGCTCGAAAGCCGAGACCCGTTTCCCTCTTGCAAACCTGAACCAAGTCCTCTTCCCCTATTCTTTGCCCCATTCGAAACCCTAATCCCCTTTCCCTTGCTGCCCGCACCGAGCTACGCCTGGCCACCAGCCACACCCGACCTCTGCCCTAGCCCTTCTCGTCACTCTCCTGCGCCAACAAGGGGACCACTACCTGTGCCGCGCATCATGCCGCCCCTTTGTCCAACACCAGCCGCAGACCACGGGCCACATCCATCATCCTTCACCCAATACCCTTCCCTGTGTCGCAGCACTTCCACTCGGTTCCTGCACCATGTAACTTGCCCTGCCGCACCAAGGTACGGTCTTCGCCCCCTCATCCATAAAGCCGCAGGTGTCGCTGTTGTCCCCCCTTGGTTGCTGCTTTTTGGTTGGGTTCGTACAGCAAAGACACACACAACCCAGCCCCGCATGTCGCAGATGATTGAAGGAGCAGAGCATTCGTTTTTGTTTAATTAATTAATTAATTATTTATTTATTTTAGAGTTTCTTTCGGTTTAATTTTTGTATAAATAGAGCCTTACGGTTCTGTATTTAAAAAAAAGAGGTTTTTCTTTTATTTTCAAGTTTTGGTTATGAGAGTGAGGGAGAAGGAGCTAAAGAGCTTGGACGTTGGGAATTCTCGAAGAATGAGGCACCTTGGGGTTCAATTTCGGCCATAAAAGCAACATCGAAACAACCTATGGGGTAACCCCTCAGCTCTCATTTCCTTTTTTTTAACAAGTTTTCATTTCTTTAGTTAGATCGTGTAAATCTTATTAAGTGCTTTGTAACCTGATGGATTGGTCTAAGTGTTATCTATTATGACTATTTGATCAAGGTGATTGATGCTGACATTGGAACGATTGTGCTTTGCAATTATAGGGGCCGTTTTGTTTTTTTATTTTATTCGCTTTGGCTGTTTCTGTACGATTATGTATGTGTTAATTTGCCATAGTGGAATTTCATATTCCCTATTGTTGATATGTTGGATCAAAATGTAATTATGGTTTTGTTCTTTTGTATCGTACCCTATTGATTAGAGTGTGCTAACTATCTAATATTGATGCTTGTCAAAAACTATTTAGTATAATCCTTGTTTCCTTTGATAGATAGGTTCAAGGCTTTTTGTTATAAGTTTGGTGTTGCTGGTTTAATCTATGAGTGTCTAGGTTCATTTGTATCAATAATCTGTTTCCGCTATGGCATGATAAGGTGATTTGGGGTAATGGTTGCTTTTAAGATAGGCTTAATGTGTAAGCATAATATACGTTCTATTTAATGAAAATCTGGAACTAAAAAAAGAACCCTTCTCTAGCATATTTGGTGAGTGAATAAAACATGATTCTATGTCGATGATGTCTTGTGAATTCTGTTTTCACATAGTTTCAGATTTTGGTGTGATTGTCTAAGGTTCTTTTCTTAGTTTGTGATGCCATACTACATGATTCTATGTTGATGGTGTGTTGAGTTCTATTTTACATAGTTCAGTGTTTGTGTCCTTTACATGCATAACTGGGTAAATGAATCTGTTGGGGTTTTGGGATAGTTAGATTTTTCCTGTTTGTGCAATCACATTGGATTAGGGATTAGTATGGATCTGCTTTATTTGCTAATATGGAGTTTGACCACTGAACATAAATTACTTGTTTTGTATGCGTTTAATATGGTTGATTTTGGTTTTTAGTCTCCTACCGTTATACCCGTTAATGCATAGGGCAACAAATGGCTACGTGCATGAATTTCTTTCACACATAATTAGGATTGATAAGGGAATCTGGGTAGCTGGTAATAAGAAACTTTTGAGCATTTGACAAGGCTTATCATTTGTGGTTATTCTTTTTTTGGCCATGGTGATAATAGGTAAGTTGTGTGTGTGCCATGTTCAAAATCGTTATTGATTGTTCTCTCCTTTTTATACATTAAGCATCTTGTGGAAGACTCACTAGGTATTGATGTTGCTTTTAACTCTGTTTGGCTTGGCTTGACATAAGACTTTAGATCAATTTTTTGATCCAAATGATTGTTTTGCTACAACTATTGATTTGGAAAAGTGTCATTGTTGATGAGTGTTAATAGATGATAAATATGGCAGAGTTCTAATGTTTGTTTGGGGTCTCTAGCAAAATGCAAATTCTAGATTCACCTCTAGCATACGTGATAACCAATCTCTGCTTTCAATTACTCATGTCCCATATGATGAATAGGTGAATTCATTACTGCCACACGATAACTAGATAATTTTTTTTAATTGCTGTTTTGCTGCTTTTGGTTTGTGGAATTGAGCAGTTCATTTTTTACAACTTGATATTTGTGATTCTGTTCTACAACTGGCTATTTGTGAAATAAAAGAGTGTGATCATGTTATGGTTAGGGTAATTATATATTGTCTGGTCTTTTGAGTTGATTCTGTAATGGAGCCTATGTTTTGATAATTGGGTGTAATTGAATAAACCGGGCTTGTGCCTATGTACCTTCCTAAAGGGCTAGGCAAGGGATGAGTTTGGGCCTTACATGAATTTAAGATCCCCTGTAGTGTTAAGGAGATGTTGATAAAAATAGAACAAAAACAACACCGATAAAAATAGGTGCATACAATGAAAGGGACTAGTGGGAACTAGAAATGAAAGTAAGACCATTTTTCTTCCTTCTAAACAAAATTTGATGGTAGTATAATATGAATTTTTGGACTCTTAAGTCTACCTTAAGTTCAAAAAGAAATAAAAAAGGAAAATGAATAATAAATAAAATGGAAAATGAGATGGTAATTTGGCAGGATGCATCACATGTCCATGGATGACATTTTTTCTATTTGACTTAATTCCATGAGCTTTTCTTTTCTTATTTTGATATCCTCGATTGTGGATCAAATGTCAAAATTAATTTGTGGAATAAGATTCCAATGATAAGACAATTAAAAATATGTCGTAATGGTAAAAAAAATTTAAGGAAGGAAATTCTTTATAGTTTTGCTGGGAGTGTTGGTGGAGCTATAAACGATTTTTCGCAAAAATATTATTTCATGATTAATTTTACTAATTTATATCTTATCATCTTACTCATGTTGAAATTAATTTCTGGAATAAGGCTCTGACGACGGGATGCTTAAAATTATCTGCGACGGCGGTAATATTTTAATCCCCTTAAGGTGAGAAGAAATTTTATGGTTTTGCCAGGAGCGCTGGCAGGGCTATAAATAATCTTCAACAAAAGCCCCATTCCATTATTAATTTTGTCGCAATTTAATTTGCCATCTATGTTGCATTTGATTCTCAACACAAACCATATTACTATTCTTCCTTACCTTTTGTACGTCATTCATAATTTGAAACATTAACCTTTCACGCGACAATTAAAACTGGTCGATGACAGAAATTGGGAGAGGATCGAGAGTCTGATCAATTAAACTTTTCTTAATATTCTTGAGGCATTTACATCAGATTTGATCAGGAGCGCTGGCGGGGTCTAATTATCAAAATAAACAATAAAATAAAAAAATTTCAAAAATAATAAAAACATGCCCGACAATAATGGTTCTTAAGCCACCCATTCCCTGTCACGATCATTTATCACCTTTGATAACATGCCTGACAAAATGGGACATAAAAAATAACAAAAATAAAAGTATTTTCTCCAAATAATAAACGACCAACGTATTTAACTTAGCAGATAACCTTAGATTAAATAGGTAATCGTTCTCAGAACGGACGCTGTAGGGTGCTAATACTTTTTTTACCCGTAATCAAACCCCCGAACTTAAACTCTGGTATGCAGATTCTCTTTGTAGGTGTCTAATCGCACAATTCCATTTTTTAATGGAAAAATCGACTGGTGGTGACTCTGAAAACCCTTTTCAAGATTTAAATTCTTAGTTGCCTTCCTCCATCGCAGCGCCCCTTCGGGACGATTGTGACACATCTCAAATGATGGCAAAGATCATGATCAAGGGAGCCTACCCCAGAACTTCAGCCTCATGAGAAAGCAACCGAAATAATCAATTTACGGACTGAGGAAGATAAAAGGGAAGTCAAGATCGAAACTTCCATGAAGGAGCTTGAGGGTGAAAAGTTAATTAAACTCCTCCATGATTATAACGATGTGTTTGCATGATCTTATCAAGATATGCCTGGGTTGGACACTGATATTGTCATCCATAAGCTACCATTAAAGTCAAAATGTCCCCCTATGAAGTAAATGTTAAGGTAAATGAAGGCTGACATGTAACTAAAAATTAGAGAGGAGGTCAAAAAGCAATTTGATACAGGATTTTTGGCAGTTACCAAATACCCTAAATGGGTTGCTAATATTGTTCCGATCCCTAAGAAAGACGGAAAGGTTCGAATGTGTGTAGATTACATCGATCTAAACAGAGCTAGTCCAAAAGATGACTTCCTATTGCCACACATTGATGTTTTGGTAGACAATAGGACTCAATATTCATTTTTCTCATTCATTGATGGTTTCTTAGGCTATAATCAAATCAAGATGGCTCGAGAAGATATGGAATTAAAAAAAGTCTAAACAAATTCAGTTTATCTTATAAAATAAATAAACATTGTAAAAAATAATAAAATAATAAATTACTGACAAAAAACTAAATTAAAATCAAATATTTATTAGAAAATAAGAAAATAAAGTTTAAAATATTTATTAACTGATCAAATGGTAAATTTAAAAAAACTTACAAAGTAAGAAGCAAATAAATATAAATATATAGAAGGAAGGGTGAAAATTTAATTCCACTGTACTTGATATATTCGTCTTAAGACGATTATCCTAAAATTAATTCAGCCACTTAATCATAATTGAAACATATTTAATTTTTCCCATCAAATATATACACATTGCATAAATAATAAACAAATAAGTAAATGATACAAATGTAAATTACAAATAAATATTTATAAGAAAATGAGAAAAAATTTAATATCTTTACCAACTCAGAAAATGATTAAAAACTAAGAGCATGTTTGGAAAATTTTTATTCTATATTAAAATAACTTTTTTTAAAATTAAGATCTGTTTTATTTTAAATTTATTTTGTTTATTTAAATGTGTAAAATTAATTATAAGTTAAAATTATTTTTCATTAACAAAAATTAATTTTTTTAGAGAAGATTTTATTTTGACCTTTTGATTATTTGATTTCAAATTATTTCAATAGGTTTGGGATAAAAATACCTATATGTCTTTAACTAAATAACTTTGTCAATCATTCTATATATTTTTTGGTAATTTAATACCGAAAAATAATTTTTTAATACAATCCAAACAAGTTTTTTTTAAATCTTAAAATCGATTATTAATTAACATATCCAAAATTAATTGTTTGAATTAAAAATAGCTTAAACAAATTTAATTTACCTTAAAAAATAAATAAACATTGACAAAAATAATAATGAATAAGAATAAATTACAATCAAATATTTATTATAAAATTACAAAATAAAGATTAATTAATCTTCTTTATAAAAGACATTGTCATGCCCCTAAATGCCTATATTCTTGTCTTCCTTCAAATCTTGCTGTTTCTTGGTGGCACACAACCTCGCCTAAAGCATTCAACTTTTGGTTTTGGGTGACCTTGAATCGGTATCAATGGAGAACCCATCATCGACAAGAAGAGTCACAAGATCACAGACCTTGGCTGCTTCCAATAACAGCATCATCAACAGCAGCAGCAGAAGAACAACATTTCAGTTTCGAGTGAGTGCTTTTATTTCTCTTCTTCCAAACAGTTCAATTCCATCTTTTTTCCCCTTCAAAACTCAACCGGTTTGATTATTGGAATATGGGTTTTTACACTTACTTTTTCCCTTAAGGAAAGATGGAAGATTCAGAAAAGAATCTGTCAAAATCAAGGCAAAGAAATGGGCAGCAACAGCAAGATCGTGGGTCTAGCCACTCGGGGGTCAGGTCAAGACCCTCTTGCAGAAGGTGGAAGAAGAAGCGCTGAAGCTCTCGCTGGAAAACTGTCCTTTTCTTCAACTTGTGAGTTCTCCTATGGGACTTCTTGCCCCCACGCCCGCAAATACGCCCCAAATCCTGAATCTTTATTTGATTTTTTGTGCAAGAAATTGTATGTTTCCTATAAATTAATCTTCTGGTTCCTCCTTCTGGGTCCTGCCCACGCCCCACCCATTCCAACGTCGTCGACTTGGTTCAACCACTGAAGAGGAGTCCCTCTCCCTCGACACCCTCTGCGGTTGGCCCTCCTCTACGTTCTCTATCAAAGGTAAATGCTTTTTTTTTTTTCCTTTTTCTTTCTTTCTTAATTTTGGAACCGAATTTGATGCTTAATCTAATTTTCACTTTGTTCTGGAACATCGATGGAATAGCACGAAGCGAAGTTAATTTGTGCGATAATAATGGTGCTCATTACCACTACTTGGAAACAATTTTATGAATCTTGTTTTTTTAGACAGAGGTTGAGACCTAGAATCTTGATTGGAGGCACTATGAAATCTTGGGCGTCTCCAAGAACCCTTCACAGGATGATTTCAAGAACACCAGGTACTGTGATTTGAAAAAGACTGGAAGATTTTACTCTCATTGTGAGTTTCTTATACCATGAACTATTTTATTTAACTTTGCATTTAAAGCTTATCAGTTTGTTGAAAATCTAGGGTAATGTCATTTTCTTTCTAGCCAAATATGATGCATTAAGAGAGTTTTTGATTATTTATATGTTATGCAACCTAGTTTATAGAACTCAACATCTTGGCTGTATGAATGTTGCCACCGAATACATTGCATGACTGTTACCGGTATTCACTTGCAAAAAGGGAGTCATGAACCCAACTTGGAGTCCCACATCGGGTGTCATGAGCCTAGATGTGGGGTTTCTATAGGGTTGGGCAGCCTTCCCCTTATGACCATGGTTTTGAGGTGGAGTTAGGCCCAATTCCCTATATCAATGACTGATAACAAACTCAACATTAGCGATTGAAACCTTGTGAATAATACTTTACTGAAGCAAGTTAAATTATTTTATGTATTAGATATGAGAGATGTTAAATTGCTGTAGGTGGATACATCCAGTTTTTGATTTACTTTCATTGTTCCACTGTTTTTTTCCGCTTGCATCTCTATTAAAATTTCTCCACAATTTTTATGTCTTTGTTCTATTTTTATACATCCACCTGTGTCACTGTATGTTCAATCATCCATTTTTTATATTAGCTATATCAATAACTCTGTTAAGAAGGAGATTCTTCATGATGAAAAGCCTTCCAAGTCGAATTTCCATATAAATGTAAGCTCCCTAATTTCCCATTTTCTCTTCAATTTTATAATCAAATAATGGTTATTAGTTTTCTGGTAGCTTCTTTTTTATTTTAATTTCCGTATAAATGTAAACTTCCTGCATTAAACATTGTTTTCTTTTTTCTTCTTTCTTCAACACAACACACAGGAAGCACGAAGCAGAGCCACAAGCAACTATCCTTTCTGCTCGCAGTTTGAGCAGTGGCATTCGTCAATAAAGTTGGAAACCTACTCAAGCATTCTGTTGTCAAGCACATCAATCCAGAATCATTTGCATCTACTCTGTCAATTTACCAGGCAATTAGGTGTATTTTTTTTGTCATGAGTTAGTAGTTCCAGCAAGAAATAGGTATATTTATAATTTTATTTTGTTCTTCTTATCATATTGTTTGAATATTACTCACAAATAATTGAAATGATTTGGTAAGATGAATAGAACTATGAGATTCGTGTCTTATGATGTCATGTGAATGTATGTAGAAGAAAGAATAAATAATGAAACAAGTAGTTGGTGAGTGCGTACATGTTGAGGGCCAAAAGTGTTTGATTAAAGAAAAATCATAATAAAATTAAATAAAAAAGTGTAAAGCAAAGCAAAGAAAGGCCAGAGAATCAAAATAAATATATAACGTGTGAACGTGTTTGATATTCTTGCCATGTGAAGGCAACCATGTTGTCATTGTAGATTAATTATGTTTAGATTTATTTGTTTTATTTTTCTTTTTGTTTCTTTGCATCTATTTTCTTTCTTCAATTATTTTTATGCAGGAAATGTATGTGGCATAAGTGACCACTACAAGAAAACTGACATATAGTGACAGATACTTTTAATGATAGATTATAATTTGTAGGTAAAAGAAGCTTATAGTGACGGCTTCGTAGTTAATAAAAATTTTCAAGAAACCCGTTGCTTTGATATCATATGAGAGAGCACCCAAGTCCTCCTGTTACTTTGATATCATACGAGAGAGCACCCAAGTCCTCTCTCTCTCTCTCTTGCCCTTGCTTCATCCTCGCCCATTCTCTCGCTCTCGCCCTCTCCCTCTCCCTCTCCCTCTCCCTCTCCCTCTCCCTCGCTTTTGCACTTGCTCATGTGCTTGAGATCACATATCTTGGTGTCAGTGGCGGTGGTGATGAATCTGTGGGTGGTTGTTGATTTGGTATTATGTATGCATTTGATCTGTTTGTGTTTAGGTTTTGATCTGAGCTAATTTGGGATTTTGGTTCGGTTTACATGATAGCATCCGAGCGAATCTTGAAGGAACTCAAGGATCTGCAGAAGGATCCTCCTATGTCTTGCAGTGCCGGTATTGCATTCTCTTTCTATTTCTTCTTATTCTTCATCTCTTTTTTGATTTTGATTGTTTGCTGACTTGACTATCTTGATTGTTTATTTCTCATGCCTCTATTTTTCTTTTTTTGTTTTGTTTTGTTGTTAATGGTTTCAATTTAAATTTGGTTATGATGTTTTGTATTTTCTTTTTCATTTTTTGTATTGCACTGGCATGCATCATTTTCATCGCTGTTTGCTGTTGTCTTCCACGGATCATTGCACTTCTGTATGCAATTGTAAACCAGGTAAGTCATGGTCATTACTTGTTCTTGTTTGAATTGGTATTGAGTGTGAATCTAGTGCCTCAAAAGGCTCCTAGGGAAGATTTTGAAGTGTCTGATCTATCTATTCAAGAAAGCTATCAAGTTGGCTGCACACATGTCAACTTTTGCTTCAATGTTTTGCCGCCCAAATTGCCTTTTTTTTTCTTCATCTTTTTTTGTTTTTCGGCTTGGTCTTTTCAATGGGTTATTCTCTGCCTCTCTTTTTCCCTGCTCAACTCTCTGCCTCTCCTCACCCATTTACGTTCTAATTTTGAAAATTTTCATACAGGTTTCTCTATTTGTTTGAATACAATGATCTATGCTGGCTTTGAATTTGAAATTTTCATCCAAAAACTCTATTTCTCCTTACCTGCTCATAACCCTAGCAGAGAGAGTAGAAAACGTTTGTTATTTTTGCTTCTGAGCTTCATTTCTCTGTTTCCTGTTCCCAAACCCATTTTCTCTTTTGGTTTTCCTTTTGATACAATCGGCGGAGAAGAACGGTGTGGTGGCAGTGCTGTTGTACAGCGACGGTGACCAGCGGTGGAATGGCTTTGAGTGGGGGCATGTTATGAGGGGCATGGAGGACCCACTCAGCCGTGGGTAGCCTGGTGTTGATGGCGGCAAGAGCTTGGGTTTCAAAGATAGTTAGGGCTTGAAATGGTTCCCCCAAATTCCATCATGCCCCGGACTGCTGAGACCACTGAGACAATTTTGTACTCACTGGGTGGTGCTCCGGTGCCACTTGAATGAAGGAGCACCCTATGGTCCAAGGTCTGGAATGTTGGTCCTGGCCCCACAATGCTCAATTTTAGTTACCAGGTTGGTAATGTGACCATTTGATCCATGTTTTTTTTGTCAAACTTTTGTGATTTTTCATTTGATTGTGTGTGTGTCATCTTCTGCTTTTTAATGGTCGCACATTTTTTTCTTTGAGCCTAGGGAAGTGTCTCTGGCTTTTGAGATTCTCTTTTGTTGTTGGGTTGTTTGGACTACTTAATCCATGAAGTTGGAAGAATCTGTATATGGACAGGATGTATATGTGAGCAATTTGGCTGTGTATTTGGCACTTTGACTGGACAAAAAGAAACGGTTCAAAATTCTTTGTACTATAAAAAATAGAAATAGGGGCAAAGGTCATGGCATGTCTGAAAGTTTGGATTTGCATTTTTGTTAATTTGGTTGAGCTTTAAGCTTTTTTAAAAATTTGAAAAATCTGGTAGGCAGTGTTCCTTTGATGATTGCAAGTTTTGGAGATGTTCGGGTTTTGCCCAAAATTAATGATCTGGTGTTTAAACCTACTTAAGCCATGTGATATCCAATTTATTAGTCATGTCTTTTACATGAGACTCGAGTTGTATATCTATTTCTTTCAAATTATTGGGGTGCTAGACACTGTCACATGACACTTTCATAGGACATTGTTACATGGATGACAACTCATTTGCTAATTAGCATGCATAAAATCCTATTTTTAGTTTAGCATTTAAATTGTCTAATATAAATGGTCTATCTGAAAGTATGGTCTATGACAGAGCACATTGGCGTCGTTTGATCCATGTAGCCGACCCCACCTAGTGGGAAAAGGCTTTTGTTGTTGTTGTTGTTGTATAATTAAATATTATTTTTTTGATATAGGTGGCCTGATAATCATTTGGTCCATGTTCTGTCATGATTAATGGTAAATTTTTCTACTCTTTCATTTAGTTTTCTATATTATTTAGATTAAGGTAGGCATTTGACTAAGTATTATGTTTATGAACAATCTCATAATATCTTAAAATGCATAATTTTTCAACAATAGAAATACCATTTTGCAAAGTTGTTCTAATCAAAGAGGAGTCGAGCTGTTTGTATAGCACAGTTTGCAATAGCTGAGTGAACCCATTTTAGCAAAATCTTGGCTCGGATTTGCAACACTACTGGACAAGAAAGGATTGTTCTTATTCTGTCTCCTTTCTTAATTTTGATTGGTTCATGATTGATATTGTCTATTTGAGAAGTCTTGGGTATTTGCCTTTTATTTTCTTTATAAATATTTGATCATTTTTATTAGAGCTGTGATTGTGATTACTTAACCAATTACTGAAATAATAGAGCTGAGATTGTCATTTTTATGCTATGCGGGTGCACTTAATAGGATATTATGTTAAGGGTTCCTTATTTTTGGTTTATTAATACATTTCTTTAGGTTTATTGCTTGACTTGATAAGATTTGAAACTGATAAATTTCAAATTCAAGAGTAAGTACTCATTGATGAAGGAACTGTAAGGACTTCAGAACTTGAGCATCTTCAACGAGAATTAGAACTGATGACGGTAGCAGCTGAAATGGCATTTAATAACCAACATTTTGTTGACTTTCACCGTGAGCATTTGAATTAACAACTATGAGCTAGCTGCCATTGCCTCTAAAGTTGGAGTCAGAGTGGTAGTTCAAAATGTTCGTATGAAATTTACTAAAAATTGATACAGATGTCTTTTAAGGGAGTTTATCTTTAATTCTGGATCAGCTTAGGCATAACATAGAATAGTTTAATGTTGAAATTTAAATTCTGGGTCAGTGTAGGCATTGCCTTTGTAATGTTTAAGTTCCATAGTACCTGGCAGCCAATTTTGCATTGATGCGGGCAGCCACTGTATTCTGTCTGTGGGGTCTTGGTTTGAGAAATACCCATTCCCCTACCTCAAAACTCCTTTCCATTCTATGATTGTCAGCCTGAGACTTCATCCTTTCTTGAGCCTTCTGCAAATGGAACTTGAACTGTTTCAAAGGTTCATCACGCTCAATTAATTCCAACTGAACTGCTGCCACTTTTGTTTCACCCCGCATAAGCCTAGCAATGGCTGGTGGCTTCCTTCCATAGACTACCTCAAAAGGAGTGCTCCCTGTTGCTGCATGATAAGTGGTATTAAACCAATATTCTGCCCAATGCAACCAGAATGACCAGGTTTTGGGCTGATCCGCTATAAAGCACTTGAGATACGTCTCAACACATCGGTTCACCTCTTCAGTTTGACCATCCGACTCGGGATGGTATGCAGAACTCATTTTCAGCTGAGTTCCCTGCATTCTGAATAACTCTCTCCAGAAGTTACTAACAAACACCGGGTCTCTGTCACTCACTACAGCTGCTGGCATGCCATGAAGCCGAATAATTTCCTTGGTGAATACCTCTGCTACTGTACGGGCAGAGTATGGATGCTTGAGTGGGATGAAGTGGCTATATTTTGACAGCCTATCTACCACTACAAACACAGCGTCGTACCCTTTAGACTTAGGAAGGCCTGTAATGAAGTCCATTGACACCTCCTCCCATACCAATTCTGGGACTATTAAAGGCTGCAAAAGACCCCCAGGGGAAGTATCAAGGTACTTTTGTCTCTGCCACACATCACAAGCTCTGACATAATTTTGAATCTGTCCCTTCATGCCCACCCAATAAACATTTGCTGCCAAACGACGATAGGTTCTATAGAAACCCGAATGCCCTCCTTGAGGGGCTGCATGAAATTTATGGAGTAGTTTAGGAAATATTTCATACCCCGTCTGTAAGTGAAACCAGGCCTCTTCCCTACATCCCTCTTGACTTCATCAATTATTTTATGCAAGAAAGGTTCTTTGTGGACTTCTTCCAGCAACTGTGTTCCCTCTTCCCACTTCGGGTAGGACACCAAAACTTGCAACTCAGCTGCCTCATTAACCCGTGAGAGGGCATCAGCCCCTCTGTTTTCAACCCCTGGTTTGTACACTATATCAAAGCTATAACCCAACAATTTGGCAATCCAGTTTTGCTGGTCAGTGGTTGAAATTCGTTGCTGTAGTAGCTGCCGCAGGCTTTTCTGATCAGTTGACACCTTGAAGTGCCTTCCCAACATATAAGGGCGCCAGTGTTGGATTGCCTTGACAACTGCCATCAACTCTTTCTCATAGGTCGATTTGGATAAATTCCTAGTACCAAATGCTTTACTAAAGAAAGCTAAAGGTTTTCCCTCCTGCATTAGGACAGCACCAACACCCATACCTGAAGCATCACATTCTATAAGGAATTCCTTGTCAAAGTCAGGCAGCCCGAGAACTGGAGCAGAAGTTAATTTCTCCTTCAATTTATCAAAAGCTTGCTGAGCCATTGGATTCCAATTAAACCCTTCCTTCTTAGTCAATTCGGTAAGAGGCTTAGCTATCTTCTAGTAATCTTTGATGAACTTTCGATATACCAGGTCAACCCCAAGAACCCCCTAACTCCCTTCACATTCTTCGGAATTGGCCAATTCATTACAATGCTGATTATGCTGGGGTCTACAGCTGCCCCTGCGCCTGAAATTAGATGGCCCAAGTAATCTATAGACAACTGGGCAAAATGACACTTCTTTCTGTTGGCTACCAACCCATTCTTTTCCACCACCTCCAAAACAGCATGTAAGTGACTCAAATGGTCCTCCCAATCATGACTATAAACAAGTATGTCATCAAAAAACACGAAGACATATTTCCTCAATATAGGCTTGAATATGTCGTTCATCGATGCTTGGAAAGTAGAGGGCGCGTTCATGAGTCCAAAAGGCATTACTAGGAACTCATAATGCCCTTCATGAGTCCGAAATGCAATTTTACAAACTTCTTCGGGCTTGACCCTCACTTGATGATACTCGGATGTTAAGTTGAATTTAGAAAAGAAATGAGCCCCATGCAATTCATCTAAAAGTTCATCTATGACGGGAATAGGGAATTTATCCGGAACGGTTACCTTATTAAGAGCCCGGTAATCTGCGCACATTCGCCACGAGTTGTCTTTCTTTTTGACTAAAATTGCTAGACTTGAAAATGAACTCTGGCTGTCCCGAATAATCCCTGCAGCCTTCGTCTCCTTGACTTGTCTCTCAATTTCGTTCTTTTGATGATGGGGGTACCGAGAGGGCCTAACATTCACTGGCACTTGTCCCTCATACAATCATGCTCGTGGTGTCTTTTTGGTGGCAATCCAGTAGGCTCTTTAAAAACCCCTTCATGCATTCTCAGCAACTGGCCTAGCTCCTGCTGCTGTCTTTCTCTCAACACTGGGAGGTGCTCTCCCTTATACTTAGTCATGTTCTCTCTTCCAGCCAAGGACCTAAGTATTCCCTCCAACAATTTCTTTGGATTCACCAAAAAGTTTTGCAAGGCCATCTGCTCATGCTCGCCTCCTAAACCTTTCAAGGTCACCTATTGTCCATCTTGCCAGAATTGCATATATTGTTTCTTCCAATTCACAAGCATATCACCCAATGTTTTAAGCCCAGATATGCCCAAAACTACATCCATCCCTTCTAGCATGAACAAATGAGCATCAATCTCCACACTGGTACCCTCCAAACACAACTCCAACCCTTTACGTTTGCCTCGAGCCGTTGCTTGATAACCATCCCCCAGCTTAATTGACAATTCAGGGGTATTTTCCATTGCCCACCCCAACTTACTCACCAACTGTTGAGAATGAAGTTGTGGGTTGCCCCACTATCCACCAATACCAGCACAGAAACTCCATGGATGCTACACCTAAGCTTGACCGTTTGGGGTTTTTCATTTTTTTTCCACATCAAGCCCGTTTAAGGTCATCACCTTGAGCTCCCCGTCAGTTGCTTCCTCTGTTTCCGTCACTTCCACAGCCAACAACTTTCCTTCACCATCCCCATCCTCCTCATCATATAACACCATCACCTGAAGCTGTCTATCAGGACACTGGTGTAGGGGAAGAAAAAGCCCCCCACACTTATAACATAAGCCCTTATGCTTCCTATCCATTAATTCATGATAAGTCAAATGAGTAAAGCCCTTGTCCCTCGGCACAACTCTCTTTTTCTCCTCCTGGATTGGCTTACTGCTTTTGGGCCTAACCGACCCATTTTTTGACCCAACAGCTGCACCTGACCCACCTTGCTTCCTATTATTCACCAACACCCAGTCAGAACTACCGCCTTGACCTGAGTTCTGACCATTGGAACGGTATGGAGCTCCACTCCCATACCCAGATCTGGACTCTTGAGCCGCACCCGACCAGCTCTCTTTCCCTTTGATTTCCTTCTCCACCGCTCTAGCTACTTGCATAAGCTTGTATCGGGAAATTGGTCCCGACGCCATGAAACTTTGAACTCTCCCCCTAATATCCTCCTTTAACCCATGTAGGAAATAACCCAAATATTGCTTATCTGGGAGTCGTGGTACCTGATTAATCAAGTACTCGAAATCTTGAATGTATTCATGCACAGATCCCCGCTGCTGCATACCAGCGAGCTGTTTGAAAATGTCACCCTCACCTATACCACCATAGTGATCCATCAGCGCACCCTTCAGACGGTCCCAAGTTAACTCCACTCCGTCTTCAAGCAAAGAGTTGAAAAAATGGATGGTGGGTCCTTCCATGCATAGTTGAGCGAGGCTCACCTGTACCTCCGGACTGGTGTCTTGAACATGAAAATACACCTCTGTGCGTGAGATCCACCCATCCGGATCCTCACCGTCGAAAGTAGGCAACTCGATCTTCTTCCCTGAACGACGAAACTCCTATAACTCCTCTCCCTGTAACTTGTGCATCCCCGACGTCGATGATTTCGCCCTGGAATTCTTCCCTTCGTCGCACTTGTCCTCATCGTCTCTCTTTTGGTTCATATCTTTGATCACCTTCTCCGTCTCCGTGATTGGGATCTGGTGACCCATACACTTCTCCAACATTGCGATGAGATTGTTTTGGTTCTCTTTCGTCGTGTTCTGCATCTCCGCCAAAACAGAACGAACCTCTGACAACTTCGTCTCAAGACCCGCGACCTTAGCCTCCATTCCTCCCTTTTTCTTTGGTGGCATTCACCTCAGGCAACGGCTGATCCCTCCTTGCGTATTCGGCAGGTCAGACCAGTTTGGTGGACTAGAACTCACACACAGCGCAATAAAACAGTAAGACAATTGAGAGAGAGGTATGAATTTTATTAGATGGAAACAAGGGGAATTTACAGATGAGGAAACCTTGATCTGCCACAGGGCTAGGCCCCTACAGAGAGCATGAGCTCCCCATTCTCACTAACTGAAAGGTTCTTTTCTGATGCCCCACTACAAGACCAAATTCCCCTTTTTATCACACTGATGAAAACAGAAAACAGTTACTCACTCTCTCTTTCTAACTGAAGCTGCCAGCGCAGCATAACTCATTTAAGTCGCTCACCCCCCTTCTTCACCCGGCGGGTGTACACCTGCCATATTTTGGGCTTTTGTGCATTCTGCTGTACCATGTGCATATCAGGCCCAATCCCCTTTGTAGAGGTCCCAACAGGGACTACCTATTTTCTTTGTGTAATATAAGTTTCCTGTTCGTTTGCCATTGTTCACTTGCATACTAAGATGATTGCATACTAAGAACGAGTTGATGGAAAAGAAGGGCCAGCTGATGTTTGTGCCATTGAATTAGGTGTAACTATAGGTAAATTAATATTTTTAGAGAAAATAACTTTTAATTAATACTAAGGTAGAATTTGATTTACAGTACTTTTATAATTCAATTCAAAAATTTCCATATTTTAATTTTAAAAATCTGAGGTAAGGCAGAAGCAGATATTCAGAATGGCTTCTATTTGGCAAATAATGAGAGGAAATAGTATTGGTTTTATCTGTACTATGAAAATTCTTGAACTTGTTCTATATTGTGAAACCTTAATTTAAAATGACTTTTCTTTAATGCAAGTGATGTCGAGTCTATGCCTTTTATTGAAGCACTTGGCCAATTTTCATACCGTGTAGGTAATGGTTGTCGTGCTTCAAACCTCATAGTTTACTAATTTATATGAACTAATTTGTTGTTTGGTGTACTTCAGTGAATCATTCTTGCTTATCTTATTGTTTCTTTTTTTTAGGCTCTGGCAACTTCTGTTTGGTTCATGTCAGACTGGTTCTTGTTCTCAATGCTGTTTGTGAGCAGGTATATTGCAAAATATATGTCATCAGTGCAACATTTATATTGCTTATTAGAAATAATTGAGAAGTAAAATCTTTCTCCTTTTCTTCTCTACACTGCTTTTACAATTATTTTCCAGGTTCACAGATTTCCATCATCACTACCGGAAAACTGTGCAAGTATCCCATGATTTAAATAAGCAGGCACCAATCCTTTAATCAATCAATCAAGTAGAATTATTTGTATCTTTTCACACATAGGTGGTAAACTGACAATAGAGTAATAGTGTTTCAGTAAATAGGACCATGATAGCTAATATGTAATATGTGCTAACCTTCTACTTTGTAATGTGTTTGGCCTCTTAAATCTAGCTTGTAAGTGGTCTTAATTAATTGATGGCTATGAAAGATCATGCAACAAAGGCTTGTTCTTAAATAAGATATTAAACTGACTGATATATCAATTATTTATTTATCAGCCACCATTGTTGATAAGTCGGCCCTTTGATATTATACTCACACAACATGAATGATGATTCTGTCATGAGCTCTGAGATTTGTGCTCCTGTCATCCTCCATTTAGCGTATGTCTCTTTCCTAGTGCTCTTGTTATTGCCTTTGAAATCATCAAGCATTCAGCTGAACTTGGCCACGCTGCTAGCAATGGGCTTGATATTGCTGTTAGGTTGTTGGAGCCCCTTAAGAAGCAGTTATCTTGACTTACGCTGATTTCTACCAGGTAAGAAATTCTTGTTCAATTTTATCCACCACATTATGCTAGTAATGATTCTTATTTTATTAGATATGAAATATTGTGATCCTTTATTTTTTGAGTGGTTTTCTGCTGAATGTTATTTTATGGTAGCACAATTGGGTGGCATTGTTGCTGTTAAGGTCGCTGGTGGAGCTGAAATTCCTTTTCACCCAAGAAGAGAGGTATATTGCAAGTTTTATTTTTTTTCCATTGTCGGCCTCTCTTTATTGATTTTATATCATAATAATTGTGTTTTATATTTTTTCTACTGAAATGTCTTCTTCTATGGTCGCATATTTTCTTCATTTTTGTTTTCTTGCTTAAAGTTTCCTTTACGAGTTGTGTTGACATGATTTTGTGATAGTTGATATGTAGAAAAGTTCGAGTAGAATTACTGAATCACTCTAATTACAATCATATATAAGAACAATATTTGTATTTTTTATTCTATTTTGTGATTATGTGCACAAATTCTGGTAAATCATTGTACACGATTTGTTGTGGTACTCTTCTTTGCATCAATGGTGTCATAATCGTTTTGTTATTTTGGAGGCTAATGATGATGTATTTTCTTTTGATCAGGACAAGCCTGAGCCACCACCTGAGGTCGCTTGCCTGATGCAATAAAGGGTTAGTATTTTGGACTTGTAAAGGGTGAAAAAAATGCTTGTGATGGTCTCTTGTTTGCTGAGAGTTTGATTCTTGATTGCTTACAGTTCTGACCATTTGAGGAGTGTATTTGACACTACTATGGGGATTAGCGATCAGGATATTGTTGCTCTATTTGGTGGCCACACCATTGTATGTTTATCTTTTAAACTTATTTTTGTTTTGTGTGTTGGTTTTGGTACATTGCATTATGACACTTGTATGATTGTGAAAAAATTATATAACCTAGAAGTGTAGCCGTGACTAGTATAATTCTGTGAAATATTTTGTAGGGGAGTCCACAAGGACTGGAGTTAAAGTCATCATACTTTCAGCGAAAATATCTCATTTTGAAGGATTTGGAAATGTGAGGTAGCTGTTAAACATTTTTCCTCCCAAAACTTTCTTAGCTGTCAGATATGTATGTAGCAATTTTGACTTTCTATTGTTAAGCTGATGTATTTTTGTGAATTCCAGAATGTCCATTGCAATGGTTGCTTGTATTGCCATTGAAGTAATATCAATATTTTTATATCTTATTTTTTTTTTTGGCCAATAATGAATCTTATTACATTTCTATGTTCAATACATGTTTAACTCCCATTTTTATATTTTGGTATACTGTATGAGTATCCATAAATAATAATTTTTAACTTTTAATAACTAATATATGGGTATCCGTTAATAATTATTGGTCTTTTTTATGATTTTATTATATTTAAATTTTAGTAACTAATATATTATGATATTGTATAGAAAAAGGAAAGCATGAGAAAAAAACTTCTACCTACGGATTACTTTTGTTGGAATTTCGTAAATAATTATAGCAACATAACAATTCTTAGGATTAAATGTACCTACAAATAAGTTGTCATTATAGATTATAAGTCTATACTTTTGGAATAACAAAATTGTCACTAAAACATATACCTACGGATGTTTTCCGTTACAGAAGGCATATACCTACGACATTAAAAAGGATGGGTACAAGTGCCGAAGTAGTAGTCTAAAATAGACTATAGTGACAGATTTTATACTTTTACCTATGGATTTTATCCATCACTAAATGTCTATTTTGTTGCAGTGGACGCATCATGTTGGTAGCTGGACTTTATAGGTGCTAGGAATGTGCAATAGTATTGATACATATAAGTCATGTCCTGCTAAAATTAAGATGATTCTTATTGATTGAATATAGGCTCACATCTTTATAGGTGCTACGATTTTGGGTCTTACCTTACTCTCCTGATACAGTTTGATTATATTAATTATCTGGATGCTGAAAAAATTGAATGATGGAAAAATTTACCACAATTTAATTGTATACACTTCTTTTATTTAGTCAGTGTGTTTTCCCTTTGTCCTTTGAGTTGATCTACGATCTTGAACAAAGTTATTGTCTGGGGTAAATTTTTGTTGTTGTATAAAAATGGAAGATAGAATTGTCACTTAAGCTTTATATTTAAGATAGAATTGTCATTTGAAATTCTTTACTATAATAAAAATATATGCAATGGCATAAAATTTTTAATACCCTTTTTAAATGTACAATAACATAAAGAAACAAGAAATAAATGTACCTAAAAATATATATATAATGCCATAAGCTTTTTAATATCCTTTTTAGCGGTGCACTAAAATTAAAGAAATAAGAAAGGAATCTACCAAATTAAAAAAATTAAAGAAACAGGAAAGAAAACTAACTATCCAAAGTTAGGCCTAAAGCCTAATGTCTCAGTTCTGAAAGCCTAAAAATATGCTTGAGGATGGTCTCTATTTGTAACCTGATGTTGATAACTCAGGATGAGGGTGATCTCACAACTTGCTTTCTTTGAAGTGGTGATGCATATCGAATAGTTATGCCTTCAGGCAGAACTTTGGTAGAACCTATCAATTGCTAAGCATGCTTTCACACACTGTTCTTTTTCTAATTTATTCACTCTATTTTACCATGGAAATTCTAGGTTTAGGCCTCAATTCTGATACTTAGCAGAGAGTCATGGCTTCCTGCTGCTCCAGATTTAGTTAATGCCATAGTAGTGTTTGATTCTGATAAATGGATATAGATTGAAATATGGTTCTGGCATGGTTTCATTTCATTTAGACTTCCTATTATAAGCTACTGGTATTTTTTGTTAGAGTCAACTGTATAATTATATCTCAAGGTCTAAACTTTTTTCTGATTGTCGTTGCCTTTGATACATAATGCTGATTTCGAGGTGAGGATATACATATACAATTAATACACGTATATCTATGATAGTATGTATAGTATGAGCGAGAAGCGTATTCTCTCTATAGTATGAGCAATATCATATTGATATAACCTATTTGTCATGAGGGTTTGCATATGGAAAATTCTCTAAATATGCTAGAGGGTAGTCTCTATTTCTAACCTGATTTTGACTTTGTCAGATTGCTATTTCCTTTTTCTTTCCACTCTTTTTGGTGGTGGAGGATGGTCTCTATTTGTTTCATTATTGCATACCGTTAATATAAATGGAGCTGATATTTTATATGCAGTAGTTGTTTTTTGTTGATGGTTCTAGCATTTCTTCCTTTCTTTTCCTTTACACTTTAAAATTAACTGTTGATTGTTAAGCGGTTGAGACTAAAAATACCACTCTGAGCTGGCTCAATGTCGTCCAAGCTTCAACATTGGGAAAAATATATGATTAAGCACAAGGGAAAACTTCAAGTTGCATGACTCTGAATAAGTTTCTAAATGAAAAGGTGAGACTTGCTTTTCCTTTTTTTTTTGGGTACTTGCTTTTTGGCATTTTATATTTGCATTTTCTCCAAAATAATTGAATTTAACTAATGCAAACAGTTTTAATCTCGATCCTTCAACATTCCCAGAGAATTCCTTTTTCCCCTTTTTCCTCATCTAATTACTCTTATTTTCAATCTTTCCTCTTATCAAAATTTTCATCTTTCATTGAATATTGAATTTATTCAACCTTTCTTGACTGCTGAAATACTATGAGAAACTCTCTAGCAAGGCACAGGCAAAGCCAAGAAGCCCCTCACTGTGATCATCTTATGATGAAGATCTTCGGCAGCGTCTACAAGACCTGCAAGCTACTGAACAGAAGAGGTGGGTTTCCTAAAGTAGAATACTTTTTGTGAAAAATGAGACTGAATAGTTCTCATGTCATTTCTGAATTGCAACTTACAAGTATAAATAAAGATGAGGAGTAACTCACTCCCTTGAATCTAGGAACTAGATAAGGATAAACTAGATAAGGATAAAACAACCTGGTGGGATTAAATAGAGATAACAACATAATCCCTTTATTCTAGGAAATAAAAAACAGAGATAAATAAGCCTAAATAGAAACTAATCCCTAGAAATCAGGGAACAGATTACGGATTTCAACACTTCCCCTCAAGCTGGGTTGTAGATGTCTAGAAGGCCCAGCTTGGAGATAAGTCCATCAAATATCTTTCTGGGCAAGGCCTTAGTTAAAATATCTGCAGTTTGTTGGCTGGTTGGAATGTATATGAGTGGTATACAGCCTGTCTCTATCTTTTCCCTGACAAAGTGCCTATCAATTTCCACATGCTTTGTCCTATCATGATGTACTGTATCCTTTGCTATGCTGATTGTGGCCTGATTATCACAGAACAGTCTCATGGTACTTGTAATATGAATTTTCAGTTCACTTAATACCCTTTTTAGCCATGAATCTTCACAGAGGCCATGTGCTAGAGCTCTTAGTTCAGCTTCTGCACTACTCCTAGATACCATTGGTTGCTTCTTGCTTCACCAAGTGACCAAGTTTCCCCAAACATGGGTACAATAACCTGAGGTTGAACGTTCGTCAGTCACAGCTCCAGCCCAGTCTGCATCAGTGCAGATTTCAACCCCTCTGTTTGCTGTCTTTTTAAAAAATAATCCTTGTCCTGGTGTCATCTTCAAGTATCTCAAGATTCTATATACAGCCTCCATGTGTTCTTCGGTTGGACAGTTCATGAATTGGCTTGCTACACTTACAGCAAAGCTGATATCTGGTCTAGTATGTGAGAGATAGATTAGTTTTCCAACCAATCTTTGGTACCTCCCTTTGTCAATGGGTGCACTATCATCTTTACTTCCCAATTTTGAGTTGTAGTCCATGGGAGTGTCGGCTGGCTTGCATCCGAGCATCCCTGTTTCTTTCAATAGATCTAACACATATTTTCTTTGTGATACTGAAATTCCTCCTTTTGACCTTGCCACCTCCATGCCAAGAAAATACTTAAGATTTCCTAGGTCTTTAACCTCAAATTCTTTGGCTAAGAAACCTTTTTGTTTGAGGAGTTCCTCATCATGGTTTCCCGTTAGAATGATGTCATCAACATACACAATGAGTATTTCCATTCTTCCAAAAGGTGAGTGTTTGACAAACATAGTGTGATCAATTTGACATTGATCATACAGAACTTCTTCACGGCTTTGGTGAACTTATCAAACCAAGCTCTCGGTGATTGCTTGAGACCATACAAAGACTTCTTGAGTTTGCAGACCTTGTTGGTAGTGGCAGGTGAATTAAGTCCAGGGGGTATTTCCATGTAAACTTCTTCAAGTCCCCATTGAGAAACGCATTTTTTATGTCCAACTGATATAGTGGCCAATCTAGATTTGAGGCAAGTGAAAGTAACACCCGAACTGTATTAAGTTTAGCTACAGGGGCAAAAGTCTCCTGATAGTCAACCCTGTAGGATTGAGTAAATCCCTTAGCTACTAATCTTGCTTTAAATCGGTTGATACTTCCATCAGCATTGTGCTTAACTGAAAAAATCCATTTGCAGCCTACAAGACGTTTTCTTGAAGGTAACTCAGATATTTCCCAAGTCCCATTCTTTTTTAAAGCCTGTATTTCCTCATAAATTGCTGTTTTCCACTCTGGTACAGCAAGAGCCTCATGGATTGTAGTTGGGACCTGCGCTTTGTTAATTTTCCTAATAAAAGCCCGATGAGTAGGTGACAGTCTTTCATGAGACAAAATTATAAATGGGATGATTAGTGCACACCCTCTTGCCTTTTCTTAAAGCAATGGGTCTATCATCAATAGGTGAATCATCAGAAATTGAATCAAATTTGCTGTTACCTGGTGAACTTTGGGATTCTGGAGTCGGATCAGATTCATGGCCTTGATCTAGTGGCTGTAGCCTTTTCATTTCTTGAGTCTTGTTTCTCCTAGTTTAGACACATAACTCATTGTTAACAGTAGCACAAGGATTGAGACACTGAGGTGTTTGAGGCTCAGTTTGAGTACATGTTTCAGGTTCTGTTGTTGCATCAAGAGGTTCTATGGGTTCTGTTTAGGCACAGGACTTTTCAGTTTGAGGCAGTTTGAGGTTAAGTTTCAGTTTCAGTTTCAGTTTGGACATTAGGGGGGGAATCTGTTTGAACAGGATAATTGGACTGTGATGACTCAGGTTGGATGGCAAGAACAGGAGAAGGAGTATGAATGTCCCAATGCTGATATTCTTGAGTAGAATTCTCCCCCTGAATATCAGCTTTGTAGTAGGGCTGATTTTCAAAGGTGACATCCATTGAGTTATAGAACTTTCGTGTCACAGGGGAATAACATTTATATCCCTTTTGATTTGATGAGTATCCCACAAAGATGCACTTAAGTGCTTTTGGATCAAGTTTACTTCTATGTTGAGTGTGTATGTGAACAAACACAGTACAACCAAATACTTTGACAGCAACAGTGGGTAAAATACGAGTGTTTGGGAAGGATTGAAGAAGGACATGGTGAGGTGTTTGGAAGTTCAATACTTAGGAAGGCATCCTATTTATAAGATAAGCTGCTGTTAAAACTGCCTCGCCCCAGAAAAATTTAGGAACATGAGTTGTAAACATCAATGACCTAGCAACTTCAAGGAGGTGTCTATTCTTTCTCTATGCAATCCCATTTTGTTGGGGTGTATCCACACAAGAACTCACATGGATAATCCCTTGGCTTGTAAGATAATCACCCAGAATTTTCTCAAAGTATTCCTTTGCATTGTCAATTTTTAAACACCTGTATTTTTGTTTGGAATTGGGTTTGAACCATAGTGTTTCTTGAAAATGGTTCCAACTTCTGATTTTTCTTTCATGAGGAACAACCATATGATTCTAGTATGATCATCTTTGAATGATATAAACCACCTAGTGCCACTGATATTTTTTATTCTAGATGGTCCCCACACATCACTGTGAATCATTGAGAAAGGATTTGATGATTTGTAAGGAAGACTATGATAAGAATTGCGAATATGTTTGGAAAATTGACACACCTCGCATTGAAATAGTTTTGGATTTTTATTGCTGAAAAGAGATGGAAACAATTTTTGGAGATACAAGAAATTCGGATGACCAAGACGATAATGCCATAACATGACTGCATGTTTCCTTATTTGAATCATTACAAGAGATAAGACTATTATTGGACTGACTCTTGGACTCAACACATATTGCATTATGAGTTTGTCTTCTAGGAGATTCATCAACATTTAGAAGGAAAAGTCAAGAGCACACTTTAGCACTGCCAATCATCCTCCCCGAATCCTTATTCTGAAATTCACACGAATCCGAGAAAAATTTAGCAACACAGTTATGATCTTTAGTGAGCTTGCTAATTGACAAAAGATTACAATCCAAATTTGGGACATGAAATAGTGAATTTAAAATCAGATCCTTTGAAATAATAACTGAACCTGTTCCACCCACTCTAGATAGGGATCCATAAGCTATTTTTACTGTGATACTTTCTTGAGATGGATTGTAATTGTGGAGGAGAGTGGCATCACCAGTCATATGATCGGATGCCCCTGAGTCTATAATCCATGGATTTGTTTTTCCTGAATTTACAATGAGGGCAATTAGGTGATTACCTTTTTGGGCTAAAGATCCTGTCCTAATGGTATTGGAAGTAGAGTTGGCAAGCATCTTCTGCAGTGCTTCAAGCTGTTCTTTGCTGAATGGGCTTGGTTCTGTGATGGAAGATCCTTCATCAGCTGAGACATGATTACCAAGGCTTTCTTTGTCAGTTGCAAGTGGTTTTGAGGGCTTCCAATCTGTAGGCTTGCCATGGATCTTCCAGCAATTATCTCGGGAGTGACCTGGTTTTCTGCAATGATCACACCAAGGTCTTCCTTTCTTTTGATGATTGTCACTTTGGTGCTGGGTTCCTCGAGCAGCTAAGGCTGAGTTTTCATTTGCAGAGTTGACAATGGAGTCTCTAAGCATGACTTTCTTTCTGCTTTCTTCTCTGCGAATCTCAGAGAATACATCTTGGATGTTTAGTCCTATTAAGAATTTGAATATCCTCTTCTTTTCAACAATTTCTTTGAATGTCTTAGCATCATTTGGACAGTTCCATTTATGCTCTTCGAACATATCTAGTCGTTGCTAGTGACGGGAGAGCATATTGTAGTAATGTGTGACAGAAAGATCACCCTGACAGAGATCATGAAGATTGGATTCAATTTTGAATATTTCAGAGGTATTCTCTTTGCTAGATTAGAGGTCCTTGGCTGCCTCCCAAATTTCATTTGCTGTGTTGTAGAGTAAGAAATTCTCCCCAATTTCGTTTGTCATTGAATTAACTAGCCAGGACATGACCATGTTGTTTTCTATCTTCCAGTTTTTGTATTTTGGATCATTAGCCTTAGGAGAGACAAGTTTTCTAGTAAGATACTCATCTTTCCCTTTTCCGCAGACATACATCATGACAGTTTGTGACCATGGGAGATAGTTGTTTCCATTCAAGTTGTGTCCAGTGATAGGAAAAAGGGTACTTTCAGACCCACCATGGTTGCTAGTGCCATGAACTTCGGATTCCGAAGTTGTCACTGAAGGCGAGGAGGTTGTTTGTTCTCTCGTGGCCATGCCGTATTTGGTCATTGGAGGGGATTTGGAGTTTCAGAGGCTTAGAGTCTGCTCTGATACCATGTGAAAAATGAGACTAAATAGTTCTCATGTCATTTCTGAATTGCAACTTACAAGTAGAAATAAAGATGAGGAGTAACTCACTCCCTTGAATCTAGGAACTAGATAAGGATAAAACAACCTGGTGGGATTAAGTAGAGATAACAACATAATCCCTTTATTCTAGGAAATAAGAAACAGAGATAAATAAGCCTAAATAACATAAACTAATCCCTAGAAATCAGGGAACATATTACGGATTTCAACACTTTTCTTGGGTTTTCTTTTCTCTATATAATAATCACAATAGTTATACATGAATTTAACTAATGCAAACAGTCTTATTCTTGATCCTCCAGCAAGCCCAGAGAATTCTTTCTTTTCCCTTTTTTCTCATCTAATTATTCTTATTTTCAATCTTTCCTCTGATCAAAATTTTATCTTTCATCGAATATTGAATTTATTCAACTTTCCTTTACTGCAGAAATACTATGAGAAACTCTCAAGCAAGGAAAGGGCAAAGACAAGAAGGCCCTTGCGGTGTTCATCTCATGAGGAGGATCTTGGACAACGACTAGCACCAAAGCTTCAATGTCAAAGAACAGACTGTTTGTTTGGTTTTTGTCTGGTGGCGGTTTGTAGCTTTGCTTAAAAACCTCTTAAAGATATGAAGCTTTTTATCCATTAATTTTGTATAACTTTTATGGTGTTGAACTAAACATATGCATATAACATGGTTTTGTGCGATTTAGCTGATCTGTGATCATTTGAAGTATATTTATTTTTGGTGATATTTATTAAAATAGAGAATCGATATTATGTGATAATATCACATTTATTGATACCATGAGTTCTATTTCCCAATCACAAGTTTAGCAGCTTCTTTGGAGCTCTGAGTCACCATTGATTGGTCAAATATGAGTTGTTTTAAAGTGTAAGCATGTCATGTTATATACCTTGCATTGAGTTTTTTTAAATTATCTTACTTGGTTTCATATAGTTCACCCAAAGCTAAGGGCATAACCTTTGCAACGCTTAAATTGCCAGAACGGATTATTTTCCTTCCCTCTTATAAAACTTCAAATTGAATGGGTATGTTCTCTACTGACGTTATATTCGTGACAGGCATAAATTGGACATTGGAATTTTAAAAATTCAAGTTCTTTTGTGGTGACATTATATTCGGTATGTGCTTTTGTGATTTTTTTTTCACTCTTTGGTGTTTCAGGTCATATACCGTAGGTATAAGCCGTTTCTATTAGTTTACCTATTGTTATTTGATGAGTATCTTAAAAACTGTCTTTCTTCTTTGATTGTTAAAATGGTTGTTATGGGATGCTTAACTTTACCTTCTTTTCTATTCTCTCTTAATTTTTTATACCACTATCTTTTGGATATTATCTGCGTTTAGGAGTTTGAAGTGCATCTAAAATAATGTTGATCATGGTTTGTAGTGTCAAAAAATAAATCTTAAACTTGTTTTCTGTCATTAATGTTGATCTTCTAGTGATCGAGTTATGTGATACCTGCAAAGCCTCGAGGAGAGACCACCAAGTGCAAGAAGTGGCTCAACGAAAGAACATAAGATCCTTGACACCCATTTTCTTATTTTTTTTCTATTTTCTTTCTTCGATTATTCTTACAAAAAACAGAAACTGTTTATGATTGTAGATCTTTTTAGTCGACTGCATGTGGACTGAAATGTATTGTGTTATGATATTATTAAAGGATGTCGGTCTGCTCTAAATATTCTCAATAAATTTGTTTCTAATTAACCTTTGCTGTATTTTTTTCTTTAACTGATGACACAATTGTTGAGTTAATATTGTGAAAAATGATGGGATTAATTGTTTGACTTTATGCTACTTAGCACCCTTGCAATGCAGTTCATACAATGCTGATAGAGACAAGCAACTTCATGCAACAAAACCAGAACGTGATGATTTGCAGGTATCTTATTTTGTGACTTACATAATAATATCTACAAGTTACATTCTTAGTTCATTGGTAAAATGAATATCTACATAGTTATATTTGTTGCAAGATTATATTGCGCCAGTGTATCATAGTTCACAGTGCAGTTTTTAGTGACATTCTGTGTTTGAGTAGCATTCTTATTTTGGCGAAAAAAATTTAAGACATTTTATAAAAGGGTATTGAATAACTTAATTGTCAAACTTAAGACATTTTACACCACTATCTTTTGGATATTATGTGTGTTTAGGAGTTTCAAGTGCATCTAAAAAAATGTTGATCATGGTTTGTAGTGTTCCGATGGTGGAGTTTTGTTTGGTTGATGGGAAAATCTAAGTAAAGAAAAACCATATGGATACTTGTGGAGAAAATGCATACATGGTGGGATTGAGGAAAAACACGAGATGTGTGAAAATGAAGATATGTTTCAGAGTTCATTTTTTTTTTTTTTTTTGGTTCTTTGGAAGCATTTTGCATATCGAACTTCTGCATGGTCGACTGTTAGACCAGTTTGACCTTGTAAAGGACAACATTGAGAAACAAACATTATTATGATTTCAAATGCTTTATTTGCACGTCTATTAAGTAGTAAGTGCTAACCCTCCAAAATTTTGTTTCTCAACCACTTCAGGTATGGCTTCTTCTGTGTAGAACAAGTCAGTTTTTTGGAAGCATTTATAAAACAAATCATATAGCAACAAGACCTGATTTTTTGTTTAGGGCCCTTAATTGTTGGTTACCTAAACATGTAATCTGACTTCATTAGACATAAGTCGGTGATTGAAATTTTGAACCTGGGTCCTGGCTTCCCTTCTCTCACTACTAGGCACGAAAACCTTGATGGCGGAAAATTAGGCCTGATATAATGTTAAACTAAAGGATACCAGAAAACTAGGATAAACTGAAGCTAGCATTTTAGAGAAGATTGAGAGGTTTAACAGTTGTTCGACATGATATCAAGCTAGAAATGGTCTCAACTAAGAAAGAACGAAAAACTATAGCCTGTCAAGTGAAAGAATGGCTGAATTTCATCGAGGTTTGGCTTGAAAAGTAAAGGGTGTGTTGGTCAAGCCGAAGGGCATTACCAAGTATTCGTAGTGGCCCTCGTTTGTTTGAAAAGCTGTCTTCATGATATCTTCCTCCCTCTTTCGGATTTGGTGATAATCGGATTTAAGGTCCAGCTTAGAAAAAATCACAGCCCCTCCTAACTCATCCAATTGCTCCTCAATCACCGGAATTGGGAACTTATCCGGGATGGTAATGCTATTTAGGCATATCAGCAAACTGTATTTATGTATCAATACTCCTCTCTAACTAACTCTCCAGCTATGCAACAGCTGTAACCAACTCCTAACTTCCCTCAACTGAATTAACGACCCTCTACTCTCTTCCATCTAACATATACTTTCAGCTTTGGGCTTCCTAAGTCCCTAACAATATCCCCCCCCTTTTGAACAACCTTGTCCTCAAGGTTGCTTTGTGGAAATTGTTCTGTAATGTACTGAGCATCCTTCCAAGTGGCCTCCTCCAAGGGTCGATTCTGCCATTTGATTAAAAGTTGAGCCACCTTGCTCTTGTCTCTTGTGATCTCCCTCTTGTCCACTACCAGTTCTGGAATTACCTCCTCTCCTCTCCTGGCATCTGCAATTTTGGAGGCAATGTGGATTCTACTGGATGTTGTCCAGCTGCTAATTTGAGCTGAGACATGGAAAACCGGGTGCACTCTAGCTTGCTCAGGCAGCTTCAATTAGAAAGCGCAGATCCAATTTGCTTGAGAACTGCATAGGGCCCAAAATACCTAGCAGCCAATTTTGGATGCAGTTGCAGACCCATAGATCCTTGTCTGTGTGGTCGGACCTTGAGGTAAACCCGATCCCCCACCTTGATGGTGGAAGGCTTCCTATGCTTGTCAGCAAAGTGCTTCATGTGTTCTTGTGCTCTAGCAAGGTGAAACCTGAGTTGCCTCAATGCCTCATCCCTATCCTTTAAATCTTGGTCCACAGCTTCCATGATAATTTCTCCAGGAATGAACTTGGAGAATGCAGGAGGAGGTCTCCCATATACTAGTTCAAATGGAGTGGCCTTTGCAGAAGCTTGGAAACTTGTGTTGAACCAAAATCTGCCCACACCTTTGGTTGCTCAGCTGAGAAGCACCTTAGATAGGTTTCTAGGGTTCTGTTAGTCACCTCAGTCTGCCCATCAGACTCGGGGTGATATGCTGTACTCATTTTAAGCTGAGTGCCTTACTTCTTGAAGATTTCCTGCCAAAAAGCACTCATAAACACACAAGCCCTGTCACTCACAATGGAAGCTGGAATTCCATGGAGCCTAATGATTTCCTTGGCAAAAATATCAGCCAAAGACCTGGCTGTAAAAGGGGTGTTTAATGGGAACAAAGTGAGCAAATTTACTCAATCTGTCAACAATCACCCATATTGTGTCTAATCCTCTAGATTTAGGCAATCTAGTGATGGAATCCATGCTAATGTCCTCCCAAATAGCATTTGGAATGGGTAAATGTTGAAGTAACCCCTCAGGAGATGATGCCAAGTATTTACTCCTTTGACAAACATGGCAACCAGCCACAAACTCCGTCACAATGCCCTTCATCCCTTTCCAATACAAGGATTGTGCAATCCTTCTATAAGTTCTGTAGATTCCGGAGTGACCTCCAGTAGGAGTTGTATGAAACTCCTTGAGCAGTGTGGGTATCCATTTAGAATTAGAAGCCAAGACTAACCTGCCTTTAAAGTAGAGCCTTTCCTGCTCCAAGGTAAAGAATTGGTGTGAATTCAGGTCCTGCTTTAGATCAGTGACAATTTTCTGAAGCTCACTGTCAGCTCTAACCTCCTCATCAACTGCAATATGATCCGCCCAGAATGGTTTTGAAATAGCTGAGGGCTCAATAGTTTCCTCCCCTCTCCGTGACAAAGCATCGGCCACCTTGTTGCTTGCACCGAAATTTGTATATGATATCAAAGTCATACCCCATCAATTTTGCTAGCCAATTTTGTTGATTCTGAGTAGTAATCCTCTGTTCCAGCAAATACTTAAGGCTCTTTTGATCAGAAAATACAGTGAATTTTCTACCAATTAAGTAGGGCCTCCATGGTGAATGGCAAGGACCAATGCCATCAACTCTTTTTCATAAACGGACTTGGAAAGAGAAGTAGGCGATATTGCTTTACTAAAATAAGCAATTGGCCTTTTACCTTGAGATAGGATAGCTCCAATACCCTTCCCAGAGGCATCACATTCAATTGAAAATGGAAGAGTAAAATCTGGTAAGGCCAAAACAGGGGCTGTAGTTCACGCTTTCTTGCCTGCAAAGACTTGAAAGCCTCGTGCGGTTTATTGATCCACAAGAATGCCCCTTTCTTCAATGCATTGGTTAGGGGCTTAGCTATCTTCCCATAATTTTTGACAAAGCGATGATGATACCCCGTTACTCCCAAGAATCCCCTTACTGCTTTTACATCTTTTGGTATGGGCTACTGTAAGATACTTTGCACCTTCTGTGGATCCATAGAAACCCCTTCAAATGAAATAATGTCACCCAAGTATTCAATTCTTGTCTTCCCAAAACTGCACTTCTTCCTATTAGCATAGTATTCAGGCTGCTGCAATGTCCTCAAAACCACCTCCAAATGAGTCAAATGATCAGCCCAGTTTCTGCTATAAATGAGGATGTCATAAAAAAAACCAACACAAACTTGCGCAAGTAAGGCTGAAGGATAGAATTCATAGCACACTGAAATGTTGCAGGTGCATTAGAGAGCCCAAAGGGCATCACTATGAACTCATAATGTCCTTGGTGGGTCCTGAATGCTGTCTTTGGAATATCATCTTTATACATTCTGATTTGGTGATAACCAGCCCTTAAATCAATTTTAGAAAAAAATCTGGCCCCTTGTAACTCATCCAAGAGCTCATCAATAACAGGAATTGGGTATTTATTAGGGACTGTAGCCTTGTTAAGAGCCCTATAGTCGACACAGAAGCGCCAACTGCCATCCTTCTTCTTCACCAAAAGAACCGGGCTAGAGAAAGGGCTACAACTAGGTTGAATCACTCCTGCTTCTAACATTTCAGCAACCAGCCTTTCTATTTCATTTTTCTGGGCATGTGGGTACCTGTAAGGTCTCACATTTACTAGATCAGACCCAGTGTTCAGAGGAATGTGATGATCTACTGTCCTGTTAGGGGGCAACCCTTTTGGCATAGCAAAAACAGAAGTAAACTTCTGCAAGATATCCAACAGTGGTTGCTCTTCCTGGTCACTCATCTCTTAACATTTTTCCATTTCACTCCCAGAACATTCAGTTGATCTCAACATCAGAAAGTATAACAGTGAAGTAGACTCGATTTCAGTCAATTTGTGCAAGGCTTTGACTGAAACATGGGGATTTATCAATTGAGGGTCCCTTTGAATGCAAATCAACTCATTGTCCTTCAAAAATGACATGCTAGAAGTGTTCCAATTAGCCATAACAGTACCCAAAGTAGCTAGCCATGCAACACCCAAAATAGCATCTACATCTCCCAATTCAAACACACAAAAATCTGCTTGAACAGTATGTTGCCCCAACTGTAAGATCAACCCTTCACAACACCCTTGGGTCTTCTTTTGAAATCCATCCCCCAATTTCACCTCACGAGACATATCATTAGAAACATGTAAATTGCATCTTTTCACCACATGTGATCCAATGAAATTGTGACTAGCTCCGCTATCAATTAGGATTTTAATCTTTTCAGCCCCCAAATTACCCAAAATTTTCGTAGTTCTAGGATGAGCAATACCTGTGGTCGAGCAAAGAGAGTTTTGAGATAATTCCATACTATGGCATTTCAGAATTTCACCGTGAGTATCTTCCCCACACACCTCTTTCTGTTTTTCCAGAGCAGCACATTCCACCTTATTGTCTTCGTCTTCCCTAAGAATCATGATTCTTAAGTTCTTGACTGGACAACGATGGCCCGGAGAGAACTTATCATTAAACCTAAAACATCGACCCTCCTCCCTTCGTTTCACATACTCCTGGTATGGTAATTGCCAGGTTCCAGTAGAAATGGAACTCCCATTACGCGACAAGCTACTGGATTGAGGATCCTTCCCCAAAATTCCCCTTTGCTCACTCCCTTTCTGCACTCCGGATGCCGTTGGGCTCGGATTAACCGCCACAGGAGCCGCTGGTTTTGAAAAGGTCATGGAATTGGAAGAAGATCGGAACTGAGGGTTCGAGGATGAACCACCCCATCCCCTCACATCGCCCATAGTCTGCGACAACCACCCTTGGGTCTAACATTGTTAGGTATCCTGAATTTAAATGGTACAGAATAGACGATTTATTATGGAGATTTGGTGTGGAAATCTTAGGCTTTTTGAGATATGCTGCGAATTCATGTGACCAATTATTTGATGCAAGCTGCAATTTTGAAGGATAAAACACTGCAAAGACCAGGTAGAGATCTAATGCTGTCTATTGATAATTCTGTTGGCATTACATCGTATTTGCTGAGAAATATAAAATATAGGAATGTCATCATGAACATGAATTATAAATATCATTTTTCCAGATTTTAGTAGTCTCTTAAAATGGATGGGGTTTTCTCAGGCATATCAGCAAACTTTTCTCCCTCAATTTCTTCCACTATTCCATTTCTCCCTACCCATTCTGCATCAGATCCTCTTGCTACCTATAAACTCTCATCAGTGATAAAGATACCATTTACTATTATGTTTTCGATTTGCTGCCATGAGTCTTTGCACCAAAAGTTGGTAGCCAATGCTTAGTTGTAAAGTAATTTTGTGATGTATTCAACATGCAGATGATATTTACTTCAGCTTTGGTGTGTATTAATTGGAGTAAGCTGCAAACTGAGTATTTCTGATCTTTATTTCTTGGGCAAAGTATAATGATAAATAATAGCAAGCACATTTTATTTTGTTTTATCATATATTGTGGGATCTATCTAGACTCAGATATCACAGTTTTGAAGCCAATTTCTTTCCTTAATAGTTCTATTGGTATGGAGGATCACGTAGCTGGATGTGCTTTGAATTATGCTGTGATGATGTTTGGAAGGGACATATATTGTTAGCTTGGTTGTTTAACTTTCCATAATGATTTCATTTTGGAGACATGATTTTCAAGGAAGCTACTAGAACGAGGATCATGAATGTTCTAATTGTATTCTATCATGGACTGACTACATTTTTTTTTATATTGAAGAGCATTGTTTTTGCCCTTTGTTTTCCTGCATCTTTTTTTATACAGTCCAATTTTGTCGTTTTATCCATGTAACTGACCCCACCTAATGTGATAAGGCTTTGTTGTTTCTGTAGAGTACTTCTTGAATCTGACAATTGTGCATGATTAACCACAACCTGTGCACATTTCTAGCTTGATCGATTTCATTTTTGTCACTCTAATTGTCATATAGAGAAGCACAAATATTTATACATGTGCAAGCTTAATATAGGAGGCCTGTCTTTTTTTTTTTTTATTTCAACAGGTTGTGTCTCCTCCAGTGCATGAACTTGAGGACTGATTAAAACATCTACTTGCTACATATATTGCTTTTTTGAAAATCTTCTTTGCTGATATTTCACAAAAACGATTATGTCAACTATTTGAGTAGGTGTTTGATTTTTTCTCTTCAGTAACCAACAAAACCATTTCTTATAAGAAACAGTTTTCTACCAACATGAGTAAAGGAAACTTGGCTGTCATGCTTCATTTACGATTAGTCTTGGGACTTCGACAATATAGCAAAATTTATGGACATAGTGAGATACAAGTTATTATTTTATTGTCACCATCGTTGAGCTTTAGTTTTCTTGCATATGTCTTGTATCTCTTGATGTGTTTAGGCTCCCAAGCAGTGTGCCATTTTTCTTTTCTTTTTGGTTTTGTTTATTAGCATAAGCATTGAAATTTTGATTCAACCTCATTGTTTCTTGGTGAATCCATTAGGCTAGATAGTGTTGCTACCTTCTTTGTGACATTGTACTTCCAGTACCTATTCGGTTGATTGAATTGATTCAATTATGATTTATGATAAAAAAAATTAACAAGGTATTACATAGTGGCTTAAAACTACATTGCTCATGGTTCTCTTCAAAATTAGACAGACAAGAAATCGAGGTGTTATGCTATGAGTGTATGACTTTCGAATTAGCTTTTATTGGTTGTAGCTAAATATATAAATATGCCTTCAACAGTAACAACTATCATTTGTTATTTGAAATTGGTCTCTGAATAATTTTTTATTGTTAGATTGTTGGAGCCACATGCGAAGAATAAAATTAACTAAGTAGAATATTGAAATATTTTTTATTGTTCTTTATTAATGGGGTGTTGGTTGTGCGTCAAGTTAGTTGTTTTTTTCTTTCTTTCTGGAAGAACTTCTACTTCATGTGGTCAGTACACTTGGTAATGCTTTTGTTCATGGTATTACTCTTCCCATTACCTACTTTCTTTTTCGTATTTTTATGTGACCTCAATTGATATGATATAAATTGCTTCTCTGTTATCCTTTTTCTAAGCAACAAACAGTGTGAATTTTTGGTCTAACCAAGTGGATATATATTTCATGGGTGATTACATATTTGTTTCCAAAATTTTTACCTGATAGGAAATTGCATGGATGAAGCTAGTTGCATTTTTGTAATGAACCTTTTTTTCCTTTTATTTGATCTGTAATTTAAGTGTTTTATTTGGAAAGTCAATTAAAATCACATTCCTTGACGACAATTGTTGTCATCAAATTGTTTTCAATGTTACTATTGAAGTTTCTGTTGTAAATCTATTGAAATGTTGTAATGAACACGTAGTTACTATTCTTTCAAGTTGTTTTAGGAGATGGTGTCAAGGTGGCAAAATACTTTGTTGTTCTCTATGAATCAAGATTTATTGCAGACTTTGATTATCACTTGGTATTGATATTCTACAACCTCCTGGAGCAACTAGAGACTATCCTCCAACTTCAATAATTTTAAAAGCATAGGCAACAACTAAGGTATAATTAAATGAATATGTGACATGTATGTAATACTTCATTTTATGAATCAATTTATTATATATTATACCTAAGTTAGTACCTGATGTCCTGTTGAGGCAAAATTGAAATACACATTTAAAATACAAGATATTTAAAAATGAGATTATCACATTAGTGGAGGATAGAAGTACTTTAACTTGCAAAACAGTTTCTTAATCTTGTTTTCCTTTTTGTAGACCAGACTTTTATTTACTGTTTAATGGGATATTATTTAAAGCTTCTGCTTGCTGTATCATCCTTGCCTGACTCTAGAATTCTCATCATCCTTTTCTTTTTCTTAATAAAAATTTATGTAAGGTGCTTGCTACTTGGTATTTGAAGGATCTCTAATAAGTGGCTTTCTTTTTCTGATGGGGAGGTGATGGGGCCTAGAGAAAATATGACACCTTTATCCTTTCCAATCTTTTGTTCATTATATTGTTGTGATTCATGTTTCTCAGCAAGATGCTGGAAATCCCTCACAAATTATTTCTTTCCCTACGCCAGAAGTTGGTACAATTTTGTACTAATAAAATGGTTGGCAATTATTGTGTTGGCAAAAGATTGGAAAGCTTTTAGCTAATGGTGACTTAGACATATGAGGGATAAAATGGAAGCCTGAATAATTTTTTCGTTCAATGTTTTACTTTGTTTACTCTACTAAACTAATATCCTTCGATTTGGTTCTTGACAAATTTTGCATTTTGATATAACATACTTACTATTAGCTTTGCATATGCATCAATGGATACAACTTTTATCACCAGAAGGGTGCCAAAATGCAATATACTATCCAATTAACAAAGCAAATTTTCTATACAGGCTATATGGAACACTTTCTTGGTGAGATTAGTGAGAACATAAAAATGTGTAGAACGAGATTAGTGGGAAAATGAAAATGTGTAGATTGTGAAAGAAAACTTGCTATCTTTTAAGTGCCTTGCTGATAAAACATGTTATATTTTTTGAACTACCACCTATTTATATTCCTATTTGTTTCATGCTTATTATCTTTTATAATATTATGTTCATATGAGTTATATATAAATTTGCCTGCAACATCATGTTGTGCAAACTACTTGAATTTATTTTGCTCTCTAGATTTACACGAAGTTCAAATGTTAATATTACAAAACTTAGATAATACAAAAGTCAAGCTTATATCACTTTTGTTATAACTCTTGATATTATTTATTTCTCAATTTTTGTTGGAAATTCTTTTAATTGAATGTTTGAAGTGATGCCATGCTGTATTTGATATGATGGTATCTAATATCATTCCTCCACCACTTGCAAATTAATGTTTTGTGCAAAAAAATATTTTATGGTTTATTCTTCATAATTGTATAATTTATATAAATAATAATTGCTATATACATTTAAATTGTTTTCTTATATGTTTTATCATTCTTTTTCTTATATAAAATTATATCATAAAAATTACTTTCAAATTGGACATATTAACCTGTGCGTTGCATGGGTATAATACACTAGTTAAAGAAGGAAAAGAAGCAAAATAACATGATATGTGTCGTGAGAGAATATGGTAGTAGATCAGTCTTGGGGACCTCATTGTTGTAGCAGATAATTAAGTGAATCTAAGAACATTTTAACATGGGCTTATTTTAAGATTTCTGAAAAGTCATTTTTCCACTCTCATGATGAAGTAAAAATCATTTATTGGAAAATTCTCTCAAATTTTTAAGAAGTTGTTGTTGGATTTTAAGATTACAATATCACCATAACACTGTAATATAAGGCACATTGTTGTTTTGAATCACACGAATCTTGACAAATGCTTAATTTGTGATGGCATCTACCATTGACAGCATGCCAACTTGCATGTGCAATTAGCTTCTATTTGAATTCTTGTGATGCTTCTTCTTCTTTTTCCCCATTCCTTTTGTTGATATTTTCTATTAGAATTTCATTTTCTCTTCCAGTGGGTTAGATTAAGATTGGATGAAAAAAATTCGACTGTGAAATATAAGAGCTATAGATCCCTTTATTTAATTTTTTTTTGTTGAAATTATGCATTGCATTGAACTTATTGTGCAGATCGGGCGTGTTGATGGACATAATTCGGACATTATCAAGAATGATTTGGACTTCACTTGTACTATGAGTGGTTTTGCTATTTGGTTGGTAAGAGAATTTTATCCTCTCTTGTCTCATTATTTATAATAATGATTGTACATCTTGATGGGTTTCTTGGTCTTGGGCAGTGAATGGGACGTTTGTTTCTATTTTTAAAGAGTCATATTCTGTTTGGGTGTTGAGGAAATAGAGGAAAAGAAGAGGTAACCTCCACCCTTTTGATATTTGAAGATTACTTTTAGTTCTGTGTGTGAGTATTTTGATAAGTAAAATGTATTAAATATGTTTTGTTTCTACTGTGTTTCCCCATTCTCCAATCCCCATAATATAAATAATTGTGGTAGAATAGTATTTTTTTATAATACAGGTATAAATTCTAGAGTTATGACTTCTTTTTGGTGATACTATGTAGTTCAATATCTAAGCTAGACTAGAATAATTAAAGCCGCCTGGTCTCAAGTCTTTATTATCGTTCATCCTGGCAATTTGGTTCTGTTCAACTCATCTCTATTTTGCTATTTTTTTTGTTGAAATTTTTTATGGTAATTTTTTATTTGGCATCTTGGCTCAGTTAAAGTTGTAATTGTTATTTGAGATTGTTAAAATATAAGTTAAGGTGTTTGAGATATTTTTTTTTCCCTTAGACTTGGCATTTTGTAAGCCTGATTATATGTTTCAATTGCTATAATTATCATCTGAAACTATGTCCACATTGCTACAATGATCTGAAATATATAGCTTAATGCTCTTGGAAACCTTAAAGAAATGTGACAAGTCTTTTTTTTTTTTTTAATCTAGAATCCTTAAATTAAATACAACTTAATTCCTTAGAAACTCTTAGAATTTGGGTTTGGGCCTAACTCAACCCCAAAAGCTAGCTCATAGAGTGAGGGTTGCTCCTCACTTATAACCACTATTCAGGCCATATCACTATCTAATGTTGGACTCTCAGCACACCCAATCTATGGACATCTGGAGCGTGAAGTTTTCAGGACTAGACATCTGCTGGTGGCCTAATGGATTTCACATAGGCTCTGATACTATATTAGAATTTGGGTTTGGGCATAACTCAACCCCAAAAGCTAGCTCATAGAGTGAGGGTTGCCCCTCTCCCAACTTATAACCACTATTCAGGGCATATCACTATCTAATGTAGGGCTCTCAACACAAGGCTCAAACTTTAGATGCACGACAAATAAAAGTAAGAGAGATATGAGACAGAGACATAATCAGAGAGAAGTTCCAGATTTTACGGAACCTGGCAACGGAATAGTGACAGGACTAGGTCACGGAGGATGGTACCGCTCTGATACCATGTTGAAATTATATGGTTTTAGGTATGGAAGGAGTAAAAGAGAGAAGAAATACTAATGAATAATATGAGATTGGATTGATTTGATGTGTTGTAAAATACAAAGCACTAACTCTTATTTATACTAATAATTAGGTCAAGTACTAGTATAATTCTAGTAGTACAAGTCCAAGCCCACTAAGACAATAAGACTCCTAACCATAATTAAAAAAGGAAACAAATCAGGAAACATAATGAAATTATGAAACAACTTCTAAGATTGCTTCCTCAATTAGATGACTAATTGATTTCACAATATATTATAATGATATTTTTAGATATTCTAAAGATAAGCTGAAATACCTGAAGATATTCTGAGATATTCTAACACTCCCCCTCAAGCTAAAGCTCACTCCCCCTCAAGCTAAAGCTCACTCCCCCTCAAGTTAAAGCTTATTAAGCTTTAAGCTTGTTACAAATAACAAACCTAGCCAAGAACAAAGCAACCCATATAAGAAATATGACAAAATAGACCCAAGCCAAACAACAGCAAGTCATCAAACAGGATGAGTCATGGTATGCATAGTCAAACAACCCCTTGGAGAGGTGAAATCAACACACAAGGTGTGAATTAGACAAGAGAAAGGCCACAACCATCTTTGTTGAAGTCTTTGCCGGAAAAGGTGGCACAAGAAAAGAGAACACCGTTGGATGTGAGCTTCACTGGTTACAGCAGCAAGTACTCACCAGAATTGAGGTACAGCGGAGGAAGAGGCTCTAGGCATCGGGTCACAGCAGAAGCAGACACCATTGAGCAATGGGCAGCAGGTGTTGAAAGAGTGCACACACATAAAAAGCTTGATTTGGATGAACAAGGGTTGGCTGGATGAAGAGGGACCACCAATACACGAGACAGATATGAAGAGTGGGAGAAGCTTCGTCGCGAGAAACTTGTTACAAATAAGCACACTAAAAGAAACTAATCATAAAAATAATGTGAGCTCCATAAATGATAGCTCAAAAGACAACTTAGGGATGTTGGAGACGTTTGGAGAGACAATATATGATATGAGCGCTGCTAGAAAGATAACTCAACAAGACGACTGGAGTGACGCACAGCCAAAAGAGTTGGTTGGAAAGTTGCATGGCCATGGAGGAAGAGACATCGCTGGAAAGACACACAACGGAATTTTCCTGACAAGCAATCATGACTTACAATAGGCCCAATGGAAGCTTCAAACAGTAGGAAAATTCAAGAGACCAAAAAATATGAAAATTGAAAATAAGGCTGGTGTGAATCGCAGCCAATAGAGAATTCATTATTGGTATGACTTATTGGTAAGATTGGAGAAATTACCACTGGTATGATTCGTCAGTGGGAAGAAAATTCACTATCGGTATGATTTCTCGACGGGAAGAGAAACCGATTTGATTCATCGGCAAGAAGAGATGTCACCACCGTAATAAGAAACAAGATTCTGATGATTGAAATTGATGCACGACAAATGAGAAGTAAGAAAGATATGAGACAGAGAAGTTCCAGATTTTACGGAACTTGGCAACAGAATAGTGATGGGACTAGGTCACGGAGGATGGTACCGCTCTGATACCATATTGAAATTATATGGTTTTAGGTAGGGAAAGAGTAAAAGAGAGAAGCAATACTAATGGATAATATGAGATTAGATTGATTTGATGTGTTGTAAAATACAAAACATTAACCTCAATTTATACTAATAATTAGGTCAAGTACTAGTGTAATACTACTAGTACAAGCCCAAGCCCACTAAGACAATAAGACTCCTAACCTTAATTAAAAAAGGAAACAAATCATGAAACATAATGAAATTATGAAATAACTCCTAAGATTGTTTCCTCAATTAGATGACTAATTGATTTCACAATATATTATAAAGATCTTCTAAAGATATGCTAAGATATGCTAAACTACCTAAAGATATTCTGAGATATTCTAACAGAAACCTTAAGGAATTTTAAGACTATGTAAACTTCTCAAACTTTAACCATGTGAGAGAGCATTTAATAATCATTCTATATAACAGGTTCTTGAGGACCTACATAGGGACCATATATGAAAACATCCCTGCTGCATAATATTGAAAAATTTAGCTAAAGAACCAAGTTCTATGACTAATGATAGATTTTCAACCAGTCTTAAATTTCAATAGGTTAAACTTTCTATGATTGATAATAGATTTGATCCATATGGAGGATTACTACAAGCAGCAAGTAGGCTATGCATTACATTTGTTTCTATTGTCTTGCACAAGTTGATTCTATAACATTTTGTTGTCATAACCCCAACTTCAGTTCACCCTCTAATCTGACTGTTGTTGGTCCTGTATTTGTTCCAATTTTGAGCAAAAGTGACCATTTTTCTTCTGCATTCCTATTTTTTTAACAGGTCAAGGGGAACTATATAACTTACTAATGAACATAAAAAATGATGTTTCTGTTTTAGCTTTACATGTACAAGTTTAATAGTTTTTGTTTTAGCTTTACATGTACAGGTTTGAGCATCATTGAGCTTTAATGCATTCTTTTTATTCCTTCTTCTAGAGCCCTATTAGTTTAGTACATCTTCTCACAAAATTAGCTAATAATTTTTCAAAATTCTGGACTAAAGTATATGAAAGTCATACATAGTTATACTATTGCTTTATGCATTTTGTGAAACCAAAAACTTAGTTATATGCCTACATACTTTGACGTAAAGAAGCAGAAGATAACTTTTGGATCAACATCCTTTGTTGGACTGTAGTAGCTTCTTTCTTATCCATGAACATGACCTGTGCTTCTTCACTTATCTCATTAGTGTATTTGCAATACTTACCATATTTTTTATTTGCATCATAGGATTGCTCTTGAAGTTGAGAATTGTTAGCAATGATATTTACTATTTATATAGCCATATTATTGGATTAATTGCTTTTGTTATTGCATTACCTTGCCTCCATGGGGTGGTCACTCTGTTACGGTTATGTCAACTTCATATCTCCCAAAGACAATATATATAAATTGTGAATAAATTACAGATTTCTTTTTGTTTAGTCGATGATTCTTTTACTTCTCTAGGTTCCCTTGCTATGGTTTGTTCTCTTCCTCTCCATTTCAAGCTTGCTTGAAGCTAAAACAGAGGAGAACAAAATGACCTAGCCCTTTGGGTTTCTCACCGACATATATTGTAATGTTTATGATGAGTGCGTGGTTCAGTTTTGTCCCCAGCCTTTTTGTTACTAATTTTATTCTTTTATATTCAATTTTGCTTTAATTTTGTTGAAATCTTATGGATATTCATGTTTTATGTTCTTTTTTTTTTGGGAAGAATTGTGTGACAGTGGTGTTACAAGTCTAATAATGGTGTTACATTTGAAGGTGTTTTCAATTCTAAAAGGGTTTTGCTTTGTGATATTATAAAACATTGTGATTGGTTAGTAGATGAGAATTGATCACATTTGGCATTTGATGAACTTCGGAGCATGGGCAGCCAAGCTATCTTTGTGCTCTAAGGATTTGTTGAATTGTCTACATGGTTAGATGCGGTGCTCAAATTGCGGATGTAGGTCTTTCTCTAGAAGTATGGTTTTCATTCATGAACTTATTCAATTTAATTTAGCACTTATTTTCACTTTCATTGTCTGTATATGATGCAAAATCTATAGCATGCCATTTTATTTTATAATAAAATCCTGGATTGCAATATCAATGCCTTGATCCCTTGATGTTGTTCCCAAATTGAGAATCGTTGGAGCATCGTTGTGAGCGGAAGACGATGATATTTGGTAACGGGCATTGATTTTAAGTTAATTAATTTTTCTCTTACAATAGCAGTTGAGTTGATAATGATTTTGTGCATGTTGTTACCTAACATATTCTAAAACTATATTCTTAACCTTGAGTGACTTTCCAGGGAACCATAAATGAATTTATGAGATAGTTCCTTAACACTGTGAACATTGTACCTTTGACTTACATTTAGACTAGAAGAGTTCCTAATAACTGTAATTTTTTTTTCTTATCAATGCGAACATTGTTCCTTTGAAGCCAAAAAATGTGTTACTCCCAAATGATTAGAGATTTAATCGGAAATCTTTCTCCTTGGACTTGCTATGGGATGAGATTTTTTTAATGATGGTTTTCTGCACATAAATTCTGCTAGTGAGTTCTTTTTATAGATATTATTAGTATTATAGAATAATTGGAGAGCTATATTGTATTACAGTTCTTATTTTATTTTTCGTTTGTTTGGTGCTTGGTCTAAGCTGGAAGTTTTATCCTCTTTTTCTTTATATCCCTTATTTCTTCTTAATAATTCTTTTCTTTCATAAAATTTGTTTTCATTATTTTAACATTTTCAAGATTTTCAGTAGATTACTTACTCTAACTTCATTCAATGAAAATTATATTAAAGGAGACTACGGAGAAAAAAAAGTGAAACAGAGGACAATGTTCTCCGATTCTCCGTTCTCCTTTTCTGGTGTTGTGTTTTGTCATCCATCATTTCCTGAGCTCTCGCCCAGGCCTTTCGTTAGCATTGCAATTATCTTCTCTTGGTTCTCTTTTGCCTTGAGATGCATGTTTGCTAGAGCTGTTTTGATGCTCATCACCTCATTCTTGAATGCTGTTATCTTGGCCTCCATTTTCTTTGGTGGCATTCGTCTCACGCCTTCTCCTTAAAGCGATGATCCCTTCTAAAATAAACATCTCCTTGTGTGTATTTGGCAGGTCGGACTAGTTTGATGCAAACCAATAACACAGCAGAAAACTAAATGACCATAATTCAATAGTGGAAAGAAATGTGTATTATTTCTGAAATGAGGGAATTACGTTGGAATGAATACCCCTACTGCCACAGAGCTAGGCTCCTACAGAGAGCTAATGCTCTCTATCCATATCAGCATAACTGTTTTTCCAAGATACCTCCACTACACTGCACCCAACCTGTTAATAACCGTAACCCACAACTCCTGTAACCACCCTCTTCTATTTTCTTCTCTCATTGACAGCTCAGTATTTCACCCTCTATTTCTCCTAGTATAAACTTTACAAATTTTAGGCCCATTTGACACATGGTAACCCACTCTTTTGGATCTCAACTCATTCTGGGCCCTATCACGTTGCTCCTTCATTGATGCTCATGCCTATCGTGCCTTGAGATAGCTTTTTCTGCAAGCAGAGGCGCTCCATGTTAGTGGCTGATTGATGGGCAGTGGGTTTGACAAAACCCAACCCCTAAAAGCGTAAGGTTTCATATAAAAGAACAGAGGTTGTTAGGATTGAATTAAAGATTTGAGTATCGTAAAACAGAGGGGACAAAAAGCCACCTCGAATGGAAAATTGTTTTTTTATATGTTCTTCTACTCTTCTTTAGGTGTTTTGGTTCTTTACTTAGCAAGCTAGTGTTTCAGCAGTAATGTAAGAGTCGTCACATGAAAGGGTTCGAGGCTTCACACTAAACTTGCTTTAGCAATTACATCTAATTTGGGAGTTTTCCTTTTCATACTTTTTGCTCAATATGTGACTATCTGATTATGTTTTACGTTTTGATTGATGATAATAGGTCTGACTGTTATTTGTTAGAGGTATGATTAATCTGTTAGTTTGGTTCTGTTAGTTTGTTTCTCTGCTAAGTCAGCAGAGAGTCAGCAGAGTTAGTTAGTTTGTTATTAGTCAGTTAGTTGGTTGTTAATCAGTTAAGCATTACTGTATCTTATACTCTGCCCTTGCTATTATAAATAGCGAGCTTCTATATTGATCAATAACAAGATGAATATTCAGTAAATTTCTCTTTCTTTTTTTCTTTCTCCTATTCTCTCTTTCTAATATGGTATCCAGAGCTTAAGCTCAGCCATGGCTTCCGCAGACAATGGTTCTCCGCCACCACCACCACCACCACCAAAGACACCGGTGTCTTCCTCTGCCACTTCTATTCCCAATCTCTCTTCCATTGTCACCACCAAACTTTCTGATCGTAACTTCCTTCCTTAGAAGCAAATTGTTGAGGCTGTTCTCTGAGCCAATCGTCTTGAAAGCTATGTTTCTTGCCCCAAGATTCCTCCACAATACCTCTCTGATGATGATTGTGCCAATGATCGCATCAATCCAGAATTTTCTGCCTGGGAGGCTCAAGATCAACATTTGTTCATCTGGATGCTTAATTCCATATCAGACTCCATGCATTCTCGGGTCATTGGCTGTTCCCATGCCTGGCAGTTGTGGGATGAACTTCATACCTTCTTTAATTCGCAGACCAAGGCTCGTAGTGCACAACTGCGTTCTGAACTTCGTCACATTACCAAGGCTGACAGCACCATTTCTAAGTATCTTCTTCGGATCAAGAACATTGTAAATGCTCTTATCTCCATCGGCAATCCTATCACCTATCAAGCACATCTGGACTCAATTCTTGAGGGATTGCCTGAAGAGTATCATATTCTATTACCTACAATTGAGAGTCGTGTAGAGCCCTATACAATTTCTGAAATTGAATCTCTTCTCCTTTCTCAAGAATCAAGACTTGAGCGCACCAAGGCCAAGATTCATACTGATGCATTCTTTGTCAATCTTGCCCTAGATTCTATTTCACAATCCAATCCCAATTCGGTTTCTTACTCTACTTTTCCGCCTCCTCAATCTTCCCCCTATTCTGGCTACACAACCTTTCAGCAATCTAATGCTATTTTTCCCCCCCGGTAATGGTGGTTTTCGAGGAGGACGGAGTAAGAGATTTGGCTCACGTGCACGCGGTCGAGGGGGTCGCTTTGGTAATCGTGGTTTTGGGGGTATTGGTCCAGCATGCCAAATTTGTGGTCGCACAAATCACACAGCCTTGAATTGTTACTATCGATGGGATGAGTCCTATACCTCTGTCCCGGGCACTCCTTTTTCCTATGGCAGGGGCCAATCTGCATCCTCCACCCCATTAGCACCGCTTTCACAACCTCCATCTCAGCCTCAATCAGCGTTGCCCAGTCAACCTCCCCTTCTTCCTCTTCCTTGGCATCCACCATCTCAGCCACTCAACTCATCCACTACTGGTCCTATGGCTATGGTTGCTTCTGATGCGGGCTCTGATTCCTCTGCCTGGTATGCTGATAGTGGGGCCACGCATCATGCATCATGTGACTTCTGATGGATCCAATCTCCACCAGCACGCAAATTCAGGTGGTATGGACAATATTTTCATGGGTAATGGTCTCAGACTCCTTGTAGTTTCAATTGGTTCAACTTTTGTTAAATCTCATTTTGATCCTAACATTACTCTTACTCTTACTAACCTTTTACATGTTCCTTCAATAACTAAAAATCTTATTAGTATTAGTCAGTTTTCTAAAGATAATTTTGCGTACTTTGAGTTCCATCCTCACAAATTTTATGTTAAATCCCAGGCCACTAATCAGGTCTTGTTAGAAGGAACAGTCACGGCTCATGGCTTGTACAAATTCAACCATTTCACTATTGCTACAAGACCAGAAGCTACTGTTCTTGACCCTAGAATACCTAGATGCCTAAGTGTTTCTACTTGTACTTTTGTTCCTTTTGTACAAAGCAGTGGCACTGCCACTATTCCTAGTTGTCTTTCCATAAATATTGTGCCTTCTCCATACTACTTATGGCACTGTAGAATAGGTCATGCTAATGATGCAGCATTAAATCACATTCTTCGCAAATGTAAGCTTCCCCCAATTAATAAAAATGTTCTTGATTTTTGTGTTGCTTGTTGCTATGGCAAATCCCATAGGTTACCTTCTCATCTCTCCACTATCGAGTATAGAACTCCTTTTGAATTGCTCTTTCTTGATCTTTGGGGACCAAAGACTGTGCAATCAAGTACTGGTCACTCTTATTACTTCTCTATAATTGATGCCTATTCAAAATTCACATGGATTTACTTACTTAAAAATAAATCTGAAACTTTAACCATTTTTCAATAATTTCAGTCTCTTATTCAGGTTGAGTTTCAAACTACTATTAAGGCTGTTCAAACCGATTGGGGTGGGGAATTTCGCCCATTCTCCAAACACCTCACTAGCCTAGGTATCTTACATAGGGTTATATGTCCTCACACCCATCATCAAAATGGTTGTGTGGAAAGAAAGCATAGACATATAGTTGAAACTGGCCTAGCTTTACTTGCTCAAGCCTCTCTACTCATGAAATACTGGGACCATGCTTTTACGACTGCCACTTACCTTATAAACAGACTACCCTCATCTCTCTACAAAATCAGTCTCCCTTTTCTATTCTCTATAAAACTGATCCAGATTACAATTTCCTCCAGGTGTTTGGGTGTGCCTGCTACCCTTGCCTAAGACCCTATAACACCAACAAACTGCAATTTAGGTCCTGTGAATGTACTTTTCTAGGATATTCTTCTACTCATAAAGGATATAAATGTCTTTCTAATGATGGCAGGATTTATATTTCCAAAGATGTCCAATTTAATGAATATAAATTTCCTTTTGCTAAAACTACATCAAGTATTCCAGAATCACAAACACCACATCAGCACCAATCTTGTCCTATTCCTTTGACCATTTTTCCTCCTCTTGTTCCTCCAACTAATACTTCTCCTCAAGTGTCATGTCCTTCTGTTGTCAATACTAACCTACCAATTGGATCTAACAGCCCCATCTCTCATCAGTCTGATTCTCTTTCTTCCTTACATTGTGGACTCACACCTCTCATGCCTTCTAGCAATTCTTCTCCAAATTCCTCCTCTAATCACTCATCTGCACAACCACCTGAACATGTTGTAACTGTCCCTTCTCAAAATATTCACCCTATGCTAACTAGGTCAAAGTCTAAGTCCGTTAATCTTTTAACTACTGTTGAACCTTCCAATCTTAAAGAGGCCTTAGCCATTCACCTCGAGGCCTACTTTTGTTTTTCCCAATCCCCAATACGAAAAAAAAAATGAAAAACTCATTATACTTGTAATCTATATTGCAGGATGTTTAATAATTAAAGGGGATGACAGAAGAGGAAATAAAGGAGAAAAAACATAGTTGAGAGTAGAAACATGTAAATGTGTTTTGTATATTCTATGTTAAATCGTGAGGAAGAATGCCTATAAATAGGCTACAATAGTAAACCTAAATACTCCACTAACATATAATAATAACGAAACCTAACATAATCATTCTAACACAATCATCACACAAACATAATGATACTCCACTAACCATGATCATGCTTATATTCTAACAATCCCTTCCAAGTTAAAGCTTACTAAGCTTTAAGCATGTTACAAATAAGCACACTTATATAATATGATAAGGGCTCCCTAAAAAACATGGTCGTGATGACTACTCAGGGATGCTATAATGACTGCTGGAGAGGTAATGAATTGAGCTTTGCTAGATGAATAACTTAGCAAAACGACTGAATGACACATAACCTGAAGAGTTGGTTGGAATGTTGTATGACCAAGGAGGAACATATGCTGGAATGATAGGCATCAATAATTTCCTGGTATGCAATCATAGATTGCAAAACCCAATCAACCCCATCTTCTCCAAAGAGCATTTAAAAGCTTCAAACAAACCCAAACAAAAATCCCAAAAAATATGTTCTCCCTTTTGCCTTTTTCCTCTCGAGTTTTCACTCCCTCTTTCTTGTCCTTTTTGTTCTCTGAAATCCCAGAGACTATAAAAAACTCTGCCTCTGAAGACTCTGTATTGTGGCCCTTTTATGAGGATTGCATAAAATCTTGCAGAGGCGTTGTAGGAAACTCACCGCATGTAGGTTTGATAAGGTCGTTGGGAAAATAAAAGAGCAATCTTGCTCCAACATGGAGATATTGGTTGATAGCTCTTACTGCTTGCACGACGAAGGAGAACGAAGGGGATGCAGTTTAATTTTAATGGATAACCGTTACTAATTAAGGAGTTAAATTTAAATTTATTTATTTTTTAGGAAGTGAATATAATTTATAAAAAAAATTAAGGGATAAAAAATTCATAAAACTAATTTAACACATTAAAATAATCTTATCCATGGTGTATTGTAGAAATGGCTGAATCCTGGCATCCTTTTTTTCTTGGATTGGGCGGAAACAATTCAAGCCTTTAGATTGCTTTAAGTCTTTAATTTATGGCCATCCATTCTTCTACCCATTTTCCCTGTTCTTATTGAACCGCGTGTAACATTGAACAACTTTGTCCATTTTTTTCATAGCAAGCTCGACCACACCAATGCTCGGTAGCACCACCCTCGGCCACCAATGCTCGACCACACCACCCATGGTCACACAATGCTCGATGACAACACCCTCGGCTACCAATCCTCAGCCACACCACACTTGGCCACCAATGCTCGGCCATCAATGGTCAACCGCACCACCCCCAGCCACACCACCCTTAGCCACCAACGCTTGGCAACACCATAATTGGCCACCAATGCTCAACAACATCACCTTCGGTCACACAATGCTCGGAAACACCACCCTTGCCCACTAGTGCTCGGCCACAACTTCTTAGACTAGGGCATAACACGCTTGGATGACATCGGTTGGCCACATTCGGACTCGACCACTACTCATATTTTCATTTTTTTTTATAGCACGCTCGGTCACATCACCCTCGACCATACAATGCTCGGGCGCTACTGCTTGCCCTCGACCACAACATGAGCTTTTCCTTCTATCCATTTTTTCACACCACCATCGGCCACACAATGCACGATCACTATTGCTCGCCCTCGGCCACAACATCCTCTTTTTTCACACTCGGCCACACCACCCTCGACCACACCACCCTCGACCACACTACCCTTGGTCACACAATACTCGGCCACCAACGCTTGGCAACACCACCCTCAGCCACCAATGCTTAGCCACATAGCCTGCGTACTGATCGAAATCCACCCCTTGGGGTTGTCTCGGCAAAGCCTTCACTTCGTTAGTTTCCATCAGCCTAGATTAGCGCTCATAAAAAAAAGGCAACAAATTTGTGACTCTTTTCACCCAACATTAAATCCCTGATAAAAAGAAATGGAGATTTTCAATTTCCAAACCAAAAATAAGGGAAACCTCATCGGTGTAGCTTTGGTGGTGGGTGTGGGTTTGCTCGGCAATCCACTTGCGGCGCTAGTTGGGGTAAGAGATAGGGTTGGTGCCATGGCTTTTGGTTGAGAAAGGAATGGCTCCAAGCAGTGCCAAACTTGGTCTTGTAGTCAACCTTGTCACCTTTGTCATCGAAGAACCTTTTGCTTAGCCTTATGCCTCCTCTTTCCTCGCCCTTAATCTTCCACCTCTTTGGCCCTTCTTTTGCATAATGGATTCAGTAAAGATGGAGATGGCACACGATTGAGAATGAGAGAGAAAAAGTAGGTGAGAGGAAAGCCATTCAAAATTCAAAACAAAGCATTTAATGAAGAGGTCCCATTTTCAAATTCTCAAAATAGGAGCTCCTTGGGTATTAGTAGAGCAAAATGTCCATTCAATAGCAAATGACTTAAAAAGAATACATAACAGAGGGAAAGCATAAGAGAGTGTGGGTAAAATGGTAACATGCTGTCATGAGGGAAATTACTGAAACAGACTTCATTTTGAGCGGGAAAATAGCTCATGAGGAGATGACACGTGGAAAGGTAGCAGGTAGAATTCTTCTTGCTTTGTATAATGTTATAGATTATCCAGTTTTACTAGCTAGATTCTTTTTCTATTTTGATTTTAAAGAAGTTTTATTAGAAGCAAACTACTATTAAAAGCAGGACTTTCTAGGAGGTACTTATTCTTTATTGCCGCATAGAACCCCTTAACTGGCATATGTGATGTGACAAACCTTCACACATGAGATCCTAACAACATGCATTGAATACATCTTGGAATCATACATTTATAAATATAAGTAAAATGAAAAAAAAAAGTTATTATAAGCTCAATTAAGCATACCAATTACATGCTCTATATTTAATGATTAAATCAAAGTAGCAACCATACAAAAAAGTAAGAATGCCCAAAAGGGTCAATCAAAGTACAATGATTTTTTTTAATGATTAATATATTTGTGTGTCAATGTGTCTGTGCTCTATAGTTCATCACTTATCTTCAGCTCAAATCTTTAACACAACAAGTACAACAAATTGACACAGATTTCACATTACTTGAAATGCATGGTTTTACACAAATGGTAAGTAGAAGATGACACACTGAAATGAAAAAACACAAAGGTTTGACCACAAACATGGATCAAATGATCACACAACCTGGTAACTAAAATTGAGCATTGTTGCGCCATAAGCAACATTGCTGACCTTGGATTGTAGGGAGCTCCTTCATTCTAGTGGCACCGGAGCACCACCAAGCGAGTACAAAATGGTCTCAGCAGACAGGGGCAGTCATGGAATTTTGGGGAACCTTTTCTAAACCTCACTATCTTTGACACCCAAGCTCTAACCTGTTCTTTATAATTTCCCTTCATTATTTTAAACTCACCAGACTATCACTAATAGCATATAACTATTAAATTTCAATCTTAGGCGTTAAATCGAACCTATTCTCTCATTAAACACAATAAAGCATCGGCTACTTTCATCAAATAACTTGCAAAAACAAAAAGGATCTAACTTATTAATAAAAATACCTTGGCAGTGTTTATCTACACAAATATATAGAAATGGAACAATTAACAAATTTTGCTAACAATTATGCTAACAATTGGTCAAAATCAATGCTGAAGTTAGGGATCGCAACTACAATGGAACAGGCTGTGAGGCAGAATTATATATGCTAGAACAATTATTCGACATCATGAACTAAAATTTTACATGTTGAAAATTGACATAATATCATTAACAATACCATGCTAAAGAACTATTAATAGTGTTGATTATTGTTGATTATTCTGTTTTCTTTATTATGAGTGGGAAACATTGCTTTAGAGGTGAAATGATTCTGATCATTCTTTCCAGCTAAGGGTGTTCCCACTACTTGTAATTCTGTATATGATATCTATAAAAAAGAGAGCTTGAAGGTTAATTAACCGATCAAGCATAATCAAATTAGTATTTTTAGTTTCAAGTTAGTATCTAGAGCCTCTGGAACTATCTTCGGCAAATCACCCGCCGTGAAATCATCTCCTGCGACTTCCACCGCCGTGAAACCATCACCGGCAGAGTTCCACTGCCGTGAAACCTCCATTTCCAGCCACTCACCGCCGTGAAACCTCCATTTTCGGCCACTGCCACTACCGAGAATCTCTGGCGAAAACTCCAATCACTAAAATAAAGTGACCGGAGGACTCAGAATCCCCCGGCTGTCATAACCCAGAAAACCCACAACCACCGGCAGCCCCACGCGCTCTCAAGTGCTGCCACCAACGCGCGCCAAACTCTGCGCGTGGCCTCCACGCGCCGCCCTACAGTGGGTTTTTTGTCATGACCCAATCTTAGACCATGACCGGCGCACAGGCTAAGTCAACTCAACACTTGCTTAGCCTGGCAAGCCTAACTAAGAATGCTGAAAAACTGCTTTAAAACTTAGAAAAAGGCTACCCAAAAATCGGCAGAGTTTCCCCTAAAAACTGAACTAACCAAAAATTTTAAACTCAACCTGAAAAATAGCAAACTCTCATAATTTCAACAAGCATGATTCTTTCTCATGCACCATCTATACATATACATATACAACTCAAAAGAATTTACAATACTATTTCCTATAACTGCAAAATACTGGAGTCAAAATACAACACTGATCACCACAATAATAGAGATATACCAAAATACTATAAGCCTGGGGAACAGCAAATCCCAGGAATCAGCTACTTAGCTGTCTGCAAATCTGAATTAGAAAAGAATGAAATGGAGTGAGTCACACAGACTCAGTGAGGGAATAATAAACTAAGTGAACTGGAAGGGAAACAACTAATAGCACGAGTATTTAAACTTTCTAACAATCTCTGAACAAACTAACTGATGAAAATAAAATTTATAAACAAAACTATTATGTCAAATACTCTCTTTTCTTAAAACTATGCATAAACATGAATTTCTTTTTCTTTAAAATTATAATAATCAATAACGCCATCCATATGGGTACCACTGAAAGAACTATAATGGGGAGTTAACTCTACCCAACATACCAATTCTTATGCTCATCTTAAGCCAGGGGCCATGCCTCACCCGGCACAAATCTTGTGGCTAAGGTCCGCTCACCCTACAACCACGAAAAGGGCTAAGGGTTCTCTCACCCAATAGCCAAACTGAAACAATCTCTGTATATACTATGTGCACATAGGCCGTTATATCTTTTCGCTAACGGCAAACGGTGTTCTAACACGTAACCCATAATGGATATTGAAAATATAAAAAAATACAAATTAAATCATTTCTAAATATCGACTAAACTTTCACTTTAATAATTATAAATCACAGCTCAAATAGCTCATAAAATCAATAAAACTATGGCTCAAATATAACTTCCATAACATTTAATATTTCCAAACACTGTGGAAATAAATATAATTTAATCATCCCTTATAATAAAACTTCATTTGAATAAAATTTAAATATTTCTAAAAGGTTTGTTTCCCCAAATAAAATTATAAAACTGCCACTAAATAAATTATCCACTCACAGAAATGAAGAACTAGTCTCAACTATCTCCAACAGCTCTGTGGAGGCAAGTGGAGTAGTATCTCGTGAATACGCTCACAAATAAAAATACTTTAATAAATCTGATTAACCTTTTTCCTAATATAACTTAAGCAGAGGCTCTAAGATTTCTAAATTCCTTCAAAAAGTATAAAATTTCTATTCCAATCTAACTCCAAATTTTCCAACCACCCCTTAGAAATTATCATTTCCACAAAAAAGAGCTACCCACTAAATTTTAGAGTTCTCATGACTCAAAGATACCAAAAATAGCAAAAACTCAAAGATTAATAACTCACCTCGTGCTCTAAAACCAAGTGGGTGCTAGCAGATTTAATGATCTAGAGCTCTCTCTATCTATCTTTCTCTTCCTCTTTCACTCTCTCGGTCTCTCTCTCTCGCTATCTCTCTTTCTCTCTTTCTCTTTCTCTTTCTTTGTTTCTCTGCCGTTCTCCCTCTCTCTCTCTCTCTCTCTCTCTTTCTTTCTCTTTCTCTTTCTCTCTCTCGCTTCTCACTCGCACAAACAGAGGAGAAATTTCTCCTCTGTTGTGCCACCGACACTTATGCTTTTCTTTTCTTTTTTTTTTTAACTTAAAGGGTAAAATTACCAAATTACCCTTAAAAACAAATTTAATCCCTTTTATACCCTGCCCCTGTTTTCTTCCGTTACATTCTTCCCCCCTTAAAAAGAAATTCGTCCTCGAATTTAAATTACTTACTAACCTTGTTTACCAAATAAATGTGGATACTTTTCACGCATAATCACTTCAGGTTCCCAAGTCATTTCTTCACCAGACGGTCCACGCCAAACAACTTTCACAGAAGCAACATCCTTAGAGCGTAATCGTTTTACTCGTCTATCAACTATAGCTACAGGTTGTTCGACATAGCTAAGATGTTCATCAAGCTGAACCTCCTGGTGTTGAATAACATGAGAAGGGTCATGAACATATTTCCGAAGCATAGAAACATGAAAAACTGGATGAACTCCTGGAATATCAGGTGGAAGGGCCAAGCGATATGCCACTTGCCCTACTCTCTATAGAATCTCAAATGGTCCAATGAACCTCGGGCTTAACTTACCCTTCCTACCAAACCTTAAAATACCTTTCATAGGGGAAACACGTAGAAAAACATGTTCTCCCACACTAAACTCCAATGGTCGGCATCTCCGATCTACATAAGACTTCTGCCTACTCTAGGCAGTCACTAAACGATCACTAATCAATTGGACCTTCTCTATTGCTTCTTGAATTAAGTCAGGTCCTACAAGTCTAGACTCTCCAACCTCAAACCAACCAATAGGCGACCTACAACGTCTCCCATATAAAGCCTCAAATGGTGCCATCTGGATACTAGACTGGTAACTATTATTATAAGCGAACTCCATCAAGGGTAGGTATTGATCCCAACTCCCTCCAAAGTCCAATATACAAGCCCGAAGCATATCCTCCAAAATCTGAATAGTCCTCTCAGATTGACCATCAGTCTGAGGATGAAAAGCAGTACTTAAATCCAATCGGGTTCCCAAGGCCGTCTGAAAAGATCTCCAAAACTGAGCAGTAAACTGAGGTCCCCGATCAGATATGATAGATAATGGCACACCATGAAGAGATACTATCTCATCTAAATAAAGCTTGGCATACTGAGCTGCTGTATAAGTAGTCTTCACTGGCAAGAAGTGTGCAGACTTAGTCAACCGATCTACAATTACCCAAGCTGAATCATAACCCTTTGAGGTTCTAGGTAACCCTGTCACAAAATCCATAGTGATCCTCTCCCATTTCCACTCAGGTAAATCAATCTGCTGGAGTACACCTGCTGGTTTTTGATGCTCAGCTTTCACTTGCTGACACACTAAACATCTAGATACAAAATCAGCTACGTCCTTCTTCATCCCTTCCCACCAGTAAAATTCTCTCAAATCTTGGTACATCTTTGTGGAACCTGGATGTATAGTATAAGAGGAATGATGGGCTTCCTCTAAAATTTGTCTCTTCAAGTCTCCTACATCAGGTACACATAAGCGAGAACCATAGCGTAAAACACCCTCAGAGTCAATCACCAATTCAGAAACTTTGCCTGCTCGAACCTCCTCCAAAATCTTCATCAAATGAGGATCTTGACCTTGCACTGCCTTAATACTATCCACCAACGTAGAACGAACCTGCACATGAGCTAGTAATGAATCTGTGTCTGTGATCTCAAACTGTACTCCACCATCTACAAGATCCTGAAACTCCTTCACTATTGCTCTTCTAGGTTCAGCTATATGGGCAAGACTACCTATAGACTTCCTACTCAATGCATCAGCAACCACATTTGCCTTTCCTGGGTGATATAAAATTGTGCAGTCATAATCTTTTAGGAGCTCCATCCACCTCCTTTGTCTTAAGTTCAAATCTCGCTGCTGAAAGATGTACTTAAGACTCTTATGATCAGTGTAAATCTCACAAGTCTCACCATATAAGTAGTGCCTCCAAATCTTGAGAGCAAAAATCACTGCCGCCATCTCCAAATCATGTGTGGGATAGTTTTGCTCGTGCTTCTTAAGCTGCCTAGAAGCGTAAGCAATCACCTTCCCAAGCTGCATAAGCACACAACCAAGAACAACTCTAGAAGCATCACAATAAACTTCATATCCGCCACCGCTAGAAGGTAAGGCCAATACTGGAGCTGAGGTTAAGCAATCCTTCAACTGTTGAAAACTCTGCTCACATGTGTCTGTCCATTGAAACTTAACTTGCTTCTGAGTCAATCTAGTCAAAGGTGATGCAAGTTTGGAGAAATCCTTGACAAACCGGCGATAATACCCAGCTAGTCCAAGGAAACTACGAATTTCTGTCACTGAGGTGGGTCTAGGCCAACTCTGGACTGCTTCTATTTTCTTTGGATCAACACTTATTCCTTCTTTAGACACCACATGCCCCAAGAAAGCTACACGATCCAACCAAAACTCACATTTAGATAACTTGGCATAAAGCTTATGCTCTCTTAATGTTTGCAAAGCCAACCTCAAATGCTGCTCGTGCTCCTCTTTACTCTTGGAATACACTAGGATGTCATCAATGAAGACTATCACAAAGTGGTCCAAGAACGACTTGAAGACTCGATTCATCAAGTCCATAAAAGCTGCTGGGGCATTGGTAAGACCAAAGGACATAACCAAAAACTCATAATGCCCATAACGAGTACGAAAAGCTGTCTTTGGAATGTCCTCATTCCTTATCTTCAACTGATGATACCCAGATCGCATATCAATCTTAGAAAAACACTGAGATCCTTGAAGTTGATCAAACAGATCATCAATACGAGGTAAAGGGTATTTATTCTTCACTGTCACCTTATTTAATTGTCTATAATCAATACACAACCGAAAAGAACCATCTTTCTTCTTTACAAACAATACCGGTGCACCCCAAGGAGAACAACTAGGGCGAATGAAACCCTTATCAATAAGACCTTGCAATTGCTCTTTTAACTCCTTAAGTTCAGCTGGAGCCATCCGATATGGGGGTATAGATATTGGTTGAGTGTCTGGAACCAAATCTATATAGAACTCTATTTCTCTATCAGGTGGTAACCCCGGTAACTCCTCCGGAAACACATCGGGGTAATCACACGCCACTGGAATCTGCTCTAAACTCCCCTCAGACATACGAGTGTCTCTCACCGAAGCTAAATACCCATAACAACCTTTCCTCAACAATCGCCAAGCTATAACAGCTGAAATCAATTTACATGGTGATAAACTTTGATCACCTTGAAACATAAAAATCGGCTCCTCTGGCATCTTAAACTGTACCACCTTACTGTGGCAATCCAAGATAACATGACTAGAAGCTAACCAATCCATGCCTAGAATGACGTCAAAATCCTCCATATCAAGCACTATTAAATCTGCTGATAAAAGTTTGCCTTCCACTATGATCACACAAGATTTATACACCGAGTTAGCTATCAAGAAATCACTCATTGGTGTAGCTACTATCAAAGATTCTTCTAGAGGTGAAGGATCTTTCTCAAGTCGAGTAGCAAAGAAATGCGATATAAAAGAGTGTGTAGCTCCAGGATCAAATAAAACACGTGCATCATGAGAGCACACTGAGAGTATACCTGTCACAACAGCATTGGATGCCTGAGCATCCCCGACGAGTCAAGGCAAACACACGAGCGACCTCTACCGCCTTGCCCCTGTCCTCTGCCTCCAGATCCTCTACCACCCTGTTGAGAGCTACCTGATCCTCGATTCCCTGAACCAACAAACTGTCTGGTTGGAGCCACTGGTACCGAAGCTCTACTAGAAGTGGGATGAGAAGACAGCATAGGGCAATTTCTCATAAAATGCCCAATCTGACCACACTGATAACATCCGGCTGAACCCTGCTTACAAGGTCCAGCGTGTACTCTCCCACAAGTGACACATGCGGTACGAGTCTGAATAAAAGGTCTCTGATGCTGAGAATCACCTCGACTCTGAGCTGTGCTAGCTGTCTGACTGCCATAAGTGTTGCCTTGAGTACGACTCCTCTGCTGGCCCTGACGACCCTGATCAACATCTCTAGCACCTCCACTACCCTGGCCCTGATGGCCACCACGTGATGTCTCAGAACGTGACCTCTTTCGTGAGTCACGAGAAAATCCTCCTCTCTCTCTATTCCCCCGCTCAATAGTCAAAGCTCTATTCAAGGCCTCATCATATGTCATGTCACCATGGCCCGCAATCGACCTGAATAAATAACTCTTCAAGCCCTCCACAAACCTCTGAACACGTAGCTCCTCCGTGGCTACTAAGTGTGGTGCATATCTGGACAACCTCATAAACTGGATATTATAATCCATCACAGACATCTGATCTGTCTGTACAAGACCCTCAAACTCTCGGGCCCTAGCATCTCGAACACTCTGAGGTAAGAAATGAGCCATGAACAGTCGAACAAACTCATCCCAAACCAAAGGAAGTGACCCTGCTGGCCTCGCAAGAAGCATGCTCTCATACCAACCTCTAGCTATATCTCTCAGCCGAAATGCTGCCAACTCCACCATCCTGGCTGGAGAACAACTCAATCCTCTGCATATCCATGCTACCTCATCAAGAAAACTCTGAGGATCCTCAAGGGTGTCTGAACCACCAAAAACAGGGGGATTAAGCTTCATAAAATCAATCAATGAAACCTCTGTCACTGTATGGAGCACAGGCTGCTGCTCGCTCTGCCCTGCCTCCTGGTGAGGCTCTAGATCCACCTGAATGTGGTCTCCACGAGCTTGTTGTTGTCCAGCAACAACATTCACTAACTGCTCTATTGCCTGCTGCACATTTTGCATACCAGCTGCTAACTGAGCTAGTGTTGGATCACCACGCCTAGCTCTAGGAATCTCAACCTCAGGCATCCCACCAGCCCCTCCACGTCTACCTCTACCACGACCACGACCACGACCGCGTCCACGGCCTCTAGTGGGTGATTCACGAGGTCGAGTAGAAACTTCATCTGAAACTGCTCTACTAGCTGGTCTAGTTCTGGGTGGCATCTTCACCTAGGGAGGAACAGAGATTAGACAAAAGACAAGGAGATCAAATAAGACTGAATAAGGAAAGCTAAAACTGAATAAACCAACTCTGACAAGCGACTCCAGTTCAAAAGATGGGTGATCATAGCTTCTTGCATGTAAGTTGTGCCCGGGTACACAAGTTACAAACAAGATTCTACAACTACCCGAATTTTGCAGCTAACAGGACCTACTAACCAAAGCTCTGATACCAACTTTGTCATGACCCAATCTTAGACCATGACCGGCGCACAGGCTAAGTCAACTCAACACTTGCTTAGCCTGGCAAGCCTAACTAAGAATGCTGAAAAACTGCTTTAAAACTTAGAAAAAGGCTACCCAAAAATCGGCAGAGTTTCCCCTAAAAACTGAACTAACCAAAAATTTTAAACTCAACCTGAAAAATAGCAAAGTCTCAGAATTTCAACAAGCATGATTCTTTCTCATGCACCATCTATACATATACATATACAACTCAAAAGAATTTACAATACTATTCCCTATAGCTGCAAAATACTGGAGTCAAAATACAACAATGATCACCACAATAATAGAGATATACCAAAATACTATAAGCCTGGGGAACAAAGAAATCCAGGAATCGCCTACTCAAATTGCCTCGTGAATCTGAATTAGAAAAGAATGAAATGGAGTGAGTCACACAGACTCAGTGAGGGAATAATAAACTAAGTGAACTGGAAGGGAAACAACTAATAGCACGAGTATTTAAACTTTTTAACAATCTCTGAACAAACTAACTGATGAAAATAAAATTTATAAACAAAACTATTATGTCAAATATTCTCTTTTCTTAAAACTATGCATAAACATAAATTTCTTTTTCTTTAAAATTATAATAATCAATAACGCCATCCATATGGGTACCACTGAAAGAACTATAATGGGGAGTTAACTCTACCCAACATACCAATTCTTATGCTCATCTTAAGCCAGGGGCCATGCCTCACTCGGCACAAATCTTGTGGCTAAGGTCCGCTCACCCTATAACCACGAAAAGGGCTAAGGGTTCTCTCACCCAATAGCCAAACTGAAACAATCTCTGTATATACTATGTGCACATAGGCCGTTATATCTCTTCGCTAACGGCAAACGGTGTTCTAACACGTAACCCATAATGGATATTGAAAATATAAAAAAAATACAAATTCTGAAATCATTTCTAAATATCCAGCTAAACTTTCACTTTAATAATTATAAATCACAGCTCAAATAGCTCATAAAATCAATAAAACTATGGCTCAAATATAACTTCCATAACATTTAATATTTCCAAACACTGTGGAAATAAATATAATTTAATCATCCCTTATAATAAAACTTCATTTGTATAAAATTTAAATATTTCTAAAAGGTTTGTTTCCTCAAATAAAATTATAAAACTGCCACTAAATAAATTATCCACTCACAGAAATGAAGAACTAGTCTCAACTACTCCAACAACTCCTGTGGAGGCAAGTGGAGTAGTATCCTGTGAATCTGCTCACAAATAAAAATACTTTAATAAATCTAATTAACCTTTTTCCTAATATAACTTAAGCAGAGGCTCTAAGATTTCTAAATTCTTTCAAAAAGTATAAAATTTCTATTCCAATCTAACTCCAAATTTTCCAACCACCCCTTAAAAATTATCATTTCCACAAAAAAGAGCTACCCACTAAATTTTAGAGTTCTCATGACTCAAAGATACCAAAAATAGCAAAAACTCAAAGATTAATAACTCACCTCGTGCTCTAAAACCAAGTGGGTGCTAGCAGATTTAATGATCTAGAGCTCTCTCTATCTATCTTTCTCTTCCTCTTTCACTCTCTCGGTCTCTCTCTCTCGCTATCTCTCTTTCTCTCTTTCTCTTTCTCTTTCTTTGTTTCTCTGCCGTTCTCCCTTTCTCTCTCTCTCTTTCTCTTTCTTTCTCTTTCTCTTTCTCTCTCTCGCTTCTCACTCGCACAAACAGAGGAGAAATTTCTCCTCTGTTGTGCCACCGACACTTATGCTTTTCTTTTCTTTTTTTTTTTTTAACTTAAAGGCTAAAATTACCAAATTACCCTTAAAAACAAATTTAATCCCTTTCATACCCTGCCCCTGTTTTCTTCCGTTACATTTTTCATCCCAGTTCTTCAGGGAGATCTTCAGATCGGTCCCTTCTGCTCCCTTTCTGGCCATCACCGCAGCCAAAACCTCTACTTCACTTCTGCGCGTACAGCTCACGCGCCGCCTCAGCCTCCTGTTACCATCGGCGTTTTTCACCAGAATCCTCCACCACAGAATCCCTCATGGCCTCCACTACAGAATCCTCCTCTGTTACCTCTGAATCCTCTAAAAAAAAGTTTGGTTTCTTTTGCTTTTTCGGGCACCCCTACTATCACATCTCCGAAATTAAATGGCAAAAATTATTTGGATTGGCATGCTGCTGTTGATGTATGGTTTTTAGGCCAGGGACTTTCCGATCACTTGACCAAAAAGGCCGAGGACATCCCTGCTGATGAACGGGACCAGTGGAAGCGAGCTGACTATCAACTGGTATCCTTATTATGGCAATCAATTGACTCAAAGCTATTGGTCCACTACCGTACCTACAAGACATGGCATATATGGGAGAAAGCTCGAAGTGTTTACTCCAACGATGTTCAACGCTTGTATGACTTTGTTCATAATTTGACAACTCTCCAAATGAAAGATCATGACTTACCCTTATATTTGAACAAAGCCCAGTCCACCATTGAAGAAATTAAATTGATCTTGACTGGCGATAATCTGCAAAGTATGTTGGACAAGTTTGACAACTTGTATATGATAATTGTTCTCCATGTTCTACACAGGGATTTTGAATCGGTTCGCAATCAAATCTTGACCAATGCTGTTGTCCCTAAAGTGGAAGATCTCATTAACCGCCTAATGCAAGTTCCTTCACCTACAACAAACTTTGGCAGTAGTTCCCAAGCGATTTCAGATTCCTCAGCTTTTAACTCATTCAAATGACCGTGGTGGTCGAGGTCGTGGCTATGGTGGAAGAGGTGGTCGTGGCACTGGGAATCGGCCCCAATGCACTCACTGTAAGCGCTTGGGGCACACTCAAGACAGGTGTTACTTTCTACATGGGTTCCCTGACAAATCAGCTAATGTGACACAATCCTTGGCACCGAAAACTACAAAGAAAGATGAGTTTTGGGGTGCCAACCAAAATTCTCTATCAGACCAAGAGTATAAGGAGTACCTTCAGCTCAAAGCAGCCCAACAACCTTCGTCTTCCGCTACTATAGCTCATACTGGTAACTCTACGGTTTGCCTCTCTCATTCTTCGTCTGCTGGATCCTGGATTTTGGATTCTGGTGCTTCCGATCACATAGCTGGTAATCCTTCCTTTTTCTCTACATTATCATCTCCAAAGACATCACACCATATCACCCTCGCCGATGGTTCTAAGGCTAAAGCCACAGGCATTGGTCAAGCCTCACCTTTCCCATCTTTATCTTTAGATTCTGTTCTGTTTATATTTGGTTGTCCATTCAATTTAATTTCTCTTAGTCAACTCACTCGCACTCTTAACTGTTCTGTAACCTTTACTGCTGATTCTTTTCTTATACAGGACCGGGGTATGAGACAGATGATTGGAGCAGGATCTGAATCACGTGGTCTTTACTATCTTCAGCCTCCTTCCTCAACCATATGTGCTGTTACCGAATCTCCTTATCTTCTTCATCGTCGTTTAGGGCATCCGAGTCTCAATAAATTCAAGAAGATGGTTTCCCATCTCTCTCATTTGCAGTCCTTCAAGTGTGAGTCATGTCAACTGGGAAAGCATGTCCGTGTTTCCATCCTAAGTCAGGTCAATAACAAAATAGAGTCTCCGTTTTCTCTTATTCACTCTGATGTTTGGGGTTTTAGTCGCGTCAATTCTATTCTAGGCTTTCGGTATTTTGTTACTTTCATTGATGATTTCTCAAGATATACGTGGGTATTCTTAATGAAAGATCGTTCAGAGTTGTTTACTATTTTTCAAAACTTCTTCAATGAAATTCAAACTCAGTTTGGGAAAAATATTCACGTTTTACGCAGTGATAATGCAAAAGAATATTTTTCTGCTCCTTTTAATTCTTTTATGACATCTCATGGCATGATTCATCAATCCTCTTGTCCGCATACACCCCAACAAAATGGTGTAGCTGAAAGAAAACACCATCATCTCATTGAAACAGCCCATACTCTGTTATTACATGCCAATACCCCTTTAAAGTTTTGGGGTGATGCTGTTCTCACTGCAGGTTATTTAATAAATCGAATGTCATCATCTGTATTAAATAACCAAGTCCCTTATTCTATTTTGTTTCTTAAGGAACCCCTTTATATTGTTCCCCCTCGTGTTTTTGGCTCCACTTGTTTTGTACATGATCTCTCTCCAGGTCTAGATAAATTATTTGCTCGTGCTATTAAATGTATTTTTCTTGGTTATTCTCGGGTCCAGAAAGGGTATCGATGTTATTCTCCCTCCTTGCATCGTTTTTACCTATTTGCAGATGTTACATTCTTTGAGGATGCTCCTTACTTCACATCTCCTGTGGAACATGCCTCCATCTCTCAGGTCTTACCAATTCCTTATCTTGATCCAGAAGTCTCTATTACTCCAGACTCACCGGTCTCAGATTTCCCATCTCCACCAGTGCCTTCTTTGCCTCCACCACTTATTACTTATCATCGCCGATCTCACACTCCAATCCCGGAGGCTGTTATCTCCCCAGATCCATGTGATTCATCTCCTGCTCCTGCATCTCCACCTGCCACGGGCCAACCTGAACTATCAGCTAACCTGCCTTTAGCTCTACGAAAAGGTATACGCTCTACTCGAAATCCTCATCCTATCTATAACTTCTTGAGCTACCGTCGTTTATCTTCACCCTATTATACCTTTGTTTCTGCTTTATCGTCCATTTCTATTCCTAAAACTGTTCAGGAAGCTCTTTCCCATCCAAGATGGCGACAGACTATGTTTGATGAGATGGCAGTCTTTGATTCTAATCACACATGGACTCTGGTCCCTTCCCCTCCTGGGAAGTCTATAGTTGGTTGTCGATGGGTTTTCACTGTCAAAATCGGTCCTGATGGGCAGGTGGATCGCTTGAAAGCTTGTCTTGTGGCTAAAGGCTATACTCAAATTTTTGGTCTTGACTATGGCGACACTTTCTCTCCTGTTGCTAAAATGGCATCCGTACGACTCTTCTTGTCAATGGCTGCCATGAATCACTGGCCCCTTTATCAGTTGGACATCAAAAATGCCTTCCTACATGGTGACTTGGAAGAGGAAGTCTATATGGAGGAACCACCTGGGTTTGTTGCTCAAGGGGAGTCCAGACTAGTTTGTCGATTGCACAAGTCCCTCTATGGGCTCAAACAGTCTCCCCGGGCATGGTTTGCAAGATTTAGCCAAGTCATACAGCAATTTGGTATGGTTCGAAGTGAGGCAGATCATTCTGTGTTCTATAAACATTCATCCTCTAATAAATATATCTACCTTGTTGTCTATGTGGATGATATTATTACATGAAATGATTATGAGAACATCAATAATCTAAAACATCACTTATTTCAACATTTTCAAACTAAGGACTTGGGCCGACTACGATATTTCCTTGGAATTGAAGTTGCCAAGTCAAAAGCAGGAATTGCCATATCTCAAAGGAAGTATGCTCTTGACATTTTGAAAGAAACCGGAATGCTAGATTGCAAACCAATTGATACTCGTATGGACCCGAACATTAAACTTCTGCCAGATCAGGGGGAGCCTTATCTAGATCAAGGAAGGTATTGGAGACTTGTAGGAAAACTATATTATCTCACCATAACCAGACCAGATATATCTTTTGCGGTCAGTGTAGTGAGCCAGTTCCTCAACTCTCCTTGTAACAGCCATTGGGATGCATTGATTCGAATTCTAAGGTATATCAAGAGTTCTCCAGGAAAGGGATTGGTTTATGAAAATAGGGGCCATACAGACATTGTTGCATATACAGATGCAGATTGGGCAGGATCTCCTAGTGATAGAAGGTCAACTTCTGGGTATTGTGTCCTCATTGGGGGAAATCTCATCTCTTGGAAAACCAAGAAGCAAAATGTAGTTGCAAGATCAAGTGCGGAAGCAGAATATCAAGCTATGGCTCTTACTACTTGTGAACTTGTATGGATAAAACAACTACTTCAGGAGTTAAAATTTTGCATACGAAGCCCTGTGCAACTCATTTGTGATAACCAGGCAGCATTGCACATTGCATCCAATCCGATTTTTCATGAGCGGACTAAACATATAGAGATTGATTGCCATTTCATCCGAGAGAAAGTCATCTCTGGTGAAATCACTACTTCATTTGTGAACTCCAATGACCAACTAGCGGATATCTTTACTAAGTCCCTTCGAGCATCAAGAATAACTTACATATATAACAAGCTTGATGCATATGATCTATATGCACCAGCTTGAGGGGGAGTGTTGCTTATTGTTGATTATTCTGTTTTCTTTATTATGAGTGGGAAACATTGCTTTACAGGTGAAATGATTCTGATCATTCTTTCCAGCTAAGGGTGTTCCCACTACCTGTAATTCTGTACATGATATCTATAAAAAAGAGAGCTTGAAGGTTAATTAACCGATCAAGCATAATCAAATTAGTATTTTCAGTTTCAAGTAATAGTAACCATAAAGTCTAGGTTTCATACTTGTGCTATCACACAAAAGAAGGTGTCTTATACTTTGATCAAAGACCTTGAAAAATTAAAATTATTACCAAGTAGATGGGCAAAGTAGTGCAAACCTCTTTTTCAGAAGTTAGCATATCTTCAGTTTGCATGAATTTCAATGTAAACATTTCCTTTAATCATATCAATCTATCAATCGATATATATATTTGAAATATAAGGAAGCAACTCAATTGCAAGAAATCTACAAAAAAAAAAATAGCCAAATTTCAAGGCAATGACTTAGAATGACTAAATTCGCATCTCATTTTTGTTTTGAACCTAAGGATTTTGTTAAGAAATGTAAGATCTGATATCTAACAAATTGTAGCTATGGAAACAAATATGAATTGATATCTAATAATTTCACACAGTCACATAAAGAATGATGTTCAATTGATCCACGACACAAAAAATTCCAACTTGGCACCTGTCGTTAAAAAAGTACAGCAATTTTGAATTTTGAATAAAAAATATACATGAGAAAAATTTCCCCCTCCTTATCTTGAATATTTAAAGGAAGAGGCATTCTTTAGTCGTAGCAGAGGACGAGCATGAAATCTTTAAGAATGAAGAGAGTTGGGAATGAAAGAGAGAAAAGCTCTCAGTTGAGATACTTAATAACAAAAATAATTTCAGCACTTGTTTATCAAATAAACAGGTAAAGAACAATAACACGTAGAAATGCAAAAGCTTGTCACCTACATATCTTGGAGGGATGCGCTTCCTAGAAGATCTTTACCAAAGTTGTAAATGACACTTTCAAGGGTGACCCTTCCTAAAAGCATATAGGAGATAAATTGTGTGTATAATAAACCATTTATAATAAAGAGAGCAGGAAAGTTGCTCACACAACATATTTAATGAAATTCCCTTCATAAATCAAACTACATTCAGTAGGTTAGGGAAAAAAAAAAAAAGCTAAGCAAAAGAAGGCAGGGTATCTAGAGCAGTAGTTATCATTTCTTAAATACCCATGTGTATATGGTAGATTTCTGCTACAACACTTTTCATCCCTATTGTTCTCCATTAAATCAAAACATGAGAGATGTGAATCATTAAGACCTTCTCACCATGGTGTTCATAAGAAGGCAATAGGAAAAAGGTTAGTTCCTTACCCATGTTATTTACATTCTTATTTCATTTATATATTGATCCCAGTAATTATGACAAAAACAGATGAAGCGGTTGTTGGCACCAAAGACATTTAGAATCCAGTTTCACCATCTGGTCAACAGTAGGAGATGGAATCAAAATCTACTTTCAAGACAAAAGTCTTCCAAGAAAAGAACAGACATTATGGTAACTATTTGCCAACAGAATAAGTACTAATATTTTATGAGGATTTTAAGTTGTTATATTCCAATTTATTCAATAAAAATAAAGCCAAACATTTAACCATTGTAGGGGGTATATATTCAAGCATACATATTATCAATGCATTCACAATATATCCATTTCAGCTACACACTTTATTCTTCGACGGTCTTAAAGGAGAATATTCAAGGAGTATAAATATAGTATCATCTAAGCAAGTGGTTAGCAACATTTTCTCTGGTTAGCCATGCAACATTTATCAAATCTAATATTTTCTTGGGACCAACTACGAAACAGAAATTATATGTTCCAAATATTCCTATAAATGAAAGCTATGATGATGGTCATATTATCAAAAAGATTATGCACAACAGTCACACTTTTGATCATTTAAGTAATATCTTCTACAATAGACAAATTTATTGAAGTCACGATGATGATTCAAAATCAGACTTTGTAGAGAACATCAAATCCAATCTGATTCACTGCTTTAACAAACTATGTTCACACTTTTGATCATTTAAGTCATATCTTCTACAATAGACAAATTTATTGAAGTCACAATGATGATTCAAAATCAGACTTTGTAGAGAACATCAAATCCAATCTGATTCACTGCTTTAACAAACTATGTCCCAAGTAATTTACACGACTTTGTAGAGAACATCAAATCCAATCTGATTCACTGCTTTAACAAACTATGTCCCAAGTAATTTACACAGATATTGACCTCTTAGAAATTATATGCTACACTACAACATTTTTTATAATTAGGAAATTAATTCCCCAAAATTTCCTATAGGTAACGTAAGTCAACCCTATTTTAATGCTTCCACTTAGAAAATTTTCCATTAACAAACCAATTGCTTAATGTCTACATATATACATGCACAAAAATAAAATAGACAAAAAGGAATGGGTAAAGCAACTTGATAAAGATTTGAGTTAACTATATGCCTTACGGTCAAGAGAGCAGAAGCTGAAGGAATCATGAAGGCTGGACTCATAGACTTGGCGATATTGGTGACCCCGTTCCCAGGCCTAAGTTGAGGCCTTTCATTCAATAACATAATCTCGTCACTGTTTATACTGTAAGTGTGGACCCATGTAATATCCCAAAATTTCTTTATATGAGACACCCTTATCACATCATGTTATGAAGATCTCTGTATCTTTGAAAAATAATTAAAAAAAATAGAAGTAAAAAAAAGCCAACAGTGAATATTATCCCAATTATTTATTTTAGCTAAAAGAAAATACCAACATTCTAATATAATAAATAATCCATCTCATAGAGTTAACCAATTGGCATTTAAATTGGACAATAATCAATTCTTCAGTGGGAAGAAAATTGAAAGTGCATAGAATTGGATCAAATTGAGTCTTAACTGTGTTCTCTGTGGGAAGCCAGACAAGTAGTGGGAAATTGTGTGTACTTTGGATGGAAAGTAGAAGCTTGTTTTGAGAGTTACCTCAGCCATCACGGCCGCTTGATCTCCTCTTCCTTTTCTCTAACATCTTCTTCTTCATTGAGACCTCCTACCCCAACTGCACCTCCTCCACCTCACAAAGAAGCGTACTCAATTTAATGAAAAACAATAACAAGCCAAGTTTAAATGTAAACCAAGATATTTAAGTACCAAAGTTGACTTCACAATGTCTTTTGGACGATCATAGCTATTTTTTTCTTCAAAAAATGTAGTTTTATTTGGCAACCATATTATGAACAATTAAGTAAAAATAATAATCTGAAACGTGAATCAATTTAGGATAGATACTACTTCCAATAATAATACTTGCTGAGCTACATGTACCCTCTAAATTAGTACATTGAAAGTTACAATCGTGTTAACCATATGTTTATGATAAAGTTTGCAGTACATATGAATCCACATATGCAATAGGGTCAAACTTGTACAAAGAAAATGAAAAACCCATAATAAAACACACATCAGAACAGCAGAGCTTAAGAATTTAAGTTGGTCCATGGCCCAAGTAGTTGACAGTTAAGTTATTCAATACCCTTTATAAAATGTCTCAAATTTTTTTGGCCAAAAATAAGTATGCTACTTAAACCCAAAATGTCACTAAAAATTGCTATGTGAACTATGATACAATATGGCAATATAATCTTGCAACAAATATAATAGAACTGGATCAAGAATTACAAGAAAATATACAAAAACAGTGATCTTTATTCCTCTTTTCTGTATCTAATATCAATATGATAATCAGAACATATGGGTATTGGCATACAAGAATGACAAGATTACAACAATTCCTTTAGGATATTTGAGAGGTCCCAAGTCTCTCCCTTTCCTAACTCCCCAAACTAACCCAATGCTTTGCAGTTGGTTTAACCAACGATTTATAATGTTCTACTCTAGTCTGACTAAGTCAAACCTTAATGATATTATTCCCTCTAACATACACCTTGTTTATTAAAGGGTACCTAACAATATTCACCCCCCAAAAGATTCACCTTATCCTCAAGGTGAATGTTCGGGTCAGGGTCCTAGGGCACCAGAAAGAAACTTCCACCTGGGTCCCATTGCTTGAAGCATAATGACTGAGTTATGCTTGAAGCATAAGAATTGCCACCAGGGTCCCAGCAACCTTCCCCAATTTCTACAACTAAAAACAACAAAGAAGATAACTGGGAAGACATTATGCCTTGATGAACCGCCTCGCCAAAATCCACCAATGCAAATTCTTCCCTATAATCAAGAAGACGACCAACCTCTACAATTATGACAGTGATGGTAACTATTGTCTTAACAGCAGCCAGACCAAGAACTTCAGCAATGGTTTGGAAACCAACCCCTCCTTTCTCATGTAACTCATAGTCTCACACATAAGCAAGCATTAGAGACTCAAATTGAACTTGAAATTCTGTCATGGCTTCACTGGCTTGATCGAATGGAAATGACAGGATCTTTCGGAATCCTTGCTATTTCTTCTTGGCCAACTTTGTTGTTCCATGGCTGTTAGTGTAAGACCTATTATATACTACTCATAAGTCTTACGTGGATTTTTTTTTTATTATTATATATAAAATTCGGCAGCATTTCCTTTGTTTCTCGTATGTTCCCAAACGTCATAAATAAATAGCGGATTCCAAACAATCATCTCAAACCAACCAGAGTACATATATATATATATATCTCATTCAAAACATTATCTCATTTAAAATATTATCAGAGTACGTACATTATACAAGTATATACTAGACTAATCCTGACTGAGCACACTAAAATATTAACAAGACTGAGAACTTCAACAGTAGTTCATCATTTTCATTGTCACATCTACATCAGAGTAATATATAATACACATCATATTATAATTACATAATGGAGCTCAACTCCACTAAAATACAAGTATCATAATACAACAGAATCCTCCGTACTTAACCCGTAGAGGGTCCAAGGTGTTCCTACGAATCTGAGAAAGAGGGGGGTGAGAATAACTTCCCAGTGAATGTGAATGAAATTTGTATATAAAGTATGCATGTAATTAGAATGCAAGCATACACACAATTCAATATATCAAATAATATCAAACCAACATATGCAATGAGTTTATGAATGCACATGATGTTCACACCTTTTCTTCACACTTTTTCTTTCTCCACTCCTCTTGTTGTGCACTAACCCCTTCCGGTTAGGCTCTCGCAATATGCAGTATGCAATGTTTTATGTCATACTGTTTCCATCTAACCCCGTAGGTTAGGCACCCCTCAAATATTGTACACTAACCCCTTCCGATTAGGTATCTCACTATGCAATGCAAGTAATTATGCACCGCTCATTCTTTCATCTAACCTCTTCCGGTTAGGTAATCTATCACATATTGTACACTAACCCCTTCCGGTTAGGTAATCTCTCACATATTGTACGCTAACCCCTTCCGGTTAGGTCATCTCACTATGCAATAATGCTTTCATATTCATATCATGCTCAATCATAATATTATAATAACATCACATTTAATCAATACAAGATTTAAACTACACAAGCATTATACTCAATCCTCTCAATCACTTTCACTTAGTTACGCATCCCTTCATTGTACTAAGTTATCATTTTAAGCCTCTGTGAATTCATTCAATGAATCTCTTAGTGAATCTATTCACACAATATTGTGAATCTGTTCACACACTATTGTGAATCTATTTACAACGCTATTCATGGGTCTGTGAATCTATTCACAAAATATTATGAATCGATTCACAGTGCTATTCACGAGTTCACAATGCTATTCACAAATCTGTGAATCTATTCACAAAATGTTGTGATTCGATTCACAGTGTTATTCACGCGTTCACAGTGCTATTCACAAGTCTGTGAATCTATTCACACATCTTGTGAATCTATTCACACATCTTGTGAATCTATTCACAGTCATAAAAATCAAGTTTTGATCATATACCTCTTATATTAAACTTTATTCATTCATTCATTCATTCATTCCTTTCATTGAATAACAAGTAGTAAATCCAATCATTCTCATACATCCATACCATTGAATACAATTAACAATCCAAACATTCAAAACAACCTTAACACATAGAAGTTCTCATCTTCAAGGCTTACACTCACACCCTAAATAACACCATATCATATCACAAATCAACCCACACTCACCTAGCAATGATTTAGGACAAGAACTAGGCTTGAGGTGATATCAAACCAACCAAAATCCTTATGAAAACTTCCTCTTCAACTTCCTTCAAAACAACCAAATCATACAAGAACTTTAGAATTTGTGTTCTTGATTCTCAAAGATGAACATGAGTTCTCCATTAAACTAAAACCATAGGTTGAAGAAGAGATGAAGGTGATCAATAACCATCAAATAACCTAAGCCAAAAGATGAGTAAAAACACTTACTTTGAACATTGAAAGCTTGGAAAATCTTGGCTTTGGAGAGTTGGATATTTTAAGAAGATGACCATATGGTCTTCCACACATGCACGGTTCCAATATGAAGAAAAGGGGGGTGAAGTTGAATTGTCAACTTTTCCCTCCACTTGAATGAGAATTCACAAAACTGCCACTGGAGGTGTAAAATGACCAAAATACCCTTGGTGGTTTCTAAAAATTTCCAATTTATCTCAATTCCAGAAAATTACACTAGGACTTCCATATGATTTAGTTAAGTTAGAATTAAGATTAGAATCAAAATTTAGGGATATTACAGTTAGCAGACAAATTACCATTTCCTGAAACTTGGACGCCATTGCGCTCCAAATAAGGGTCTTATTAGCTGACTCATGAGTCCCATTGGCCATGTAAACCCGCCCTATTTATGCTTTAGCATGAAACTTTATAACGCAAGTTTCTTTGTTAGTACATCTTGTTTCTTGTTTCTCCATGAGCTCTAAGTATCTTGTCTGATTCTTGTTGGATTCTTGGTTAGTGGAGGGAATCAGATAGAGATTTGCTACAACCTGAACTTTTGGATGCAATTTGAAATTCTGATTGGTCAATGGACAGAACTTTTCCTCAAGAGAGCATCGACGGCAACAACATGCCCAACTAAACCAATGGCCGTCGATCCCTTCCCCCCATTTGCCTCCTATTCGTCCCACTAGTAGGCTCTTCGTGGTGCTTGTCCCTGAAACGCTATGGTTGGAAATAGTGGAGGGTGTCGTTGCATCATCCCACTCAATCTCAACCATGTTGTTGGGTCGTAGCCCAAGGTCTAATCCAGTGTCTCCTATGGGTTGGTTTTCTTGTTTTGGGTCATCATGTCTCCTTTCCAAATGACCCAGTCTCTCTCTTCAATGAGTTGGGTCAGGCCCATTAAGTTAGAAAAGGAACCCAAACTTTGCAATTTCCCCTCTGTCTTCATCTCTTCACACAGGTCACGCATGGTTGCTCCCTCTATCTCCCCTTTCTCATCGCCACCTAGACGTAGCCCTGGATGCGGTTGCCTTCGTCTCGATACATGCGACTCAGTGGGTGGTCTCCCTCCACAGTAACAATCTCCCTCGATTCCCCTACATTCTCAATGGGTGCGCCAGTAACTATCTCCCCTCTCTCTCTCTTGATTCCTCTTTGTTCTCATGCGCGAGTTGAATCCCTTGGGCCGGGACCATGGATTCTTGAGAAACCTCCAATTTTCCAATATTTTCTTCATGAATGGAGGAGGATTGAGTTGCCAGAAGATTTTTATCACTCTTTGTTTCCCACATCACATCTCTTTTCTCCTTCCTCAGTTGGAAATGTTACAGAATCGTGTGCCCTGCTGTCCAAGCCTAAGGTGTCCCATGAGATCTTTGTGGTTCTGGATCCCCACCCATAAAGCCAATCGAGTGCCCTACATCGTCTGCCGCTTTCTGAGGCATGCCTTCTCCAAGTCTAGAATTTGGATGATGAGACAATATCTCTCAACCTTGTAAATCCAGCCATGTGGATACTCTCTGGCGAAGGAAGGAATCCCATCTCATCCATTTTTAGTTTGTAACATAGCTCCCAAGATCAGGAGTTGTGATGCCAGTTAATAGAACTGGATCAAGAATTACAAAAAAATATACATAAACAGTGATCTTTATTCCTCCTTTCCGTATCTGATATCAATATGATAATCAAAACAGATGGGTATTAGCATATAAGAATGACAAGATTACAAAAATTCCCCTTAGGAAATTCGAGAGGTCCCAAGTCTCTCTCTTTTCTCACTTCCCAAACTAACCCAATGACCTTTCAATTGGTTCAACCAACTATTTATAATGTTCTACTCTAGTCTGACTAAGTCAAACCTTAATGGGTCTATTCCCCTTAACAAACATCTTGTTTATTAAAGGGTACCTAACAAAATATAACTATGTAGATATTCATTTTACCAATGAACTAAGAACATAACTTGTAGATAGTATTATATAAGTCAAAAAATAAGATACCTGCAAATCATCATGTTCTGGTTTTGATGCATGAAGATGCTTGTCTCTCTATCAACATTATATGAACTGCATTGCATGGGTGCTAAGTAAAGTAAAGTTAAACAGTTAATCCCATCATTTTTCACAATATTAACTCGGTCACTAGAAGATCAACATTAATGACAAAACAAGTATAAGATTTATTTTTTGACACTACAAACCATGATAAACATTTTTTTTAGATGCACTAGAAACTCCTAAACACAGATAATATCCAAAATATAATGGTGGAAAAAATTAATAGAGAATAGAAAAGAAGGTAAAGTTAAGCATCCTATCACAACCACTTCAACAATCAAAGAAAAAAGACAGTTTTTAAGATACTCATCAAATAATAATAGGTAAACTAATAGAAACTGTTTATACCTGTAGTATATGACCTGAAACACAAAAGAGTGAAAAATAATCATAAGAGCACATACCCAATATAATGTCACCACAAAAGAAGCTAGTTCATGAGAGTAAGATTCGCTTTGGTACTTGGAATATAGGCACACTTACAGGCAAATCTATGGAAATAGTTGACACTATGGTTAGGAGGAGGATTAATTTTATGTGCCTTCAAGAAACTAAGTGGGTCGGAGAAAAGGCAAGGGAATTAGATACTTCGGGTTTTAAACTCTGGTACACTGGCAAAGTTAGAGCAAGGAGCGGAGTAGGCATTATTGTGGATAAGAATTGGAAAAATAATGTGGTGGATGTTAGAAGGGTTGGAGATAGGATCATAGTTTTAAAATTTGTAGTTGGGCAAGACACTTGTAATGTCATTAGTGCATACACACCACAAGTAGGGTTAGAATGGCAACAAAAAGCAAAATTTTGGGAGGATTTAGAAGGCTTAATCCAGGAAATACCACTAGGAGAAAAGATATTCTTGGGAGGAGATCTAAATGGACATGTTGGGAGAGAATCGAGAGAGTATCAGGGGTTACATAGGGGTTTTGGTCTAGGAGAGTCTAATGAGGAGGGTAAAGTTATTCTAAATTTTTCGATGGCTTTCAATTTGACGATAGCAAACACTTGTTTTAGAAAGCAGGAAGAGCATCTTATCACGTACAAAAGTGGGGTTTCTTGCTCACAAATTGACTACTTTTGGTAAAGAAGAATGACAGAAAGATGTGTAAGGATTGTAAAGTCATACCAGGGGAGAGCTTGACCACTCAACATAGGTTGTTGGTTCTGGATGTAAGAGTTAAGGGAAGGGCTAGTAGAAGTCGTCATGACAAAAAACCAAGGATCAAATGGTGGCAGTTAAAAGAAGAAAAACAAATAGTATTTAAGAAAAATCTTTTAGATGAAAAAATTTGGGAGGCACAGGGAAATGCTGATGATATGTGGGAAGATATGGCCAGGGGAATTTGGAAGGTAGTAAAAGTAGTTCTAGGAGAATCAAAAGGCTTTGGACCTAAAGATAAAGAATTGTGGTGATGGGAAACAAATGTTCAAGAGAAAGTTAAAACGAAAAGAGAATGCCTTAAAGCTTTGCGCTCATGTAATAATGAAGAGAATCGGGAAAAATACAGAGTAGCAAAGAAAGAAACTAAGAAGGCGGTCAATGAGGCGAAATCTAAGGCTTTTGAGGGGCTTTACCAATCTTTAGGTACCAAAAATGGGGAAAAACGCATTTATAGGCTTGCTAAAGGTAGAGGAAAAAAGACAAGAGACTTAGATCAAGTGAAGTGCATAAAGAACGAAGAGGATAGAGTTTTAGTTACACAACAGGAGATCAAGGAAAGATGGAAAAGTTATTTTCACAAGTTATTAAATGAAGAATATAGAACAAGTGGAAACTCTGATATTGTAAAAACTAGTGAGGAAGACCAAAATTTTACCTTTTATCGTAGGATTCGAGAATTTGAGGTAAGGGAAGCACTAAAGAGAATAGACAATGGGAGGTCGGTTGAACCAGATGATATTCCCACTGAAGTTTGGAAGTGTTTAGGGGAGAAAGACATAACCTGGCTAACTAAGCTGTTTAATGAGATTTTGAGGTCTAAAAGAATGCCGGATGCGTGGAGAAGAAGCACTTTGGTCCCTATCTACAAGAATAAAGGAGATATACAAAATTGTGCTAATTATAGAGGGATAAAGCTCATGAGCCACACTATGAAACTATGAGAAAGAGTAATGAAACGGAGATTAGGACAAGAGACTCACATTTCGGAGAATCAATTTGGTTTTATGCCAGGGAGGTCAACCATGGAGGCAATATACCTTATGCGAGGGGTGATGGAAAGGCACCGAAAGAAACAAAAAGACCTCCACATGGTGTTTATTGGTCTAGAAAAGGCTTATGATAGGGTGCCAAGAGAAGTTCTTTGGAAAGCACTAGAGAAGAAAGGAGTTCGTGTTGCTTATATTCGAGCTATCAAGGATATGTATGATAGGGTCACGACTTGTGTGCGAATGTATGGCGGGGTCACAGAAGATTTTCCGGTTACTGTAGGATTACACCAAGGGTCAACTTTGAGTCCATATCTTTTCACCTTGATTTTGGACGTACTTAGTGGACACATCCAAGATCCAGTGCCTCAATGCATGATTTTCGCAGACGACATAGTCCTAGTGGAAGAGTCGAGACAAGGAATAAATGATAAAATAGAGCTATGGAGAGAAGCTTTAGAATCACATGGGTTTCGACTAAGTAGGAGTAAAACAGAATATATGGAATGTAAGTTTAACAAAAGGCGATCTAGCTCTGACTTGGAAGTGAAAATTAGTGATCATATTATTCCACAAGTTGAACAGTTTAGGTATCTTGGATCTATTATACAAAATGACGGAGAGATTACAGGAGATGTAACTCATAGGATTCAAGCTGGGTGAACAAAATGGAGAAATGCTTCGGGTGTTATTTGTGACTGCAAGATACCTCTCAAGCTAAAGGGAAAATTTTATAGAACAGCTATAAGACCGGCAATGCTTTATGGTACCGAATGTTGGACGGTAAAATGTCAACATGAGCATAAGTTAAGGGTTGCAGAGATGAGAATGTTGCGCTGGATGAGTGGACATACAAGAAGAGATAGAATTAGGAATGAGTGCATTTGAAAAAAAGTTGGAGTAGCACCCATTGATGAAAAGATAACAGAGTCTCGCCTAAGATGGTTTGGTCATGTGAGGAGAAGACCAATAGAAGCCCCGGTGAGAAGAATTGATAAGTTGGAGGATAGTCCGTCCCTTAAAGAGAGGTAGAGGTAGACCACTGACAACACTAAGGGATATCATTAAAAAAGATCTTGAAATAAATGGTCTATCTGAAAGTATGGTATATGACAGAGCACAATGGCGTCGTTTGATCCATGTAGCTGCCTCCACCTAGTGGGAAAAGGCTTTTGTTGTTGTTGTATATGAGGGAATGAAAATAATCTGTTCTGGCAATTTCAGCATTACAAAGGTTATGTCCTTAGCTTTGGCTGAATCATATGAAACCAAGATAATTTAAAACAACTCAATGCAAGGTATATAACATGACATGCTTACACTTCAAAACAACTAATATTAGACTAATTAATGGTGACTCAAAGCCCCCAAGAACATGTTCAACTTGTGATTAGGAAATTGAACTTGTGGAATTAAATTATTATTTTTTCAGCAAATGATTTTACTAAATTTTTTTGCTTTCCAGTCATGAAAAAATAACTTTTTTAATTTTTCACTGTGAATCAATGGGAGGGCTAAAGGAATGAGAATAATAGCTTTATGGTCAGATGTGGACTCCAAGTTTCTATCATCAAAATTCATAATTTTTTACTATTTTTTTTCAATAGACTATCCCCAACATCAACTTCCTGTTTGCACAACTTTCATAATTTTAATTTATCGGTTTGATCCCCAAAAATCTTTTTCAACAAATGCATAAGGCAATTTGACTCATACCATAAAACGCACATATCAACATAAAAATAGTATGAGGTAAATCCAAAATTGTTGACAAGCATGCCTTCTAAAATATAAATTTTGAACACTTGAAGCAATAAGAAATGTGACAAAAAAAAAATTTAAGCAACTGCAATTGGGAAATTAAATTTGACGATCCTATTTACTTTAGGCATCATATGCTCTATATAACTGTCATCATATATATGGATCCCCAAAGTTTTTCTTTTACTTGAGAGGAGGGGAAAACAAACACATTGGTTAGTTTTCATCTAACAATTCTGCAGCAAAGAAACTTGAATAAATGGAAAAGTTAGGGAGTTTTACGTCTAAGAAATGCCAATCAAATGCAGTTAAACCTTGTGATTCTGCTGCTATAAATCCTAGGTACTCTATCTTTCATACTCATGCTTGGAATGCATCAAAAGGTATTGTGACTCAGGTATTATAAATGGCATTGTCAAAGGTTAGTGTAAAATGCAAAAGCAATACTTCATAGAAATAAATTTCAATTGTTAAAGGTTGCTTTGAATGGCTAGATTTAATGCCTTAGATTTAAATTTGGACAATTAATTTCGAATATTTTTTTTAATATAAAATAATGGAGCATGGGTCGTTTAAATAAATGAGTTATAGTTAATTCGATATTTGTAAATGACCTTATAATAATTTTAATAAATCATTGTAAGTTTACAAATGTTTATAGACAATTAATTTAAAATTATGAATGTTAAAGCTTATATTAATTTATTGAATGAGAATAAAATTAGAACTAAAAAGAATATTTTGCAATGTTTAATACAATAATTGAAATTGAATATACATACATACTTTCTATATATTTTGCATAAACAATGCAAGTATATAATAGGCATAAAACAAATGAGTATAATCCACCAGAAGAGGTTCAAAAGATAAGTGAAATCAATCTTAAGTGCATAAGCATTGAAAATTAAAAAATATAAACTTATTGAAATAAAGAAACATAACCACAAACAATGGAAAATATAGTAATAAGAACCAAAATAAAGTTGAAGATCAAACAATTCTAAATTCCTCAGTATAATATACCTTATAATCAACAAAAATTAAAACAAAACACAACAATCCAAACTTCTACTAACAAATACTCTGCAATGCGCATTTCTCATTTCACCAGCAGAAGAACATGGAAAAATCAGAACTGTTTTAACATATGACTCTAAAGTTCAGACAAAAAAAATTAGTAGATAAAACTTAAGAATCCACCTAAGAACCACACCAAATGGGTTTTCATCTGCATCTAATCCAAAGGTAGCTAACCGAAATAAAACAAAGTCATGCTTAGTAAAGAGATGAAGCAATCTCCAATCATGGAACTTATTTAAGAAAAAATGAAGCACTTTGAAGACAATTATGGTCAACTTGACCAATAACACAAATATTATACACAGCTCGTTATCTATCAATATAATGTGTGTACCCCAATAATATGAAAGAAATAGAGATACTCCTTCAATATTTTGTAACCGTGTCATGTACAAAAGTGCCACAATCAATAAATGCTTTAAATCAGTTGCTTGAGACAAAAGCTCCCAATGCAAAAGCTCTCCACTCCAACAATATAGGCAACATTGCAGAAACTAAAACAATCAACATGCAACGTAGACCAAAAAGGCTAGGAATATGTGCAGAAGCATAGTAAGTCTACATCTAAAAAATTGAAAACACACAAGTGAACATTGCTTCCTCATTCCTATTACCTTTGAATGGATATCTTATCCTCTGTTTCTTTTTCTCCCTAGTCCCCTCTAATATTATTTTCATTGAATGGAGTTAGAGTAAGTAATCTACTGAAAATTTTGAAAATGTTAAAATATTGGAAACAAATTTTATGAAAGAAAAGAATTATCAAGAAGAAATAAGATATATGAAGATAGAGGATAAAACTTCCTGCTTAGACAAAGCACCAAACAAAGGAAAAATAAAATGAAAACAATAATACAAAATAGCTCTTCAATTATTCTATAATACTAATAATATCTATTAAAAGAACTCGCTGGAAGAATTTATGTGCTAAACACCATCATTAAAAAAATCTAATCCCATAGCAAGTCTAAGGAGAAAGTTTCCCCTTAAATCTCTAATCATTTGGGAGCAGGGAATCAAAATGCGGTGCTGTTGCGGAATGCACCGCATCGGCATCACCCCGTGACCACAACGGAATAAGCTTTTTCTTCCTCTTCAGTCTTCACCTCTGTCATCACATCCACATCCTCCCTTCCGTTGAGCCACCATTGTCGCCGTCTTTTCTAGCCTAACAGCTAGATCTACTCGTGGAAGCGAACCGACACAGCATTGCAAGCGACAGCTTCCAGTCATCAATTGCTTTTCCACTAAGCTTCAAGCCTGATCCCTGCCATCTGTGTCTGACTTGCTGATTTGGGGTTGTGGTGGTGTTTGGGTGTGGTTGTTTGGCCGAATCTTGCTTCTTGGTTGAATGTGGCTGCCTCCCTCAAAATATCCTCTATGTTACCATTAGGTGGTTTGAGGGAAGAAGAAAGTAGAAAGCAAGAGGGGTTTTGGGCTAAGTATTGGGTGGACCGAAGCCAATCTTGGGGGTTTTTGTTTTGTTTTTTTTTTATAAATTAATTGAGTAATTTGCTGATTAAATGTGCCAAATAATCTCTAATCAAGTGGTATCTTTTTATAAATTAATTAAATAATTTAAACTTGACTTAATTTTAATTATCAAATGAGCCTTATACACAATCACATACTCTTAAAAAATATATATATATCATATCACCACATAATCATTTTTATAAATACATTTATTTAAAGTTTTCTTCTAATTATTATATTTTATAGATGGTACAAAGTCTTATTGAATGAATGAAAAGTTATTAAAGATTATAAATAAAGATGAAGGGACAGTTATAATAATTATATAATTTTTTTTAGATTTTGTGAAAACTTAAAAAAATTTCACACCGCAGTAACCACAATCCACATTGTAGTAGTCGCAACACTCCCAATCGCAGTAACTGCAACGTAACCGCAATCGCAATTTAAAACACTGTTTAGGAGTAACACATTTTTTGGCTTCAAAGGAACAATGCTCACATTGATAAAAAAGAAAAAAAAATTACAGTTATTAGGAACTCTTCTAGTCTAAATATAAGCCAAAGGTACATTGTTCACAGTGTTAAGGAACTCTATCCAATAAATTCATTTATGATTCCTTGGAAAGTCACTCAAGGTTAAGAATATAGTTTTAGAATATCTTAGGTGACAGAACATGCACAAAATCATTATCAACCCAACTGCTGTTATAAGAGAAAAATTAATTAACTTAAAATCAATGCCTATTACCATTACCATCGTCCTCTGCTCACAGCGATGCTCCAATGATTCTCAATTTGGGAACAACATCAAGGAATCAAGGCATTGGAATTGCAATCCAGAATTTTATTACAAAATAAAATGGCATGCAATGGATTCTGTATCATATACAGACAATGAAAGTGAACATAATATGTCGGTGAGAAACCCAAAGGGCTAGGTCATTGTTATCCTCTTTTTTAGCTTCAAGCAAGCTTGAAATGGAGAGGTAGATGAACAGACCATAGCAAGGGAACCTAGAGAAGCAAAAGAATCATTGACTAAAAAAAAAAGCTGTAATTTATTCACAATTTATATATATTGTCTTTGGGAGATATGAATTTGACATAACCATAACAGAGTGACCTCCCCATGGAGGCTAGGTAATGCAACAACAAAAGCAATTAATCCAATAATATGGCTATATAAATAGTGTAAATATCATTGCTAACAATTCTCAACTTCAAGAGCAATCCTAGGATGCAAATAAAAAATATGGTAAGTATTGCAAACACACTAATGAGATGAGTGAAGAAGCAAAGGTCATGTTCATGGATAAGAAAGAAGCTACTACAGTCTAACAAAAGATGTTGATCCAAAAGTTATCTTTTCTGTTTCTTTACGTCAAAGGATGTAGGCATATAACTAAGCTTTTGGTTTCACAAAATGCATAATCAATAGTATAACCATGGATGACTTTCATATAACTTTTGTCCATAATTCTGAAAAATTATTAGCTAATTTTGTGAGAAGATGTACTAAACTAACAGGGCTCTAGAAGAAGGAATAAAAGGAATGCATTAAAACTCAATCACGCTCAAACTTGTACATGTAAAGCAAAAACAGAAACTACTAAACTTGCAAATGTAAAGCTAAAACAGAAACATCATTTTTTTTGTTCATTATATTAATGTCAACACTCATATGAGATTTAAAACAACTATGTGCCTTATATTACAGTGTTATGGTGATATTGTAATCTTAAAATCCAATAACAACTTCTTAAAAATTTGACAGAATTTTCCAACAAATGATTTTTACTTCATCATGAGACTGGAAAAATGACTTTTCAGAAATCATAAAATAAGCAATTGTTAAAATGTTCTTAGATTCACTTAATTATCTGCTACAGCAATGAGGTCCCCAAAACTGATCCATTACCATATTCTCTCACAATACATATATTTTGCTTCTTTGTCTTCTTTAACTAGTGTATTATACCAATGCAACACACGGGTTAATATGTCCAATTTGAAAGTAATGTTTATGATATAATTTTATATAAGAAAAAGAATGATAACACATATTAGTAAACAATTTAAATGTATAAATCAATTATTATTTATATAATTTATACAATTATGAAGAATAAACCATAAAATATTTTTTTTGTACAAAACATTAATTTGCAAGTGATGGAGGAATGATATTAGATACCATCATATCAAATACAGCATGGCACAACTTCAAACATTCAATTAAAAGAATTTCTAACAAAAAATGAGAAAAAAATAAATAATATCAAGAGTTATAACAAAAGTGATATAAGCTTGACTTCTGTATTATCTAAGTTTTGTAATATTAACATTTGAACTTCTTGAAAATCTATAGAGAAAAATAAATTCAAGTAGTTTGCACAGCATGATGTTGCAAGAAAATATATATTTAACTCATATGAACACAATATTATAAAAGATAATAAGCATGAAACAAATAAGAATATAAATAGCTGGTAGTTCGAAAAATATACCATGTTTTAACAACTAGGCACTAAAAAGATAGCAAGTTTTCTTTCACAATCTACACATTTTCATTTTCTCACTAATCTCGTTCTACACATTTTTATGTTCTCACTAATCTCACCAAGAAAGTGTTTCATATAGCCTGTATAGAAAATTTGCTTTGTAAATTGGATAGTATATTGCATTTTGGCACCCTTCTAGTGATAAAAGTTGTATCCATTGATGCGTATGCATAGCTAATAGTAAGTATGTGATATCAAAATGCAAAATTTGTCAAGAACCAAATCAAAGGAAATTAGTTTAGTAGAGTAAACGAAGTAAAACATTGAACGACAAAATTATTCAGACTCCATTTTATACCAGATATGTCTACATCACCATTAGCTAAAAGCTTTCTAATCTTTGCCAACACAATACTTGCCATTTTATTAGTACAAAATTGTACCAACTTCCAGCGTAGGGAAAGAAATAATTTGTGAAGGATTTCCAACATCTTGCTGAGAAACATGAATCACAACAATGTAATGAATAATAGATTCGAAAGGATAAAGGTATCATTTTTTCTCTAGACCCCATCTGCTCCCCATCAGAAAAAGTAAGCCACTTATTAGAGATCCTTCAAATCCCAAGTACCTTACATAAATTTTTATTAGGAAAAAGAAAAGGATGATGGGAATTCTAGAGTCAAGCACGTATGAGACAGCAAGCAGAAGCTCTAAATAATATCCCATTAAAGAGTAAATAAAAGTCATGTCTACAAAAAGGAAAACAAGATTAAAAAACTGTTTTGCAAGTAAAAGTACTTCTATCCTCCAATAATGTGATAATCTCATTTTTAAATATCTATTATTTTAAATGCGTATTTCAATTTTGCCTCAACAGGACATCAGGTACTAATTTAGGTATAATATATAATAAATTGATTCATAAAATTAAGTATTACATACATGTCACATATTCATTTAATTATACCTTAGTTGTTGCCTACGCTTTTAAAATTATTAAAGTTGGAGGATAGTCTCCAGTTGCTCCAGGAGGTTGTAGAATATCAATACCGAGTGATAATCAAAATCTGCAATAAATCTTGATTCAAAGAGAACAGCAAAGTATTTTGCCACCTTGACACCATCTCTTAAAACAACCTAAAAGAATAGTAACTACATGTTCATGACAACACTTCAATAGATTTACCACAGAAACTTCAATTGTAACATTGAAAACAATTTGATGACTACAATTGTCGTCAAGGAATGTGATTTTAATTGACTTTCTAAATAAACCACTTAAATTACAGATCAAATAAAAGGAAAAAATGTTCAGTACAAAAATGCAACTAACTTCATCCATGCAATTTCCTATCAGTTAAAAAATTTGGAAACAAATATGTAATCACCCATGAAATATATATCCACTTGGTTAGACCAAAAATTCACATTGTTTGTTGCTTAGAAAAAGGATAACAGAGAAGCAATTTATATCATATCAATTGAGGTCATAAAAAAATACGAAAAAGAAAGTAGGTAATGGGAAGAGTAATGCCATGAACAAAAGCATTACCAAGTGTAGTGACCATATGAAGCAGAAGTTCTTCCAGAAAGGAAAAAAAAACAACTAATTTGATGCACAACCAACAACACATGAATAAAGAACAATAAAAAAATATTTCAATATTCTACTTAGTTAAATTTATTCTTGGCATGTGGCTCCAACAATCTAACAATAAAAAATTATTCAGAGACCAATTTCAAATAACAAAATGATAGTTGTTATTGTTGAAGGCATATTTATATATTTAGCTACAACCAATAAAAGTTAATTCTAAAGTCATACACTCATAGCATAACACCGGTATTTCTTGTCTGTCAAATTTTGAAAAGAACCATGAGCATTGTAGTTTTAAGCCACTAAGTAATACCTTGTGAATTTTTTTTATCATAAATCATAATTGAATCAATTCAATCAATCGTATAGGTACTGGAAGTACAATGTCACAAAGAAGGCAGCAACACTATCTAGCCTAATGGATTCATCAAGAAACAATGAGGTTGAATCAAAATTTCAATGCTTATGCTAATAAACAAAACCAAAAACAAAAAAAAACTGGCACACTGGTTGGGAACCTAAACACATCAAGAGATACAAGACATATGCAAGAAAACTAAAGCTCAACAATGGTGACAATTAAATAATAACTTGTATCTCACTATGTCCATAAGTTTTGCTATATTGTTGAAGTCCCAAGACTAACCGTAAATGAAGTATGACAGCCAAGTTTCCTTTACTCATGTTTGTAGGAAACCGTTTCTTATAAGAAATGGTTTTGTTGGTTACTGAAGAGAAAAAATCAAACACCATCTCAAATAGTTGACATAATCGTTTTTGTGAAATATCAGCATCGAAGATTTTCAAAAAACCAATATAAGTAGCAAGTAAATGTTTTAATCAGTCCTCAAGCTCATGCACTGGAGGAGACCCAACCTGTTGAAATAAAAAAATAAAGACAGGCCTCCTATATTAAGCTTGCATATGTATAATTTTTTGTGCTTCTCTATATGACAATTAGAGTGACAACAATGAAATTGATCAAGCTACAAATGTGCACAGGTTGTGTTCAATCATGCACAATTGTCACATTCTCAAGAAGTACTCTACAACAACAACAATGCCTTATCACATTAGGTGGGGTCAGTTACATGGATAAAACGACAAAATTGGACTGTATAAAAAAAGATGCAGGAAAACAAAAGACAAAAACAATGCTCTTCAATATAAAAAAAAAATGTAGTCAGTCCATGATAGAATACAATTAGAACATTCATGATCCTCATTTTAATAGCTTCCTTGAAAATCATGTCTCCAAAATGAAATCATTATGGGAAGTTAAATAACCAAGCTAACAATATATGTCCCTTCCAAACGTCATCACAGCATAATTCAAAGCACTTCTAGCTACGTGATCCTCCATACCAATAGAATTATTAAGGAAAGAAATTGGCTTCAAAACTGTGATATCTGAGTGTAGATAGATCCCACAATATATGATAAAACAAAAGAAAATGTGCTTGCTATAATTTATCATTATACTTTGCCCAAGAAATAAAGATCAGAAATACTCAGTTTGAACTTACTCCAATTAATACACACCAAAGCTGAAGTAAATATCATTTGCATGTTGAAGACATCACAAAATTACTTTACAACTAAGCATTGGCTACCAACTTTTGGTGCAAAAACTCATGGCAGTAAACCAAAAACATAATAGAAAATGGTATCTTTATCACTGATGAGAGTTTTTAGGTAGCAAGAGGATCTGATGCATAATGGGTAGGGAGAAATGGAATAATGGAAGAAATTGAGGGAGAAAAGTTTGCTGATATGCCTGAGAAAACCCCATCCGTTTTAAGAGACTACCAAATTCTGGAAAAATGCTATTTATAATTCATGTTCATGATGACTGTAACAGCCCGTGCTCTAGATTTGATGACTGACCCCACACACCAACACGAGTCTTTTCAGCGTGCTTATGTCCTCACTCACACGCACCCTGAGAACTTCCCAGGGGGTCACCCATCCCAAAATTTTCCTAGGCCAAGCACGCTTAACCTTGGAGTTTCTAAGTTATGGGCTCCCAAAAAGAAGATGCACCTTGTTGATATGGGTAGTACCTGTCAAATCTTATATGAGCTTTCCTTAATTGTGCAATCTCATACCTGCACAATCTCGGAATTCCCCTCTTCTTCTGGTGTAAGCTCGGTTCATTCATGTCACCCTCCACCTAGAAGCCTGCCAGGAGCCACTCCTTGTCCGTGCTTATTGCACCAGCGATCACTCCCCGCCCTCTTCAGTCCCTGGTATTACATGCCCACCAGCTTCCACTTGGTTTGTCCCCAAACCACACACCGTACTAGCAAAGGGCCGACTCTGATACCAACTAATGTAACTCCCTCGGTTGGGTGCCACATTTTAAAACTAATCAATTTCCCTTAATCCTTTATCATAAAATTCTTTGTGTTTCTAGTGAAGTAGTATAAACAGATACATAATATACAACTAATATCCACATAGTTTTTATTTCTTTAAGTTCATTTTTCACATATTATTTATACACAGATATTCACATAGGTCATATATTTTACAACTACATATTTTACACTAGTTTTAAACATATATACATAGCCTAAACATCTCCCTGCATCTACATCGGAGGGTTATCATCAATAAACCCGTTATGATGCGAGGGTCCTAGAGCTGAGATCCGATGAGCACGACGCCACCTAGGAGTTCGGGCAGAAGAGACTGTAGATCTCCCGTGAGGCGTACGACGGGTAGTGGCATTCCAAATGTCACCAAATGGCATGTGTAACTCAACATAAGCTGAAAGAGAAAACATCGTCATAGGATTCCCATCGTAGGTCTTCCAGAGAGTGATAGTGAGTTCACCAACGTAGGTAACTCTTTCTTCAGTTAACTCAAGTGGTCCATTCATAACACCGAAGGACTATGTTGGTGCTCCATTCAGGTAACTCTTTCTTGAGTTAACTGAAGAAAGAGTTACCTACGTTGGTGAACTCACTATTACTCTCCGGAGGACCTACGATAGGAATCCTGTGACGATGTTTTCTCTTTCAGCTTATGTTGAGTTACACATGCCATTTGGTGACATTTGGAATGCCACTACCCGCCGTACGCCTCACGAAAGATCTACAGTCTCTTTTGCGCTAACCCCTGAGTGGCGTCATGCTCATAAGACCTCAGCTCCAGGACCCTTGCATCATAATGGGTTTATTGATGATGACCCTCCGATGTAGATGGAGGGAGATGTCTAGGTTATGTATATATGTTTAAAACTAGTGTAAAATATGTAGTTGTAAAATATATTACCTATGTGAATATCTGTGTATAAATCGTATGTGAAAAATGAACTTAAAGAAATAAAAACTATTTAGATATTAGTTGTATATTCTGTATCTGTTTATACTACTTCACTAGAAACAAACAGAATTTTATGATAAAGGATTAAGGGAAATCAATAGGGAAATTGGTTAGTTTTAAAATGTGGCATCCAGAGGGTGTTACAATGACATTCCTATATTTTATATTTATCAGTAAATATGATGTAATGCAAACAGAATTATCAATAGACAGCATTAGATCTCAACCTGGTGTTTGCATTGTTTTATCCTTCAAAATTGCAGCTTGCATCAAATAATTGGTCACATGAATTCGCAGCATATCTCAATAAGCCTAAGATTTCCACACCAAATCTCCATAATAAATCGTCTATTCTATATCATTTAAATTCAGGATACCTAGCAATGTTAGACATCTAAATACCCTAAATAAGAAAGTTATAGTTAAATTATCTAGATTATTGTTTGCTACAAAACACAGGTTACCCCAAATACTAATCCATCTGCAGTATTCTTCATCATCCTCTGCAAATACATTTTTTTAGATGATTAGTAGATATAGCACAAAAGATTGAGTTCATATAGAAATTTCTATATGGAAAATGGAGAAGGTTACAAAGGTATGAAGGATTCCATAACCTTATTAATACAATATTGCTTAATCAGAATGTGAAATCCCTTGAACAACAATTGCACATAAAAAAACAACTTTAATGCTCAGATTACTCTAGATCTCAAAGCAATAACAGAAAAATTAGTTTTCTGAGCAGGTGATAGCATAAACCGTAGCTACCACGAATAATTAGTTTTTGTCTTAAAGAAGTAACAGAAAAAGACAACTGAAGTTGTTATCGATGCAACTTATTACCTTCTTCCAAGTTTTATGAGCAGGTGATAGCATAGTTTTTGGTGATCCAGAATTTTTTTAAGATAGCGCAGCATGGATATTTTTGCCTACAAAATAATAAATTAACCACATTGCAATTTCAATTTAAATGGTAATGAGAATTTACACATAGATCTAGAGAACCAAAAAAGTCCCTTAGCCTAACCCAGAGAGTCAAATTAAGAAATCCCTTCATGTAACCATTAGCAAGTATCAGATATCCCATAGAGGCTTCTTAGATCTTGGTATAAGTTAGGTAAGGGAGAAATAGAGTTTTCAGAGGAGAATCTTCACACAAACAACCATCTAAGATCATCTCCCATCTCACAATAAACTACGGGTGAACTTTCCACTGAATGCCTCAAGAATCACTAAAAAATCAAACTTTAAACTTTTTTACCATCCAACTCATTATATCATGCCCCTAGTTTGCACCATACCATACACTCTTCATTCAACTTTCACACCTTGAGAATACCATAATAATTTTCCCCACCTTCAGAATACCATAATAATTTTCCCCGCAAATAGATAGAAATCACCAATACAATAGAAATCACAAATATATAGTTTTTAAACTACATAGTATCACCAAAAGAAATATAATAACTCTACGTAGCATTTATAACCGTATTTATTAGAAACCATGAATTTCATCAGTGGTTAAAACTAATTCTAAATTAATATCCCCAATAATATTAGATCGAATAACCAACACTTCCCTATTATAAAGAGACAAAAACAAAAACAAAAAATGAGAACCAAATGCTTACTTTAAGAACTATGATGTGATGGTTAAAACTAATATCCCCAATAATTTCAGTACAAATAACCAACTCTTCTCTATTATGAAAGCACTATGCCAAAGTTGGTCTTAGATGCAATTATTTGGCTTTGTTCTCAACGACATCTTCCAACCATTGTGAAACATTTCCAAGCATTTTATGACAGAATGCCAGAAGATGATTTATTAGCATATTATCTATAAAACTAAGCAATGAAATAAAGAATAACCCAACCCTCTAAGTAGCCATACAACACTTGCAGGCACCTTAGCATGCTCACCCTTAACCAACAAAAAAAGAACGCTACCTTAATCACATGGACACTCTTGAAGGCATTTCTCAATTCTCAAGCTATAATACTTTGTATTTACAATTTAGTTAAATATGCTATGCCAACTACATTGAGACCTCCTACTCCAACTGCATTTCCTCCACCTCCCTAATTCCCCAGACCTAGTAACAAAACAAAAACAAAGCACACTTGGTAAATAATTAAGGGAAAAGAGAATAAAATAAAATCAATAAAACATTGTAAGGAAATTAAAAATCAACATAAATTACCAAACAATAAATATTCATGCTTCTTTCTCCATTCAGTTCCTCACTTCTTCCAGCAAGGAATGGAATGGAAAAAAATTGCTCCAAAGTAGAACGACACACCAAGTGCTCACCCCAAGAACCCCAAAAAGATAGGTACATAGGAAAGTAACAGCCTTACAGTACAAAAATAAGCAAATTTACATGTTTTTCTGAACTTGCATTGAACATAACACATCTCTGAAGTCCTTATAATGTCTAATTTTATCAAATGAATAACATCATTATAAATTTGTATGACTTCCAAAGTTTCACCCCACTGCCATCATTTTCATTAAGAAATTCAATTAAAATAATGATAAAATAGATATGAATTAAAAACCATGTAATTTGTATACTAAATTTATAAAATAAAATATCCTTGACTAGAGGAACCAAAATATTAAAAGTAAATCTACACATATAAAACACAACCTTGAAATAATTTAATCTAATTAAAAAAAGACTACACCTAGATCTACAAACTCAAAATCAAACAATAATTGCACAATAAAAATCCATACTCCATAAGGCTCTCTTTGCCTTACAGAGTGAGGTTAGAAACTAAAATTTTATGATAGGACTAAACCTGGTGATAAATAACAGATAAACAATAATAAAGACTCTTCCAAATATTTATAATTAGTGCCATGTATATCTCTTTTAAGTTGTCCCGGAAGGGCTCATACAATTCATTACTTGATTTTTCAATCAAGGTTATTTCATCATGCACTCACGGGCTTAGTTTATAGTAGCCACTTAAATATAAGATTACAAAGTTCTAATGCAATGTTCTAATGCAGTTAGACAATTAAATGAAACTAAAGTAACAAGATGCTCATCGAGCCTAAATTCAAAAACTTAAGATCACAATTCCAACCTCAAAAACAAACATCTATCAAATGACAAAAGCGCAAGAAGCACCTGCCTAAACAGAAGGAAATGTAGCACAATAATATTGAATATAAATTTAAAAAAATGGTAAATTGAGCCAAAAAATACCAAAAAAAGGAAAAATTTGCATTAGTTAAATTCAATTATTTTGCAGAAGAGAGTATGAGCGATGTAGAAGATAAAATAACTAATTCAAACTATTTGCTTTGGTTAGAATATAATTGGCAGAAGTACGATGCTCTCCTTCGCAGTGCAATAGACGTATGTGCAGGTACTCCAACGCAACATTACCTCTGCCGCGTAAAATCTGAAAACAAAAGAATATTTCCCAGAAAAATAGTGAGTGTAACAGTCAAGCTAATCTTCTAATAAGACAAACAAAATTATTCATAAAACAAAACGCAGAATAAAAACTCTAAAATGTAGTGCCTGATCCAGTGTTGTTGATCAGAGAAACGAAGGTTGTTTAGTGTTCTAATAATGAAAAATCTTTCATTAATGGAAATTTGAGGCTAAGTCAGATAGAATCAAAGAAAATCTCAGCTACACAGTAATAAAAAATGGAAATAATGTAGAATTATAACAAAATAAAAAATGGAAAAACCTTCGGGCTGACTCCACATAGCTTGCATACTGATCGAAATCCACCCCTTGCGGTTGTCCCGGCAAAGACTTCACTTCGTCAGATTCCATCAGCCTAGATTGGCACTAAAAAAAAAAGAGGCAACAAATTTGCGACTTTTTTCACCCAACATTAAAACCCTAATAAAAAGAAATGGAGATTTTCAATTTCAAAACCAAAAATATAGGAAACCTCATCGGTGTAGCGCTGGCGATGGGCGTGGGTCTACTCAGCGATCCACTTGCGACGCTGGTTGGGGTAACAGATATGGTCAGTGCCATGGCTTCTGGTTGAGAAAGGAATGGCTTAAAGCAGTGCCAGACTTGGTCTTGTAGTCAACCTCGCCACCTTTGTCATCGAAGAACCTTTCGCTCAGCCTTATGCCTCCTCCTTCCTCTCCCTCAATCTTCCACCTCTTTGGCACTTCTTTTGCATAATGGAATGTAAAGATGGAGATGGAACACGATTGAGAATGAGAGAGAAAAGGTATGTGAGAGGAAAGCCTTCAAAATTCAAAACAATGCATTTAATGAAGAGGTCCCATTTTCAAATTCTCAAAACAGGAGCTCCTTGGGTATTGGTAGAGCAAAATGTCCATTCAACAGCAAATGACTTAAAAAGAATAAATAACAGAGGGAGAGTATGGGAGTGTGGGTAAAACAGTAACATGTCAATAAGGAAATTACTGAAACAGACTTCATTTTGAGAGGGAAAATAGCTCGTGAGGAGCTGACACGTGGAAAGGTAGCAGGTAGAATTCTTCTTGCTTCGCATAATGTTATAGATTCTCCAGTTTTACCGGCTAGATTCTTTTCTATTTTGATTTTAAAAAAGGTTTTATTAGAAGCAAACTTCTATTAAAAGCAGGACTTTCTAGGTGATACTTATTCTTTATTGCCAAGTTGCTTAAAACACCTTAACTGGCATATGTGATGTGACAAACCTTCACACATGAGATCCTAACAACATGCATTGAATATATCTTGGAATCATACATTTATAAATATAAGTAAAATGAAAAAAAAAAGTTAGATATAAGCTCAATTAAGCAAACTAATTACATATAAGCTCTATATTTAAGGATTAAATTGAAGTAGCAGCCTTACAGAAAAGTAAGAATGCCCAAAAGGGTCAATCAAAGTACAATGCTATTTTATTAATGATTAATATATTTATGTGTCAATGTGTCTGTGTTGTATAGTTCATCACTTATCTTCAGCTCAAATCTTTAATACAGCATGTACAACAAATTGACACAGATTTCACATTACTTGAAATGCAAGGTTTTACACAAATGGTAATCAAAAGATGACACACAGTGAATTGAAAAACCACAAAAGTTTGACCACAAACATGGATCAAATGATCACACAACCTGGTAACTAAAATTAAGCATTTTTGCGCCAGGAGAAACATTGAGGCCTATCAGTCAATAACATAATCTTGGTACAGTTTATACTGTAAGTTTGGACCCTTGAAATGTCCAAAAATTTCCTTATATGAGACATCATTATCACATCATGGTATGAAGACCTCTGTATCTTTGAAAAAAAATTAAAAAAAAATAGAAGTGAAAAATAGCCATCAGTGAATATTATCCCAATTATTTATTCTAGCTAAACAAAAATACCAACATTCTAATATAATAAATAATCCATCTCATAGCGTTAACCAATTGGCATTTAAATTGGACAATAATCAATTCTTCAGTGGGAAGAAAATTGAAAGTGCATAGAATTGGATCAAATTGAGTCATAGCTTTATGTTCTCTGTGGGAAGCCAGATAGGCTGTTGGAAACTGTGTGGACTTTGGATTGAAAGTACAAGCTTGTTTCGAGAGTTACCATAGCCATGGCAGCCACTTATTCTCCTCTTCCTTTTCTCTAACATCTTCTTCTTCATTAAGACCTCCTACCCCAACTGCACATCCTCCACCTCACAAAGAAACGTACCCAATTTAATGAAAAACAATAACAAGCCAAGTTTAAATGTAAATCAAGATATTTAAGTACCAAAGTTGACTTCATAATGTCTTTTGGACGACCATAGCTGTTTTTTTCTTCAAAAAATTTAGTTTTATTTGGCAACCAAATTATGAACAATCAAGTAAAAATAATAATTTGAAACTTGAATCAATTTAGGATAGATACAATTTCTAGTAATAATACTTGCTGAGCTACATGTACCCTCTCAATTAGTACATTGAAAGTTACAATCGCGTTAACAATATGTTTATGATAAAGTTTGCAGAACATATGAATCCACATATGCAATAGGGTAAAACTTGGTACAAAGAAAATGAAAAACCCATAATAGAACACACATCCAAATAGCAGACCTCAAGAATTTAAGTTAGTCCATGGCCCGAGTAGTTGACAGTTAAGTTATTCAATACCCTTTATAAAATGTCTTAAAATTTTTTGGCCAAAAATAGGTATGCTACTCACACCCAGAATGTCACTAAAAACTGCACTGTGAACTATGAAACCATGTGGCAATATAATCTTGCAACAAATATAATAGAACTGGATCAAGAATTACAAGAAAATATACAGAAACAGTGATCATTATTCCTCCTTTTTGTATCTGATATCAATATGATAATCAGAACATAGGGGTATTAGCATACAAGAATGACAAGATTACAAGAATTCCCTTCGGACATTCAAGAGATCCCAACTATCTTCCTTTCATCACTTCCGAAACAAACCCAATGCCTTTTCAGTTAATTCAACCAACTATTTATAATGTTCTACACTAGAAACAATCTCTGTTTTTTGTAAGAATAATCGAAGAAAGAAAATAGGAAAAAAATTAAGAAAGTGGGTGTCAAGGATCTTTTGTTCTTTTGTTGAGCCACTTCCTGGACTTGGTGGGCTCTCCTTGAGACTTTGCAGGTATCACATAACTCGGTCACTACAAGATCAACATTAATGACAAAACAAGTTTAAGATTTATTTTTTGACACTACAAACCATGATAAATATTTTTTTTAGATGCACTTCAAACTCCTAAACACAGATAATATCCAAAAGATAGTGGTGGAAAAAATTAACAGAGAATACAAAAAACGTAAAGTTAAGCATCCTATCACAACCACTTCAACAATCAAAGAAGAAAGACAGTTTTTAAGATACTCATCAAATAATAATAGGTAAACTCATAGAAACAGTTTATACCTGCAGTCTATGACCTGAAACACAAAAGAGTGAAAAAAAGATCATAAGAGCATATACCCAATATAATGTCACCACAAAAGAACATGAATTTTTAAAATTCCAATGTCCAATTTATGCCTAACACGAATATAATGTCAGTAGAGAGCATACCCATTCAATTTGAAGTTTTATAAGAGGGAATGAAAATAATCTGTTCTGGCAATTTCAGCTTTACAAAGTTTATGTCCTTAGCTTTGGATGAACCATATGAAACCAAGATAATTTAAAACAACTCAATGCATGGTATATAACATGACATGCTTACACTTCAAAACAACTAATATTAGACCAATCAATGGTGACTCAAAGCTTCGAAGAAGGTGTTCAACTTATGATTAGGGAATTGAACTCGGGGCATTAAATTATTATTTTTTCAGCAAATGATTTTTCTAAATTTTTTTGCTTTCCATTCATGGAAAAGTAATACTTTTTGTATTTTTCACTGTGAATCAATGGGAGGGCTAAAGGAATGAGAAGAATAGCTTTATGGTCAGATATAGACTCCAAATTTTTATCATCAAAATTCATAACTTTGTACTATTTTTTTTCGATACACTATCCGCCATATCAACTTCCTGTTTGTACAACTTTCATAATTTTAATTTAGTGCTTTGATCTCCAAAAATCTTTTTCAACAAAGACATAAGGCAATTTGACTCGTACCAGAATGCACACATATCAACATAAAAATAGTATGAGGTAAATCCAAAATTGTTGACAAGCATACCTTCTAAAGTATAAATTTTGAAAACTTGAAGCAATAAGAAATGTGACAAAAAAAAAATTTAAGCAACTGCAATTGGGAAATTATATTTGAGGATCCTTTTGAAAATTCTTCTTTTCTACTTTAGGCACCATATGCCCTATATAACTGCCATCAGATATATGGATCCACAAAGTTTTTCTTTTACCTGAGAGGAGGGGAAAACGAAGACATTGGTCAGTTTTCATCTAACAAATCTGCAGCAAAGAAACTTGAATAAATGGAAAAGTTAGGGAGTTTTACATCTAAGAAATGCCCATCAAATCCAGTTAAGCCTTGTGATTTTGCTTCTATAAATTTTGAGTACTCTCTCTTTCATACTCATGCTTGGAATGCATCAGAGGGTATTGTGACTCGGGCATTATAAATGGCATTATCAAAAGTTAGTGTAAAATGCAAAAGCAGTACTTCAGATAAATAAATTTAGGATTGTTAAAGGTTGCTCTAAATGGCTGGATTTAATGCCTTAGATTTAAATTTAGAGAATTAATTTAGAATATTTTTTTAATATAAACTAGTAGAGCACTGGTCGTTTAAATAAATGAGCTATAGTCTATTTGATATTTGTAAATGACCTAATAATAATTTTAATAAATCATTGAAAGTTTACAAATTTTATAGACAAATAATTTAAAATTCTGAATAATAAAGTTTATATTAATTTATTGAATATGAGAATGAAATTAGAACTATAAGGGACAATTGTCTTAGCATGAGTGGGAGTGAGGATTCTGATATGATACCAGAAGGGGGAAAACATGAATTAGAGTGAGAAGGGGAAAGTGAGAGAGGTAGAGAAGAAAATTGGAGGAATAGGAAGGGGCCTTTGGCTGGGAAGAGAATTCGCCCATTGCAATTCTCTATATCTATCTTCTGTCTTTTGCTACTGTTTCTTGTTTTTCTGGTTGTAATTTTGTTTTACAGAGGAGTACCTCTGAGTGTAAGGGGCTTGTCTCCTATTTTCTATACGTGAATTCCAAGTTTCTAATAACTTGGTATCAGAGCTCCCAATCCTGGAAGCCTGAATGGTGTTGACCCGAATGGAGGGGCATCTGGAAGCGGTGGAACGTAAGTTGGAGGGAATGAGTCTTGAGTAGCAGGAGTCCCAACGTCAGTTTATGACAGAGATGTTGGCTGAGGTGAGAGCAGAGTTCCCACGATTGAACCAAGGGGGACGAAATAGAGAAGGAGAAAGGAGCAATGGGGAAGGTGAGGCGTTTCAAAGAAGAGAGGTAAGAAGGGAAGAGACAATGAGGAGGTTGGAGGTGCCTTTCTTTACAAGGGAAGACCCACATGAGTGGGTGTACCGTGCTGAATGGTATTTCGACCTCCATCAAATTTCTGAGGCTGAAAAAGTCACTGCAATAACCATTTGCTTGGAAGGGAAAGCAATGAATTGGTTCCAATGGTGGGAGACGAAAAGAATTTCTTGGATGACATTCCAAAACGCCTTGCTGAATCGGTTCCAACCAACCTCTGCTGAAACCCCGTATGAGGTTCTAATGAGTTTGTGGCAACAAGGGACTGTGGGAGATTACCGAGAACAGTTTGAATTACTGTCTAAACCTCTGAGACATGCAGATGCAGAAGTCTTGCGCACGACTTTCACGAACGGGTTGAAGGATGAAATTCGAGCTGAGGTTCGTTTGCACCGTTCGCAGGAGCTTGGAGAGATGATGGCTTTGGCTCAGCGTGTGGAAGAAAGGAATCTGATGTTGGGTCAGTCAAAGGCGTACCCACCCATTAGAGCTGGACCTTTTTCAACCCAACCCGCTCTCACTAGTAGGGTAAGTGGGTTTCAAGAACAGGCTGTAGGTAATGGGCTTTTTGTGGAGCCCAATATGGGACCTAGGCAACATATGCAACCTTTGTTTTCAAGAGACAGAACAAGGGTTTCAATTGTGGGGGGCAATTCCAACAGAACTGGAGGAGGGAGCTTAAGGGGGTTCAACAAGAGAAATACGGGGTTTAAGCGTTTAACAGATAAAGAGATACAGGACAAGATCAAGAGGAGGATATGTTTTAGGTGGGATGAAAGGTTTTTTCCTGGGCATGTGTGTAAAAACAGACAACTAAACTTGTTAATCTTGGGGCCATAAATGGAAGGAGAAAGGGAAGAAGCGACGGAAGAGGAAAAGGAGGAACAAGAAGACAGCAAGTCTTTGCAGCTGAGTATGAATAGTATAGACGGGTGAACAAAAAAAACCCTGAAGTTGTGGGGAACCATTTTAGGAAAGAAGGTGATAGTTTAGATTCACTCTGAGGATTCCAACAATTTTATGTCTCATGATCTAATGAAGGAACTAAACCTGAACCTGAGGTAACAAAAGCATATTCAGTGGAGGTGGGCGATGACCATAGGATTTAGGGTCAGGGAATATGTAGAGGGGTAGAGCTGCAATTAGCCAACTTAAAGGTGGTGTAGGATTTTTTCTTGTTTGACTTAGGTGGTGTTGATGTGGTGCTTGGGTTTGAATGGCTGGAGATTTTAGGGGAGATTAAGGCCAATTTTAAGGAATTAATTATTAAGGTAGCTATAAATGGGGCGAATGTGGAGATCAAAGGGGATCCCAACTTGTCCAGAACGATGGCATCCCTAAAGGCCATGCTGAAGGAGCTGCAAAAGAAGAGAGAAGGCTACTATGTTGAGTTGGGGGTGATGACCTTGGTGGATTCAGAACAACAATTAGAAGATGGAAGGGTGAAAGAGTTGTTACAGGAGTTTCAAGAGTTATTTATGGAATCTACTGCCTTACCACCACCAAGACCATGTGATCATGCTATCCAATTAAAGGAGGGTGCTCAAATCCCTAATATAAGGCCATATCGTTATCCCCATTATCAAAAGGGGGAGATTGAGAAGTTTGTGAGGGACATCATGTCATCCGGGATGATTAGGCCTAGTACTAGCCCATTTTCCTGTCCATTGATTCTAGTGAAAAAAAAAAAGATGGGAGATGGAGGTTTTGTGAGGACTATAGGGCATTCAACAGCATAATAGTGCCAAATCAGTTCCCTATTCCTGTAATTGAAGAGCTCTTGGATGAGTTAGGGGGCAGAAATTTTTTCTAAGCTGGATTTGAAATCGAGCTACCATCAAATTAGGATGAAGGAGTGTGACATACACAAAACAGCCTTTCGTACACATGAAGGCCATTATGAGTACTTACTCATGCCCTTCGGCCTTACCAACGCTGCATCAACATTTCATGCTCTCATGAATGATATATTCCGACCTTACCTTTTTGTACTGGTCTTTTTTGATGATATATTGGTGTATAGTGTTAACCATCCCTCTCACATCACTCATCTAAGAACAGTCTTTGAGGTGCTTAAGGGTAACTCCTTATGGGTAAACTTTAAAAAATGTTGTATTGGTGTACTGCAACTAGAGTATATGGGGCATTTGATTTCTGCTCAAGGAATCACTGTAGAACCTACAAGGGTAGAGGCCATGAGGCAATGGCCAATCCCTAAAAACATCCGAGGCCTACGGGTATTTTGGGGCTGACTAATTACTATAGGAGATTTGTGAAGAATTATGAGGTAATTGCTAAGCCTTTGACTCAGCTGTTGAAGAAGAATAGCTTCAGGTGGTCTGATGGAGCTCAAAAGGCACTCCTTGCTTTATAGGAAGCATTAGTTAAATTGCCTACTCTTGCTATGCCTGAATTTGATAGGCCTTTTGAAATTGAAACTAATGCTTCTAGGGTGGGTTTCGGCCTTGTTCTGATGCAACAAGGCAGGCCTTTAGCTTTTATAAGTCATGCATTATCAGAAAATTCCAAGGCTAAATCAGTATGAGAGGGAGTTGATGGCCATAGTTTTTGTTGTTCATAAATGGAGGCAATACTTGCTAGGGACACATTTCATCATTCGAACCGACTTAAAAGTTTGAAGTTTCTCATTGAGCAACGATTGATGGTCAAGGTCAAAGACAAATGGGCCACAAAATTGCTTGGCTTTGACTTTGAAATCCAATATAAGCCGGGCTTAGAGAATAGAGCTGCTAATGACCTCTCTAGAGTAATGGATTATTGAGCAGTTTCGATTGTCACTAATCAGGATTTGGTGGAGCTATCTGAAGAAATTCTTCAGGATGAAGAGTTGAAACAAATTCTTCAAGACTTGGTGCACAATCCCTCATCTCACCCCAATTTTCTGACATCCAAGAGCTGCCTGTAGTACAAAGACAAGTTCGTTTTACCACAAAAGCTAGTTAGAATTCCTACTTTACTGACTGAATTTCACCCTTCCCCTTGGGGAGGACATTCGGAAGTTACAAGGACTTGTAAGAGGATTGCTGCAGTTTTTTATTGGAATGGCATGCGGAGGGATGTTGAGAAATTTGTGACTGGATGTACTATCTTTCAGCAGAACAAATATCAAACTCTCAGTCCAGCGGGCTTACTTCAGCCTCTACTGATTCCTAGCCAAGTATGGGCGGAGGTGTCCATGGATTTTATAGGTGGGTTGCCAAAATCAAAAGGGGCTGATGCTATATTCGTAGTGGTGGACTGTCTAACTAAATCAGCTCATTTTATTCCCTTGAGTCATCCCTACACTGCTAAGGAGGTTGCTGCTGCATTTGTTAAGGACGTGGTGCGTTTACATGGCTTTCCTAACTCTATTGTCTCTGATAGAGATAGGATTTTTCTAAGCCACTTCTGGAAGTAGTTGTTCAAGTTGTCTGGTACTAAATTAAGGTTTAGTTCTGCTTACCACCCTCATTTTGATGGACAAGCTGAGGTAACTAATCCGACCATTGATACCTACTTGCGTTGCTTTGTTAATGACCACCCAAACCAGTGGGTGAAATAGCTCTCATGGGCTGAATTCTGTTTTACCACATCCTACAATGTTTCCATTGGCATGTCTCCAATTCAAAGCCTTGATTAGGAGAGACCCTCCATCTGTGATTAAGTACAGCAAGGATAGTACCATAGTAGATGTTGTAGATCAATTGTTGCTTGTTCGCAACAGTATTTTGGATGAGTTGCGACAGAATTTGCAGAGAGCTCAACAGAGGATGAAGCTACAGGCAGATAAACATCGAAGAGAGGTTGAGTTTCAACCAGGTGATTTAGTTTATTTAAAGGCCTAGCCCTATAAACTGAAATATTTGGCTAAAAGGGTCAATGAAAAACTGAGCCCACGTTTCTATGGTCCCTTTGAAGTTCTGGATAGGGTGGGCCATGTTGCTTATAAATTGGCACTGCCACCCTCTTCTAGAATTCACCCGGTTTTTCATGGGTCACAACTGAAACATGCTTTGCTTGCGACTACCCCTTGCCAGCAGCTATCGAGTTTTCTTTTTGAGGCGTGGGAATTACAGGTTCACCCAGCGGAGGTGTTGGCCATTCGTACTCTCCTAAATGGCACTCAAGAGGTGTTAATTAAATGGGCAAACCTTCCTGATCGTGAAAATTCATGGGAAACTTATGATGCAATTCAACAACAGTTTCCAGCATTCCACCTTGAGGACAAGGTGGCTCTAATTTTGGGGCGGGGGGGTGGGGGTGTATTGATAGGCCAATTACCAAGTCTATAAGAGAAAGAAGGAGGATAGACGGAGGAAACGTAGGCACAATGATAAAACCAATTCTGTGATGCGTGGGAATGGAAGAGCTGAGGGAAATTAGTCAACTGTTGAGAAAATGCTGCGGGAGGAATTAGTTAGAGGAGAGAGAGACCTCTATCAAAAGGGGCAGTTGTCTTGGCATGAGTGGGAGTGAGAATTCTAGTATGATACCAGAAAGGGGAAAACATGAACAAGAGTGAGAAAGGGGGAGGGAGAGAGGGACAGAAGAAAATTGGAGGAATAGGAAGGGGCCTTTGGCTGGGAAGAGAATTCGCCCACTGCGATTCTCTATATCTATCTTCTGTCTTTTGCTACTATTTATTGTTTTTCCAGTTGTAATTCTGTTTTACAGAGGAGTACCTCTGAGTGTAAAGGGCTTCTCTCCTATTTTCTATACGTGAATTCCAAGTTTTTATTAATATATATTTGAAATGTAAGAAAACAACTCATTCGACTTGTGATTATGACTTTTGTATTAAGAATGAAACTGTAAATAAACATTGAATTGATAAGAATCATACTTTAAAATACAACCTCAGCTTTTCTCTATAACTAATGTATATGAAATAATTAAAATTTCAAATGAGTAATTCTAAAACTGCAGAATTGATAAAAATCAGGTGGTGACATGGGGAAAAAATTTCAAGGAACTAATTTAACTCAACCAAAATAAGAAATAATGCGACAGATATAGCAAACTTACCAAATATACAGTATTTGACTTTCAAAGTCAGAAGATAGCGTCCCAACAAAGCCTTTTTCACTGCAAAAAAAGAGTTTAATTTTAGAGAGAGAAAATATCAAATTTCGCAAGTAGCCACTGGGCATTGTGGGGAAGATACTAAGAAACCCTAATCAATATTGCTGAAATACTTGGAAGTGAACGGCTGAGAGAGATAATAACTTACTTGGAAGTGAATGAAGTTGCGGAAGAGGAAATCCCATTTAATCTTGCTTGATCATCAAAAATTTGGAGTTGAAATCCTTGAGAGAGACGAAGAAAGAAAATAGAGAATAAAACAGTGATAGAGTAGTGAGAGATCAGATTAGAGCTTACCATGTGCAATGAAACAAGAGAGCATAAACCAAGTCTAACAGCTTGCCTTCTCTCATTTTAGTAAGGAAATAAGAGAGAAAATTGAGGATATCTTCTCCACAGAGAGATTGCCATGAGCAAATTTGAAATATGAAAGGAAATGAGAAATATAATGTATAGAAGAAAGGGAACTGTCTTTGAAATTTTAAATTTGAATCTACATCTATGAGAAGTAGTATGAGTTGTATGAACATGGTGTAGGAGAAGCACAGACTTGGTCGAGAAAAAAGCAGAGGGAAGAGAGGATACTTTGGTAATAACTCATTCCACTTCACAATCTGTACTTTCAGACCAAGCCAAATAGCATAAAAAAACCACTCCACTCTTCGATGAATCACAAATGTGGGACATTTTGGCCATTTGATCAATTGAGTGGGAAAAAGTTTGACTGAAAAAATACAATTTTTATAATATAGATGATGTGCTGTAAGTAATTATAAATAAAAAACCTACTGGGTTAACAATCAGGCGGGAAAATTTCAGGTGGATAAGGCCCTGTTTTTATGTTATAATGGATAATACATGTAAAGAAAGAAATTAAAACAAATGATCAGGACTCAAAAATCAGTAGCTATTGTTTGAACACATATACATGTAGTTTGGGATTCAACATCAATCATGAATTGGACACTCTTAACCCAAGACACATGTCAGTACAACATATTATTGACCTCATCCATCACGTTTAAATATTATATTCTATAGTAGAACAACCAAACACAAGAAAACAACAAAATAACATTGATTGACCGAAAAACCAATGATGAATAAAAGATAGCAGAGGTAGGAATTATAGAAAAAATATAGAATAAAATAATCATACCAATGTTGAAGAATAGTCTTTGCCTTCTCTAAGGCTACATTCAATAAATATAATGCTTGAATTCCATATGCCAGGCTTATTTTGCAATTTATTGCAAAAATAGTTTTGAAAAATTATCTATGTAACTGCATAAGATACCACATAAATATTAGTTAAATTACATTCAATGAATTTAAAAAGAAAGAAAATTAACTTGCAATAGATTCAAAGAATTAAAAAAGAAATTAACTTGCAATTTATTAGGTGCTTGTCCAAGTGAGTTTTGCTCCTAGTTACGTACTTCAAGTTCAAATGAAGAGAATGACTTCAAAGGTTGTGCCCAGATAATTAATTATTACTGCATTGCTCTTTCTTCAAGTGAAGAAACGTACAAAAGCAGATTATAGGGCACTAGGAGGCATCCTGGGTATATATATATATATATATATATATATATATTAAATGTAACCAGCAGCACTCATAAGTCCAAATTTATATTTTATAGAGCCTGTCTTTATAAAAAAAATTAATTTATAGTTTTAAATTATTAATTGTATAATTTTATAGTCTTACATATCATAAATATGTCTGGTAGTAACCCACTCTCATGGCAGACCCCCCACTCAGGATAAACGTTGATGCAGCTTTTCAGCAAAGAAAGCCTCCAAACTTCATTAGTTGGGGGGTTGTAAGGGAACATAGACCACACAAACGACTTGTTACTGGAATAGATAGAAAGACTTATGCTAACTCAGCTTTAATAGCCGCCATTGGTACTTAGAATATCAGTTCCAACTTTCAAAATCATATCTTGCACTGGATCGCTCGCAACAAAACAAAGAGGCCTCAAAAGGTTGTGAAATAATAACAACTAGTCAGTAGCCCGTGCCTTGCACGAGCATTTCTTAGTATTTTAATCTTATTGCTTATCATATAGAAAGACATCTTAGATGCCTTTTGACCAAACAATCAGTTCATAAATTTCAACACAAATGAATATGGTATTCAACAAATACTTCTTTATTTGTTCATGTTTTTTCAGCAAGTGACTAAAAAGAATAAATATGATCAACGAGTATAAGACATCACAAAGGAGAGCTAGTGAGCTACAACGATAACTTTCAATTAAAAGGCCAAATTTAGAAAAAGAAATATGATCCTTGCCCATGTTACTACAAAAACAATTTTTTCCTACTTATGTTGAGTAATATTGATCAAGACCGTGAGAGGAAGAAACTAAAAGAAGTATGACATTAGAGAGACTGGCATAAATCTGAAATTCTTATTCTGACTGATCTTCTCAAATGGTAGAATCATGACATCTGAAAAACAAATAAATGGAGGCACATGCAAGTGCAACTGCAAGCCTAATAAGAAGTATAGTAGCAAAAAAAAAAAAGTCTCAACAACATTGAAAGTTTTTTATATTAGATTCTAAACATCTCTACAATCTATCCATATGTTACTATAGCAATCATTTAAAGGTTAGCAACCAGAATCGCAATCACGATTTCATCCATAAAGATTCTTGGTTGGCTCCTATCAGCATGTCACTATTTACGTCCTTTTAACTTGAATTGACAAAGAATATGTTAGATATGGGCCTTAATGGGGTTAGGCCTTGTTAGTAAAGTTAGTTAGTTAGTTAGTGGGTGAGTTAGAGAGTTAGTTAAGGGAAATAAGGCATGTTGCCTATAAATAAGAGGAGAGACTGAGAGAGGAGGGCATCTTGTGAATTGAATAAGATTGGGGCCTTTGGGCATTGGGAGGTGCAGACCCTTGAAGTTCTGCGATATTCTCTGTAATCAAGGGGATTTTTTCCATTTTTTTCTATAATCTCATATCGATTTCTATCAACTGGTATCAGAGCTCCCGATCTTGGGAGTTGTGGTGCTTACTGAGACTGGACGAGATGGAGATTTCTTGCTTCACTGGAGAGTATCCCTATAGTTGGATCTACAAGGTGGAGAGGTACTGCATCATCAACAAGATTCCAGATGATGAGAGGCTATCAGTTGCAATTTGTGGTTTGGAAGGGAGAGTGTTGGACTGGGTCCATGAATGGGGGTCCAGAACTGAGAAATTTTCATGGGACAACTTTCGTGAGGAGCTTCTCCAACAGTTCCGACTTCAGCCACGGTTCGATATAAAGGCGGGAAACAAGAAAACAGAGAAAGAACGACAAACATGGGAATGTGAGGTAGCCCTTCCTCTGGTGCCTAACAAACACCAACCAGAGTTTGTCCAAAATGAGGAACCAGAATCTTTAGTGCCAACGATCTTGGAGTCTAAGGCAGAGGAGGTTATTGAAAACCCCATCAAGATAGGGGAGCTCCGAGTTGAGCAAAATTAGCAAATACCCAAGCTATCCAAGAACCCAGAGAACCACGAAGGTGTGGAAGGGACCTCATGGTCATCACAGCAGAAGCGTGGTAAGCCAAACTCTGAGTTGCAACTTTTAGGAGACATGCAACTTGATGTTTCAACAACAATGGAGATCAAGACGAGGGAGAAAAGCCAGTCCCAAAGTCATGTGACCCAGCAAATCTTGTGCGACCCAGCCAGTCTCTTGCGACCCACCCACAGCCTGATCCAAATAGCAATCTCATGCGACCCAACCAGCCTTTTACCTCCTCCTGAACCACCAGACGCGGGCCACTTCGAAGCGGTTGACCCCAAGTTGAAGCGTTCCAACCAGATGGAGAAGATGACTGGGACCGATTGTTGAGATGGAGCAAGAAGAAGATGCTCTATTCCAGAAAGGAAAATACTGTAGAGCAAAAACAGCAGTTGGACGATGAAAGGAAGGAGGAGAAGAGCCTTCAAGGTTTTGAGAAATTGAAGGAGAGGGAAGAAACAAGGGATGGACTCCATTGTTCTGAGAAATCGAGAGAAACATTTGGTTCTTATCACCAACCAGAGAATAAACTAGAAAAAGAGGTCAGAGCCAAAGTTAGGCTCCATAGCTCAGAGGAATTGCGCGACGTGATGTCTCTGGCTCAGAGAATGGAGGAGAGGGACCTCCTGGTGGGCCAAAACCACCATTTCTTACCCGCGCGCACTGGGCCTAGTCTACAGAGACTAGCTTTGGACCTTCGGCCCAATGGGTCACCCACACCCATATCTCCTATGCAAACTGGACGAACAATGGACTCTTATCTGGTGACCCGAAACCAACAGGCAACCCACCCAACAACCCTTGGGACCCGAATGGAGACACCTTCAACGGGAACAAAGTTGTCAACTAGAGGAGCAATTGGTTCTGCTAGAAATATCAAGAGGGAGGGACGAGCTACTGGTGGCTATCTAATGAGGAGTGGCAGGACAAATTGAAGAAGGATAGAATAGAGGAACACCAATCTGATGAAGGAAGGGATGAGAAAACCACAGGGCCTTGGGTCTCACGCAAACCTGCGAACCCTCCACCACCACCACTGCCACCGGAGCCACTAGATTTGAGACCTCACACAGCAGCAGGTGGGTCATTTGTAGCCAAGCCGCAGCTGCTGTTAGCTCAAGTGGCTCAGTTTTCGGTGCAGTTGCATGAGGGAGCTACCTAGAAGCTATAATTCCAAGGCCTGGGGTACTAGCAAAACAAATCTAAAGGATAGACTTACTGGTAGAAAAACGGGGGGATATATATGTAAGAACATCACAATTTTTGGGTATCCAAAGAAGAAAGAAACGTCTGCAAGAATTTTTGGATATTGTAGGCAACATGATCCAGAACTACGAATAAACTAAAGAAACTTGCCCTGAAGGTCATTGCTGAAAATATGTCCGGAGAAGAGATCTGAGGTTTGAAAGCAATGTTTACAAATATGGACACTGACAAGAGTGGTACAATCACCTATGAAGAACTAAAGGCCGGATTGCAAAGACTTGGCTCAGCACTCAAATTTTGGCTACCACACTTGTCGCCCGTAACTTCGTTTTCAAAGAAACAAATAAGTTGTTCACCTTGAGGACAAGGTGAAAGTTTAGGGGGGGAGTATTGTTAGATATGGGCCTTAATGGGGTTAGGCCTTGTTAGTAAAGTTAGTTAGTTAGTTAGTGGGTGAGTTAGAGAGTTTGATAATCATACCAATGTTGCAGAATAGTCTTTGCTTTCTCTAAGGCTAAATTCAATAAATATAATGCTTGAATTCTATATGCCTGGCTTATTTTGCAATTTATTGCAAAAATAGTAGTGCAAAATTATATATGTAACTGCGTAAGATACCAGATAAATATTAGTTAAATTACATTAAATTAATTTTTTAAAAAATAAACTTATAATAAATTCAAAGAATTAAAAAAAAAATTAACTTGCAATTTATTAGGTGCTTGTTCAAGTGAGTTTTGCTCTTAATTACGTACTTCAAGTTCAAATGAAGAGAATGACTTCAAAGATTTCATAAAGGCAAATGTTGATGCAGCTTTTCAGCAAAGAAAGCCTCCAAACTTCTTTAGTTGTGTGGTTCTAAGGGAACACAGACCACGCAAGTGACTTGTTACTAGAATAGTTAGAAAGACTTCTGCTAACTCAGCTTTAATAGCCGCCATTATTGCATAGAATATCAGTTCCAACTTTCAAAATCATATTTTCCACTGGATCGCTCGCAACAAAACAAAGAGGCCTCAGAAGGTTGTGAAATAAGAACAACTAGTCAGTATCCCGTTATTGCTTATCATATAGAATGACATCTTAGATGCCTTTTGACCAAACAATCAATTCATAAATTTCAACACAGATGAATATGGTATTCAACAAATACTTCTTTATTTGTTCATGTTTTTTCAGCAAGTGACTAAAAAGAATAAATATGATCAAGGAGTATAAGACATCACAAAGGAGAGCTAGTGAGCTACAATGATAAGGTTCAATTAAAAGGCCAAATTTAGAAAAAGAAATATGATCCTTGCCCATGTTACTACAAAAACAATTTTTTCCTACTTATGTTGAGTAATATTGATCAAGACCGTGGGAGGAAGAAACTAAAAGAAGTATGACATTAGAGAGACTGGCATAAATTTGAAATTCTTATTCTGACTGATCTTCTCAAATGGTAGAATCATGACATCTGAAAAACAAATAAATGGAGGAACACGCAAGTGCAACTGAGAGCCTAATAAGAAGTATAGTAGCAAAAAAGAGTCTCAACAACATTGAAAGTTTTTTATATTAGATTCTAAACATCTCTACAATCTATCCATATGTTACTATAGCAATCATTAAAGGTTAGCAACCAGAATCGCAATCACGATTTCATCCATAAACATTCCTGGTTGGCTCCTATCAGCATGTCACTATTTACGTCCTTTTAACTTGAATTGACAAAGAATATTTAGAGAAACACCTTACACAGCTCCTTGTAGGATCATCCATACCGAAACCAATAGGTATATTTGTATTGACAACAATTACTGACATAGCCTAGCAACAAACTTTCCATGTATATATTAGATTTCTAAATCAGTGCATATTGATGAAGAAAATTTATATATTCATTATGTTTGCGTGTAATATTTAACAAAGGATGATTTTCTAACCTTTGCATCAAGCATAAGACTCTCGCCAAAGCACCCATGTGTACTTAAAATCACAATCTGGTATAAAATTTTGGCATCCAAACTCATTGGCCTAACATATCTGATATTGACTTGTTCAAGATTTGAAAAAGCTCTTGTATCAAGAAAAGTGAATTTGCTTTCAGGAGAGATAGTGATAAATAAACCACTCAAATAGAAAGATAAATTTTAATTGCCCATTTTACATAAATATATATAAATTAATTGAAGCATTCTGATTTGCATTAAAAAAAATTGAATGATCTCTTCTTAAGTTTCTTTTATTCCAATGCATTTGGCATAAATGGCAATTTATCAATGGACTGTGCAGAAAGACTCACAAAGGTAAAACAACAAAATCAAATTAGCACAAGCAGAGGAATAAAATTTACATATTCTTTCTTACTTTTTCCTGATAAAACAAATGTATAGACTCAATAGTCATATTAAGAAGGAATGTCATTGAAAAGCAGTCTAAACTTAAGAGGCTCTCAAATCCTCAATAAATAGACATTTATTTACAAAACAAAAGTGATAATCCAAATGAAATTAATGTTAGAAGCACCAGACTTGACCAAACTTTCAAGGATTTTTCAGGCATCTAAGCATTTATCAGTGCCAAAGTTATTTGATGAGAATAAAGAAAGTTCAGTTTGATGTGCAAGAGTCAATGAAACTATCTGATATGATGCACATATCGTATGGAATACACAAGTGAATCTGAAGCATGAGCAAAGAAATTACTTGGTATTACATTTTTGCTAAAAAGAAAAGTTACTTGGTCTCACCTACTCCTCAACTACCCTTTATCAAGTAGGTTATCTAGTTCCAATTCTAGATGCTTGGATTTAGCATTGAACTATTTTCTCATCCATATTGTGGATGCCGAGGGACAGTAATAGTCATTATAAGAGAGCAAGGAAGAAAGGGATCAAAACTTACATTCAACAACAACGCAGTTTCCAGGCATAAAGTATCAGAAGTTAGACATGCAGTAGATGCATATTCCCCCAATTTGTATCTTGCCAAAAGAACAATTATCCCTGTTAATATGCAAGATTTAAAGTACTGTAAAATCCATATACCAAACGCAGGCATACTTGATTTTGTGGGGAATGCCAAGGAATGTTGTAAAGGAGAGCCAGTGAGCATTAATAATAAAAGCATACACGGGAAAAGTTGCATTACATCAAGGAGAATGAGACAAAGGCAAGTCAAGCTACACCTAGCAGGAGTAAAAAATCAACTACTATTTTTCTGCTAACAGGACTATTTAAGCTTTTAGAGGGCAGAAATTTTATAAAATTAGAAGTGACTGATAAAATGATAATGACGTCAGTATAAGTAAGTAATAAATTGGAAGTAGCTTACGTTATTTATATGTATCCCACGATGTGTTCTTCAAGTTTTTCAAGCTCTCGAGTAATTTACGCAAACAAAAATACCCAACACACAAAGCAGGAGAAATAAAAACACAAACACCAATAGTTAAAATTAAGTAATAGATATTCACCAGGAAAAAAAAGGAATAGGGAGAAACATTCACCACATACTAGGAACACTTCATATCGATATCCTAAAAGTTGCCTGGTAATGATCAATGACTATCTTCGTCCTGGTTCACAAGTCAAAACAAACGATAAAAACCAAAATCCAGAAGAGAAGTATTAGAATAACCCATCTCCAAAATATTAGAGAGATGAAAGGGAGAAAAGTTCAACTATCTCCGTGAACTTGATCTCAGTCTTCCCACGCCCCATCTTGGCTCCTCGCTATACTTGGTCATCTATTCCCTTCCCAAACATAAATTTTATAAAGATTAGAAGTGAACGAAGTCTGGAGCAGGATGAAGTGTGAATTTCAGAAAAAGAAAGAGAATAAAATAGTGTAGAATACTACCCGAATCAAAATTCTCCTTTTTTAGAACACCCGCTTTAAATTTTCCAAAGAAATTACAAAAAAAATCACGGATCAGAGATAAGGAGTGAGATTGGAAGAAAGTGAAGTTTTGAAGGGGCAAAAATGGAGCTTCAAAACGCTCTTGGAGAGGAAGAAAAAAGCCCGAAGAGACTGCTCCACAACAACAACAACAACAACAACAACAAAAGCCTTTTCCCACTAGGTGGGGTCGGCTACATGGATCAAACGACGCCATTGTGCTCTGTCATAGACCATACTTTCAAATAAACCATTGGTATCAAGATCTTTTTTAATGATATCTTTTAGTGTTGTCAGTGGTCTACCTCTACCTCTCTTTAAGGGACTATCCTCCAACTTATCAATTCTTCTCACCGGAGCTTCTATTGGTCTTCTCCTCACATGACCAAACCATCTTAGGCGAGACTCTGTTATCTTTTCATCAATGGGTGCTACTCCTACTTTCTTTCGAATGCACTCATTCCTAATTTTATCTCTTCTTGTATGTCCACTCATCCAAACAAGAACATTCTCATCTCTCGCAACCCTTAACTTATGCTCATGTTGACATTTTACCGTCCAACATTCGGTACCATAAAGCATTGGGTCTTATAGCTGTTCTATAAAATTTTCCCTTTAGCTTGAGAGGTATCTTGCGGTCACAAATAACACCCGAAGCATTTCTCCATTTTGTCCACCCAGCTTGAATCCTATGAGTTACATCTCCTGTAATCTCTCCGTCATTTTGTATAATAGATCCAAGATACTTAAACCGTTCAACTTGTGGGATAATATGATCACTAATTTTCACTTCCAAGTCAGAGCTAGATCGCCTTTTGTTAAACTTACATTCCATATATTCTGTTTTATTCTGTTAAACTTACGTGTCATGCATACAAAGAGATATGTATCTTATTCAGAGAGCGAGTATCAGTGGGAGGTATCGCACTTGCAAGAAAAAGGCACAAATTTAATAGATAGGGGGATATTAAGAGAACAGCTCATGGTAAAAGAGGCTATCATTATTAAACAAAATTAATAACAAAAGACAAACAATATTAAACGGAAGGGAGGTAAAAAAACAACACTGAAGAAGATGGGATGAGAAATTCTTACCCAACAAATCTGTTACCCAACTAAAAAATGCTTGAAGGAGATGCTTAGCTCTGATTTGAAATAGGCACCGGCAAACTAACTCTCTTAAAATCCTTGTTATCCAACCAAAAGAAATTGTTAACAAACAACATGAAAGAAAAAGAAAAAGAAAACATAACCTTCCTGATAAAGAAGAAGCAGAAAAAGAAAAATATTGAGATTGAGAGAGAGAGAAAGTGCATGTGAGAGAGACAGAGTGCATGAGAGATATAGAAGGGAAAAAGAAAAAACAACCTTCATTTCTTGGTCTCAACCTATGTCTGAACAAACAAAATTCACAAATTGGTAATGACGGTACAACGATTAAGATCGCCACAAAAGAAAACAGAGAAAATTAAGAACATTGCAAACCTTATTGGTAGCCATTGCTTCCTCTGTGTTGAAGCTTGCAAAATCCCAAAAAGCTTTTCTTCGATGCCCTTTCAAACATCTTTATCTTTACTCTTTCTTTTGAATCAAGCAAAGAAAACTAGAAACCTCTCAAATTGAACCCTAGTTTTAACAAGTTTGCACAGTGGCAGAATAATACATGCTGCCAGCCAAGGATTTATGCAGAAATGACTTCACTTTAAATGCAAACTGGTACTTCATGAAAAAAGACTTAAAATCTGAAATTTTTACAGTTCAAAGGCCTACATGTTAGCTTTCAGATGCAACTGAAAGTGTGTGATTCCAAATTGTGTAGCTCATGTTATGCCCAAAAATACACAAGCTTCCAGTAAATGAGTTCAGCAAAATATAGCACTCACTTAGGGCACAAAATCATACCAAACAACCAAGGGATGAAATCTGAAAAATTTTATAGATGCTTGCCTTATACCTTAGCTTCAGAATGCAACAAACAGTGCTTGATTTCCTCATGTACAACTCAAGTTATGAAGGAGACAACAGGTGCTGCCAGATCAAAACAGCATGCTGATTTTCAATTACTTATCCATGTTTAAGTAATTCAGAACTTCAACACTTAACAAAACATGCAGACCGCTCAGAAAACATTTAAAAATCAATGCCCAAAATGTTCTAAACAGTAGAAAATCAACACTAAGACTCATCAACAAACAAAGCACTCAAACACATTTCTTCAAAATGCCTCACACAAACAATTTCGTTTGAAATAATGATTTAAAACCCCCACACACATCAACAGATCACAGCAGTACATCAGCCAAAAAAAAAAATAGTAAAACAAGGGATTGCTCAACACATGATTTAGATCTATTCCCTAATCTGCATTTTATGCTTCCCCGAAAAACAAACACCCAAGTATTAAACATCAGAATAAGAAACATAGAAACCAAAGTCAAAATCAAAACACTCACTTTCATAGTTCTATTAAAAGAAAACATTCACCCAATCTCAAATTAAGCACAGAATACAGCAACTCTTGCTACATGCACCAACCATGACTTCGTGACTGTGGAGAGATGCCGACAATCAATAAGTTAGGGTACACAAGTCCTTCCATATCATGACATTAGAATAGCGTCTAGCATGCTAAAAAAACAGAACAGGAATATTTGAACCTTCTCCAAAGACAAACATTTCAAGATTAACGAAAGAAATATGCATTAATTTAAAAACAGATAATAATCAAAACTTAAACCACATAATAGAGACATACATGATTTACATACTCCACTATACAAGTCGTGCACAACTAAAAATATACATACCAATCTTAAGTCAAAGTAAACACCATCATTAGAATTTTGCAGCTCTCTTTTCCTATTAACATAAAATGCCAAAGAAAATTACTTGTATCAATATATTCAAATCATAGTACATGGTGTTCTTGGAATCATCTTGAGAAGCATTCTTGGAGATGCCCAAGATTTCATAGTGCATCTAATCATATTGAAGTGGGTAAAACAAGAAACCATTACAAACCATTAAGAATAACTAATTTGTTGCACAACCAACAACCCATTAAGAATGAACACATGATGCAAACCAACTATTTTTGTCTACAGATTAGATATCCTAATAGTTATTTATTGGTTGGTATCATGACAGCATTGCATTGGCCTTTGAAGGTAAATACGCAGCCTCCTACATATCAAATATACAACAAATAGTTCAATATTCTACTTGGTTGATTTAATATAGTTAATTTTAGTGTTGGCATGTTGCTCCAGCAACCAAAGAATAAAAAACTATTCAGAGACCAATTTCAAATAACAAAATAATAGTTGTTATTGTTGACGGCATATTTATATATTTAGCTACAACCAATCATAAAGTCATATACTCATCTGTCAAATTTTGAAAAGAACCATGAGCATTGTAGTTTTAAGCAACTAAGTAATACCTTGTAAATTTTTTTATCATAATTGAATCAATTCAATCAATCGGATAGGTACTGGAAGTACAATGTCACGAAAAATCCTCAATAAAACATAACAATTAATTTCCTTTTTATTTGATGTACCTTAAAGGAACAGGGATTTACTAATACCTCCACTACTTCGCAACCATCAGTTCCCATTCAGGGGACTGTCCTACATATTAGAAAGGAAAAGAGCATTGAGCTAGTTAATGCACTTATGTCTTATGGCACAAATTTATGTATACAGCTTGAAAGAAAAATTTAATGACTGTGAAAGAACAATTCTCATTTGGAAATTAGGAGTGGGCATGGTGCAGTTCAGTCTGGTTTTCAATAATGAACCGAACCGAACCGAAAATAAGGTTCAGTTTTTTCTAACCGAACTGGTTTTACTTTGTACGAAAAAACTGAACCGCCCGAACCTGTTTTTCCAATTCAGTTAACCGATTAACCGGTTCTGTGTGTGGTGAACCGGCACTCTATAACAAGTGGGGATGCAAGATTCTCTCATTAGATCTGCCTTGCACGACAGTGTGTCATTTCATAGCACATGCAACTATAATAAATGCAAATTAAAAGCAGCAATATGTGTATAAACGCAAATCCCGTGCAAATATCTCATATATGATATATTAAAACACTTTGATCCTTGTTTTCTGGTGGTCAGCAATTGCAGCAAAATTACCATGACGAACTGACAATGAAATAAAAAATTACCAGGACCAAAAGAGTCACCAAAACAACAATTAAAAGAGTCACCAGAACCTGCAAGTATTAATTTCCCTAAAATGGACACTACATCAGCATTCACTTCTTCCACTGATTTTTCATCAGTCAGGGTGAGTGAAAGCAAAATAAATTGTTCAAGCAAAATGAGCATTGCATTCCCAATTCATGGACTAAAGTCATCAAATGTCACACATCAAAACAGTCACAGAACAGTCTACAATCCTAAGAAGATAAATAAACAGAACAATAACAACACTAAATCATGAGAAGACATACTTAAGCATACTAGCACTAATTATAGCTCTCATTTCATTTCAGTTATACGTAAAACATGCCATAATTTAAAATGATTCCAAAAACATGTTCCCATAATTCAACCTAGGACTTTGACTGGTCCTATACCAGCTTGATTTAAGTCAACTCTCATCATCGCAACAGTAATAATTGGTCAGGTAACAAAACATATTTATGCATATCAAGTTATACCATGAAGATGAGAACTAGAAGTTGTCAGAATTGCTAAAAATACGGACCCAACTACCAGGAGACCAATTGCAATCAACACTGTCTTTGAACTGAATGATTTGGCATAACGCAGGGTAGCAGTAACATAGCCTTAATTGGCATTCCTACTACAAGGTTTAAAAGATAATAGAAGAAAGAGGGGGAGATACCGGGGGGGGGGTGATGAGATTGCTAGGTAAATATAAGCAATCATATAGAGCTCAACCTACCCTGTTGGAATTTACTTTCTAAGCTAGTCAGACTTCTCTGCCAGACTTAATAGCACCCCCACGGTAAGACTTGAGGCTACAAAACCAAGAGATGCCACCATTGAGACATGGATTCCTGTAGGAATGACAAGATGTGAAAATAGAAGAACATTTGATCATAAATGAATTAGTAATTGGACAAGTAATGTATACCCACCAAAATAGTGCCGGATCATCTTACAACTAATAAATCCCAGAACAACAGCAATGGACGGCTAACAAGACCAAAAACGGATATCAATGACAAGCACAGAAGCTTAAGTAAGTAAACATAAGCATTTTCAGATATCACATCAATGAATACTCGGTATGTTTTATCCTGAATAAATAGAAAATGAAATTCTCGTTTGCAGCTAATGCAAAGAAATTATTATACTTGCAAATAAGAGCAATGGCATTATCACCATGCAAGAAAAACCATGAAGATGCCAATCTCCTCGCAAATTATACTTAACCTCAATCAAATGGTTTCCTATATGTTAATTCATGCATTCCACCTCAACCCTTTATATCTCAATCTCTTTTTTTTGTCCCACAAGATGACACTTGATTACTCATGAATCTGTACCAGTGAAGTCTACAATTAAAAGCAGCAAAACTATTTGTCACTTTCTAAACAAAGCTAGCACTAAGCACTAAGTTAAGGACTACAACCACTATAGAAATTGTTAATTAGATTTTTCCAACACAATAAACGTGGAATACTTACATGAATTACTAGCACTCGACACTTCACCAATGGAATTTTATCAATGTTCTGCACATCAATAACCCAGAAGTAAGTTCAAGCACATAATAGCGAGTAGACATAATTCTCAAATCAAATGACATCAAGCATATAGGACATTTTTTAGAATTTCAGTTTGTAGAACAATTTTTTCAAATTGATTGAAAAGAGAAGGGAAAAAAACAATGCAGCAGCTAGTTTAAGTACTTGATCACTGAAAGTTGCACTGCACTATGTAAAGCTACCTGTTCTGTATGTCATATCCCCCTGCAGGGTGAAAAAATGACAGCTGCACTTGTGGGCTGGGCTTAGCTGTATACACACTTGTACCCATCCTTGGGTAGATAAATACAGATACACGGGCTTTTCTCAATGTTGCAACATTGGAATGCATACCTTCAACCTGAAAACATTGCACAAGAATAAATTCAATATTCAATGAAAGATGAAATTTTTTATCAGAAGAAAGATTGAAAATAAGAGTAATTAGATGAGGAAAAAAGGGGAAAAAAGAATTCTCTGGGAATGTTGAAGGATCAAGATTAAAACTGTTTGCATTAGTTAAATTCAATTATTTTGGAGAAAATGCAAATATAAAATGCCAAAAAACAAGTACCCAAAAAAAAAAGGAAAAGCAAGTCTCACCTTTTCATTTAGAAACTTATTCAGAGTCATGCAACTTGAAGTTTTCCCTTGTGCTTAATCAAATATTTTTCCCAATGTTGAAGCTTGGCACGACCTTGAGCCAGCTCAGAGCGGTATTTTTAGTCTCAACCGCTTAACAATCAACTGTTAATTTTAAAGGGTAAAGGAAAAGAAAGGAAGAAATGCTAGAACCATCAACAAAAACCACTACTGCATATAAAATATCAGCTCCATTTATGTTAATGGTATGCAATAACGAAACAAATAGAGACCATCCTCCACCAACAAAAAGAGTGGAAAGAAAAAGGAAATAGCAATCGACATACCAAAATCAGGTTAGAAATAGAGACTACCCTCTAGCATATTTATAGAATTTTCCATTCGCAAAGCCTCATCACAAATAGGTTATATCAATATGATATTGCTCATACTATAGAGAGAATATGCTTCTCGCTCATACTATACATACTATCATAGATATACGTGTATTAATTGTATATGTATATCCTCACCTCGAAATCAGCATTATGTATCAAAGACAACGACAACCAGAAAAAAGTTTAGACCTTGACATATAATTATACAGTTGGCTTCAACAAAAAATACTAGTAGCGTATATTAGGAAGTATAAATGAAATGAAACCATGCCAGTACCATATTTCAATCAGTATCCATTTATCAGAATCAAACACTACTATGGCATTTAACTAAATCGGGAGCAGCAGAAACCAATGACTCGGCTAAGTATCAGGATTGAGCCTAAACCTAGAATTTCAATGGTAAAATAGAGTGAATAAATTAGAAAAAGAATCGTGAGAGAAAGCATGCTTACGAATTGATAGGTTCTACCAAAGTTCTGCCTAAAGGCATAACTATTCAATATGCATCACCACTTCAGCAAAGCAAGTTGTGAGATCACCCTCATCCTGAGTTACCAAAATTTAGGTTACAAATAGAGACCATCCTCTAGCATATTTTTAGGCCTTCAGAACCAAGACATTAGGCTTTAGGCCTAACTTTGGTTAGTTAGCTTTCTTTCCTGTTTCTTTAATTTTTTTTAATTTGGTAGATTTCTTTCTTATTTCTTTAATTTTACTGCACCTCAAAAAAGGATATTAAAAAGTTTATGGCATTATATATAAATTTTTTGGTACATTTCTTTCTTGTTTCTTTATTGTTATTGTACCTTTAAAAGGGGTATTAAAAATTTTATGCAATTACATATATTTTTATTATAGTAAAGAATGTCAAATGACAATTCTATCTTCCATTTTTATACAACAACAAAAACTTACCCCAGACAATAACTTTGTTCTGAAGATCAGAGATCAACTCAAAGGACAAAGGGGAAAACACACTAACTAAATAAAAGAAGTATATACAATTAAATTGTGGTAAAATTTTCCATCATTCAATTTTTTCAGATTCCAGATGATTAATATAATCAACTGTATCAGGAGAGTAAGGTAAGACCCAAAATCGTAGCACCTATAAAGATGTGAGCCTATATTCAATCAATAAGAATCATATTAATTTTAGCAGTAAATGACTTATATGTATCAGTACTATTGCAAATTCCTAGCACCTATAAAGTTCAGCTACCAACCACATGCATCCACAACAACAAAATTGACATTTAGTGACGGATAAAATCCATAGGTAAAAGTTTAAAATCTGTCACCATAGTCTATTTTAGACTACTACTTCGGCACTTCCACCCGTCCTTTTTAATGGCATAGGTATATGCCTTTTGAAACGGAAAACATCCGTAGGTATATGTTTTATTGAAAATTTTGTTATTCCATAAGTAGAGACTTATAATCTATAATGAAAACTTATTCGTAGGTACATGTAATCCTAAGAATTATTAGTTATTAGTTACTAAAATTTAAATATAAAAATCATAAAAAAGACCAATAATTATTAACGGATACCCATTTATTAGTTATTAAAAGCTAAAAATTATCATTTATGGAAACTCATACAGTATACCAAAATATAAAAATGAGAATTAAACCTGTATTGAACATAGAAATGTAATAGGATTCATTCTTGGCAAAAAAAAAACATAAGATATAAAAAATATTGATATTACTTCAATGGCAATACAAGCAACCATTGCAATGGACATTCTGGAATTCACAAAAATACATCAGCTTAACAATAGAAAGTCAAAATTGCTACATATATATCTGACAGCTAAGAAAGTTTTGGGAGGAAAAATGTTTAACAGCTACCTCACATTTCCGAATCCTTCAAAATGAGAGATTTCCGCTGAAAGTATGATGACTTTAACTCCAGTCCTTGTGGACTCCCCTACCAAATATTTCACAGAATTATACTAGTCACGGCTACACTTCTAGGTTATATAATTTTTTCACAATCATACAAGTGTCATAATGCAATGTACCAAAACCAACACACAAAACAAAAACAAGTTTAAAAGATAAACATACAATGGTGTGACCACCAAATAGAGCAACAATATCTTGATCGCTAACCCCCATAGTAGTGCCAAATACACTCCTCAAATGGTCAGAACTGTAAGCAATCAAGAATCAAACTCTCAGCAAACAAGAGACCATCACAAGCATTTTTTCACCCTTTACAAGTCCAGAATACTAGCCCTTTATTTCATCAGGCAAGCGACCTCAGGTGGTGGCTCAGGCTTGTCCTGATCAAAAGAAAATACATCATCATTAGCCTCCAAAATAACAAAACGATTATGACACCATTGATGCAAAGAAGAGTACCACAACAAATCATGTACAATGATTTACCAGAATTTGTGTACACAATCACAAAATAGAATAAAAACTACAAATATTGTTCTTATATATATGATTGTCATTAGAGTGATTCAGTAATTCTACTCGAACTTTTCTACATATCAACTATCACAAAATCATGTAAACACAACTCAAAGGAAACTTAAAGCAAGAAAACAAAAAAATGAAGAAAATATGTGACCCTAGAAGAAGACATTTCAGTAGAAAAAATATAAAACACAAATATGATATAAAATCAATAAAGAGAGGCCGACAGTGGAAAAAAAATAAAACTTGCAATATACCTCTCTTCCCGGGTGAAAAGGAATTTCAGCTCCACTAGCGACCTTAACAGCAACAACACCACCCAATTGTGCTACCATAAAAAAACATTAAGCAGAAAACCACTCAAAAAATAAAGGATCACAATATTTCATATCAAATAAGGGAGAGCATGGGCATGAGCAGATGGCCTAGCAAAACTTTTTGGTGAATCCAAAGAAATTGTTGGAGGGAATACTTTGGTCCTTGGCTGGAAGAGAGAATGTGACTAAGTATAAGGGAGTGCCCCTCCCAGTGTTGAGAGAAAGACAGCAGCAGGAGCTAGGCCAGTTGCTGAGAATGCATGAAGGAGTTTTTAAAAGGGCCTACTGGATTGCCACCAAAAAGAGACCACGAGCATGATTGTATGAGGGACAAGGGCCAGTGAATGTTAGGCCCTATCGGTACCCCCATCATCAAAAGAACAAAATTGAGAGACAAGTCAAGGAGATGAAGGCTACAGGGATTATTCGGGACAGCCAGAGTTCATTTTCAAGTTCAGTAATTTTAGTCAAAAAGAAAGACAACTCGTGGTGAATGTGCGCAGATTACCGGGCTCTTAATAAGGTAACCGTTCCGGATAAATTCCCTGTTCCCGTCATAGATGAACTTTTAGATGAATTGCATGGGGCTCATTTCTTTTTCTAAATTGGACTTAAAATCCGGGTATCATCAAGTGAGGGTCAAGCCCGAAGATGTTTGTAGAACTGCGTTTCGGACTCATGAAGGGCATTATGAGTTCCTAGTAATGCCTTTTGGACTCATGAACACGCCCTCTACTTTCCAAGCATTGATGAACGACATATTCAAGCCTATATTGAGGAAATATGTCTTGGTGTTTTTTGATGACATACTTGTTTATAGTCATGATTGGGAGGAACATTTGAGTCACTTACATGCTGTTTTGGAGGTGCTGGAAAAGAATGGGTTGGTAGCCAACAGAAAGAAGTGTCATTTTGCTCAGTTGTCTATAGATTACTTGGGCCATCTAATTTCAGGCGCAGGGGCAGCTGTAGACCCCAGCAAAATCAGCAGTGTAATGAATTGGCCAATTCCGAAGAATGTGAAGGGAGTTAGGGGGTTCTTGGGGTTGACCTGGTATATCGAAAGTTCATCAAAGATTACGAGAAGATAGCTAAGCCTCTTACTGAATTGATTAAGAAGGAAGGGTTTAATTGGAATCCTATGGCTCAGCAAGCTTTTGATAAATTGAAGGAGAAATTAACTTCTGCTCCAGTTCTCGGGCTGCCTGACTTTGACAAGGAATTCCTTATAGAATGTGATGCTTCAGGTATGGGTGTTGGTGCTGTCCTAATGCAGGAGTGACAAGAGGTTGTCGAGACCTATCAAATAAAATAACCGGTTCACAAACTAATTTGTAGTATAGAGAATGAACCGAATCGTCTCTCAAGGATCCAAAAACAAAGATTTAATTAGATCAAGATAATTAGAAAAGGGGGGGTTTTGTTGTTGATTAACAAGATTAATAAAAGTAGGAGATTCAAAGTTGTAAACAAATATAAAGAAACAACCAATCCAAGGAAATTTACCGATCTTGAGTTTAACTCATCATTGATCACAAGGAATTCACTTAATTGCTAACCAAGTTCTTGGCCTTAGATCACATCAAGAAGCCTTAACATGATCCAAGAATTCTTTACTAGATAAGCATCTAGGATTTGATTAACCAAGGTTAGATAAAGTAAGCACCATCCAACATAGATTAACTTAAGATCTAGAATTTAACCAAGCTAAACAATCTATCAAAAAGCTTTAATACATTGTTTAATCTTTATGATCCTCTTTGAATACATGATAATAAAGCTACTACCACATCAACATCTAAATCAAATTAAGCAATTTAATCTAGATAAAAATCAAAAGAGGAAGAAGAGAAACTTGAATAACAATTAAGCAATATGAACAAGTAAACCAAGATCTCCAAATTAAACAACAAGATGGCTAATCCCTTGGATTGATTATGAGAGCCTAGCCTTCCATGGATGGGAAGGAAGAACTCAGAATTTAAAGAACAAAAACGAAATTGCAAAGAGAATGGAGAAGAAGAGAAAGAAAACTCTCACAAATACTTAAACTTTCTTGAAACTTACTTCTAAATTGAATGCCTCTAATACAAAGAGGTTGGGTCTATTTATACTAATCCTAGAAGCCAATTTGTACATGTACATAATCTAAATACAAGCTATAAGAATCTGAAATTTGTCAAAAATGGAAGCTTGATGCATGGTTGGTGGGTTGGTGCATGGTAGGTGGGTTGGTGTATGGTTGGTGGCTTTTAGTCAACAACTCTTATCCGACTTCTGGCTTCAAATTCATCACCTAGACGGTGTATTTTGGCTTGGATGTCTTCATCAAAGTTGTAGCCAGTTGTCTCCTTGAAAATCTCCAATTTGAATCATGTCATTTGGACTTTTAGAACTCCAGAAATGCCAAAAACACTTCACCTACCTCAAGTTAGGTTGGAAGAACGTGTTTCCAAATTCAGACCAACTTGTAGCTTCTGAAGCATGCCTAAAACGACATCTATTGACAAAATGGTCTTCATTGAAGTTGGAGATATGGGTCTTATCTTTCAAGTGACCAAGTTTCAGCCCAAGAGGAGGCCTATAACCCACTATATAGTCCAATATGTGCATACTGCCCAGATGGTTCCGTGACAGCAAACCCACTCTGCATTGCAGGGAAATTTTGGACCCTTAGCATTCCGATCCAGCTCTTGAGTTCTTCATGAAACTTGTAGAGCATTGTCTTAGCTTTCCAAAGACACCAAGATCACCTCAATTGGATCACCGAGTCCCAAGTTATGACCTAACCAAGGAAGAAAGGTCAAAATGCATCAAAATCCGAAAATTATTCAATATTTGCATTAAAGCCCAATGAAGCCCAACAACATTAAACTCATCTAAAGTACTAATATTGGGCACAATAAACATCTAATAATGCCTAATACAAAGCTAACATAAGTGTCTCAAATTGATTGATCAAGGAGGGAAAACCTTTAGCTTTCTTTAGTAAAGCATTTGGTACTAGGAATTTATCAAAATCGGCCTATGAGAAAGAGTTGATGGCGGTTGTCATGGCAATCCAACACTAGCGCCCTTATTTGTTGGGAAGGCACTTCAAGGTGTCAACTGATCAGAAAAGCCTGTAAGAAGCTACTACAGCAACGAATTTCAACCACGGACCAGCAAAACTGGATTGCCAAATTGTTGGGTTATAGCTTTGATATAATGTACAAACCAAGGGTTGAAAACAGAGGGTCTGATGCCCTCTCACGGGTTAATGAGGCAGCTGAGTTGCAATTTTTGGTGTCCTACCCGAAGTGGGAAGAGGGAACACAGTTGCTGGAAGAAGTCCACAAAGATCCTTTCTTGCTTAAAATAATTGATGAAGTCAAGAGGGATGTAGGGAAGAAGCCTGGTTTCACTTACAGACAGGGTATTATATTATGAGGGGAGGTTAGTGATTTCTGCACAGTCTGAAATAATTCTTAAACTACTCCATGAATTTCATGCAGCCCCACAAGGAGGACATTCAGGTTTCTATTGAACCTATCGTCGTTTGGCAGCAAATGTTTATTGGGTGGGCATGAAGGGACAGATTCAAAATTGTCAGAGCTTGTGATGTGTGTCAGAGACAAAAGTATCTTGCTACTTCCCCTGGGGGTCTTCTCAGCCTTTTAACAGTCCCAGAATTGGTATGGGAGGAGGTGTCAATGGACTTTATTACAGGCCTTCCTAAGTCTAAGGGGTACGAAGCTGTGTTTGTAGTGGTAGATAGGATGTCAAAATATAGCCACTTCATCCCACTCAAGCATCCATACACGGCCCGTACAGTAGCAGAGGGATTCACCAAGGAGATTATTCGGCTTCATGGCATGCCAGCACTGTAGTGAGTGACAGAGACCCAGTGTTTCTTAGTAACTTCTGGAGAGAGTTATTCAGAATGTAGGGAACTCAGCTGAAAATGAGTTCCGCATACCATCTCAAGTCGGATGGTCAAACTGAAGTGGTGAACCGATGTTTTGAGACGTATCTCAAGTGCTTTATAGCAGATCAGCCCAAAACCTGGTCATTCTGGTTGCATTGGACAGAATATTGGTTTAATACCACTTATCATGCAGGACAGGGAGCACTCCTTTTGAGGTCGTCTATGGAAAGAAGCCACCAGTCATTGCTAGGCTTATGCGGGGTGAAACAAAAGTGGTAGCAGTTCAGTTGGAATTAATTGTGCGTGATGAAGCTTTGAAACACCTCAAGTTCCATTTGCAGAAGGCTCAAGAAAGGATAAAGTCTCAGGCTGACAATCATAGAATGGAAAGGAGTTTTGAGGTAGGGGAATAGGTATTTCTCAAACTGAGACCCCACAGGCAGAATACAGTGGTTGCCCGCATCAATGCAAAATTGGCTGCCAGGTTCTATGGACCTTACAAAATTCTGGAAGAGGATAGGAGCCGTTGCATACAAGCCCAAGCTTCCTGAGGGGGCTAAAGTGCACCCTGTGTTTCATGTGTCACTTCTCAAGAAAGCTGTGGGGAATTACCAAGTGGAGGAGGAGCTGCCACAAGAATTAGATGGGTCCTTTCCTGGAACGTTTGAGCCAGAAAATATCCTGGCTACCCGTACTGTGAAGCAAGGAGGAGAAGATGTGTGTCAAGTGCTAGTGCAGTGGCAGGGCAGATTAGCAGAAGAGGCAACATGGGAGGATGCACTTAATATTAAGAGTCAATTCCGCAATTTCAAACATGGGGACAAGGTTGCAGTTCAAGAGGGGAGTATTGTTGGGACCTCTACAAAAGCAATTGGGCCTGATATGCACATGGTACAGCAGAATGCACAAAAGACCAAAATATGGCAAGTGTACACCCGTAGGGTGAAGAAGGGGGGTGAGGGACTTAAATGAGTTCTGCTGCGCAGGCAGCTTCAGTTAGAAAGAGAGAGCGAGTAACTGTTTTCTGTTTTCATCATTGCGATAAAAAGGGGAATTTGGTCTTGTAGTGGGGCATCGGAAAAGAACCTTTCAGTTAGTGAGAATGGGGAGCTCATGCTCTCTGTAGGGGCCTAGCCCTGTGGCAGGTTGAGGTTTCCTCATCTGTAAATTCCCCTTGTTTCCATCTAATAAAATTCATACCTCTCTCTCAATTGTCTTACTGTTTTATTGCGCTGTGTGTGAGTTTTAGTCCCTAACAAACTGGTTACCCAGCAATCAGAGATGCAACATATAAAGAGTTAGAAGTAGTCATATGAGAGACCATGCTAACTCTCGAGACATATAAATATTAGTTCTAACTGCTAAGCATTTGAAACCCAAGATAATAAAACATACGAAGTTGCATCATCATAGTCTCTCTTCCTCTCCAGTATCCCATAAAATTTGGAAGTGAACTGCATTGATAAATATGTTATTCTTACTATCTCTGTAGTCTACTAAGTATACCAAGTCCTCCCAGTTGCATGTAAGGCAGATTTCTGAAGAACACAAATAACCTTTCAATTCTAAATGGCATTCTTCATCTTAAAAAGACATTGACCATAACTTTTCAAGTTGGATATTTGCAATGACATTAATATTTGAAGTGAGGTTGCATCAAGCATAAAAAAATGTTATATGAAGAAAAGACATTAAACTGAAAATCATCTCAAAAAGTAAAATTTGAGCACTGGAACTTGAAATGTTTTTGTAAATTTTATGAACACCAGGCTCAAGCAAATAGCATAGAGTAAAGTTATTGTATGATAACTTCATACTTAAAGCAAGCAGTAGGATCTCACAGATTGTCAGCGTTAGACTATTGTTATCAAGATTACATTCTTTGGAGTTTCTCCTTTATTTAGAATACTCACTTGAGATTACCCAAGTAATTTACACAAATAATGGCTTCTTACAAGACATATCACAGATAAGTACAACAAAGAGTATTGTTTAGCAAAAAGAAGTAGAAATGTTACCTTGAGCAATAGAGATACTCTTTCAATCATCAAGTTGTAGGTTCTTGAATCCCTAATAATTTACATAGAAAAGGCTTGTTAGAATCACAGATCAGATTTTCCTTACTCATAATATTTTTACCCACAATGCCATAAACACACAAAAAATATCTAACACCAAAAGTCAGCTCTCAACAATATCACATTTGCTTTTTCCCACAGCCCATAATCTTATCCCCAAATACCAAAGACAATATAAAATGAAATACTAACCCCACCAAAGTTGTGATTTTGACCCAATATTAGCTCTCAAACTTGTCCCACTGAAACTACTGCAGATCATATCATTACATAAAGGAATCTACAAAGAATAGTGAAAAAAGCACACGTCAACCTTTACCTGTGAAACCAATGGAGAAGAAAATATAACATTATCTAATTGGGAAGGATGCTTTGACCATGGCAGCCTTGACCCAAAACTTTTAAGCAATGTATGCATATTTTCATACAAACGATGCTTTCAAAATTCCCATAAAACAAAATTCCAGTATGATAGCCAGGGAGGGCGTAGGCATGCTTTCTATAAAGGATGACTTATCTTCTTTTATTTTCTTTCCTTTCAGACTAAATAAAATACACTATTTTGATTGCTCAATGACCAGATTTGCTACCAACTCAACATTACGTAAAACAATTAGACATAACTAACAGTTAATGCACATAGAGAGCATTTGGAAAGATGAAGTCACAATGTTGATCATAGAATTAAAACAACATTTTTTGTGATACATCACAGGATGGGTCAAGTAAACCCCAGTAATAGAAGTCCCTATAAATAATTATCATATGTAGATTAAATATATTTTTAGTGCACAGAACGTAAGTGTGTGTATGCTGATAATTATAGTTTCTTTTCACTTTTTCTTATGGCTAGTGACCAGTATATGATACAAAATAATCTTTGTCTGCCACGAATATAATGTCACCAAACCACATTCCCATTTAATTTGAAGTTTTATAAGGTTGTAATGGAACTTATAAGGTGAAGGAAGGGAACAATATAGATAATAGCAGGTTAAAACCAAAGAGAATAAAAGAGCATTGAGGAGTAATTCAAGTAGAAAGAATAATTTTTTTTTTTTACCCAAAACCATAAAATGCTCATTCTCTTCACACATTCCTTCCTTTTTCTATTCTTTTTTTTTTCTTTTTTCTTTTTGTACCAAGCATTTCGTATCAGCACACCAATTCCCCCACACTTAAATCATTGCAAGCAAAAGAACTCCTCAAATAAGAAAATCAATGCTCTCCCATTCCCTAAGGTAAGGTAAAACATGGTTTTTCGCTCAAAGCTTGTAATGAGCTAAGAACAAAGAATAGGCAAATAGGTTTAGAGGGAGTTAATAATTGGATAAATGCAAGGTAGGTTTATTTGGCCAAAGCAGCTAAGTCAAGAAAAAATGCCTCTGTCATTTTCATGCAACATACAGACCAATGTAATCTCAAATCGATTCAATGCAAGTTCTAGAAAATAAATTCATAATTGACATCACTCATGAAAGAAAATAACCAAGTGTAAGTATCAAACTTGGAAAAGCCCAAAACTCACAAAGGTATGGAACATTCACTCAATTCAACCATGCCTTCTTCCTAATATCCACAATCATATACACATGTATATCATGAAAATGATTCAACTATAAACTGTTTTGCATACTTTTATCATCAATTAAGCTCAGATTCAGCACATGCTTGTATCAAAATCAATTGAAAAGATCAAAATTTTGTGTGTGTGTGTTTTTATTTTTTTTTTATTTTTTTATTTTTTTATATTTTTATTTTTTTTTAATATATATACAAGAACAAAGATGATTTAAGACCTATTATGAAATGCAAGTTAAGATGCGTCTCAAGAGCAAAACTACTCCTTACTCTGCCATCATACATATAAAAATTTAGTAAAAATAAATATTATTTTTTTTTTTTTTTTTTTAACTAAACTATGTACATGGTAATGTCAACTATCCCTCCCCCCAACTAATTAAAGACATTGTCCCCAATGTCAAAATAAAGATAGGTAGAGTGTAGAAGGTCTTACCAGAAAACTGCAAATCGGGCCTGAAATAAGAAAAATTACAAAAAACTAAAACCATAAGAGAAAACAAAAATTCACAAAGACAAAGTCAAATCAAGTTTTTGCTTTTGTCAGCTGCCTTGTTCCCAATTCCGTGGAGCCATTGCTGATCACGTTGTGGTACAAATGCATTGAGTTGATCGAGCAATTGTTCGGGAGTTGTAGCGATTACAAGACTTTGACGTGTCGCCAGTGAGATGAACCTTTTTCTACAAAGATGATCAAGAAAACAAAACAAACTGTCATAAAAACCATTAACATTTAATATACCTATGGGTTTTTGGTGAAAGTTCTCATTGTGACTGTGATGTAATTTGAAAGAGTTCTTCCAAAGTTTCAAAACCACCGTAGGGCAATAAAGGCATCGGCATTGGCGATCATAATGTTCATGCGTTGGTGCATGCAAAATACTATTACTTCATCCCCTAATGTTTTTCCAATGGGCTTCTTTGGTCGATAAAGGACTGGGAATGACACCAAGGACTTTGCCACCTCCTAAATGTGCAGCAGCTTGCTACACAACCCATTAACCCAAGACTACCTCCTCCATAAACTAAACGGATTTCTCTCTCGCCTAGCACTCGACCAAGATGGTGTGCAATATTTACAAACTCTTTATCTTTCCCAGGATTAGATCCACAAAAGACACAAACACTCTTGATCCGACGAACTGAAGTGACTTCCATTTTTTTCTCTTTGTTTTTTTTTTTTCGTACTCTCACCTTATCAATGATCTGAAGAGAGCAAAGTGCATTATTTAAAGGCATCAAAACTCAAAGGTAATAATTACACCTATAAAGGAGGGGTAGATCCGTGTGTCAGGTAAGTTTGAAAATAAGCACAACAATGATAATAGCTATATGACAATGATAAAAGACTAATCTATATGTGTCAGAAGAAGTTTGAAAATATGCAACGCATATTTCAAAAAAATACGGCTATTTTTTTTTTTTTTGAATTTTTTTTTTTTGAATTTTTTTTTTTTTGATTTTTTGATTTTTTGATGATTTTTTTTAATAAACAGGAAAAAAAATAAAATAAAATAAAAAATAAAAAAAAATACTTACAGGAGGTGTGATTGTGGCTCACATTTTCCTCTGGTTTTACGTCCAGTAACGTCTTGAAGCTCTCTATGGGCCGATGGTCAGCTTCCCATCCAATTTTCTTAAAAATTGGCAAACAGGGTCTTTTTGAGTCAGATTCCCGAGACTATAACGTTCATGTTCATCTTGGAATATTGGCCATAAATCGAGAAGTACTCTCTGCACATCTCCACTAGGATGCGTCTCAAGAGTCAATAGAATGTTATCTAAAGACTCCTTACTCATGCCATCCTTTATGAAGTTAATTTTATCATCTCGGTTTATAGACGTCATTCCAATTGATTTGCATTTTGTGTTACAGGTCCATCTTGCACATTTATAGCAGACTCGTAACCTTTTTGCTCTTCTCTTCTTTGCATATGAACTTTTGCCTAGCCCTAGCATATATGAAACAAGAGCGTCAGAAAATTCACCTCTGAGTCGGACCTTTGCTTCGATCAACCAGCGTATATCCGCAGGGATGCCTTTGTGCATAAGCATCCTTAATCTCTCAAACCTTGCACAATAAATGTTAGTTAAAGCATTTTGAGGGAGAGAAGGGAATTGCTTGCGGAGATTAAAAAGCTGATTATCCATTTCGAAAGAAAGAAGACAGAGAGAGAAAAAAAAATTGAGTAAAATTATGTACAGATTTCAGTGTTTGTGGGTAACTGAAGGGACCGAAAAAGATTTTCACGGAGTACCGTTATCCGCCATTTAACCGGTGAAAAATCATCTGTCAAAGAAAAATAAACAAAATTAAGACAGAAAAATCAAACTCTGATAGATTTTCTCACTTGGCACCGATTTTCTGTCTCGATTCTTGTGACAACAAATAAGTCAAAGTTAGAAAGAGGAAAGAGTTAGAAAACTTGGGATACCGCCCAAGAAGCGCTACTTTTAATGTCCTTAGCCAGCGTGATTGAAGATTTTGCACGAGCGATGGGTCCTCCCCAATAATGATTCAATTTCTGGCAATTGACATTAATCGTGGCTTTTCTTTTCTATTTTTTTTTTCTTCTTTTTTTTTTTCTTTTGTCTTCTTTTTTTTTTTCTTTTTTTTTCTTTTGGTTCAACACAGTAGTGATCAATCATGGTAGAGGGCATCCTGCAGTTGAACTTCCTCCACGAGGTTCTCTTGAGCTCCTTCATAAAAAATTTTGAGGCGGTGTCCATTAACTTTGAACACTTTGTTGGTGGCTTCACTCTTAATTTCCACTGCACCATGAGGAAAAATGTTAGTGACAACAAACGGACCGTCCCACCTAGACCTTAATTTACTGTGCATCAACTTAAGGCGAGAATTAAACAAGAGAACTTTTTGCCCAACTGAAAACTCCTTCCGAAGAATAAACTTATCATGGAAGGCTTTGGTTTTTTCTTTGTAGAGTCGGGAGCTCTCATAGGCATCTAGGCGGATCTCTTCCAATTCCTGTAACTGCAACTTCCGCTCTATGCCGCCTCAGGCCAAATTCATGTTGCATTGCTTCACATGACCCAATATGCTTTGTGCTCAATTTCTATCGGGTAAGTGGCATGCCTTACCATAGACTATCCGATATGGAGACATCCCGATTGGAGTTTTGTAAGCGGTCTGGTAAGCCCAAAGAGCATCCTCAAGCCTCATGCTCCAATCCTTCCGATTAGGTTGGACTGCTTTTTTCAAGTATGCGCTTGATCTCTCTATTGGAGACCTCGGCTTGACCATTAGTCCGGGATGGTAAGGTGTAGAAACTTTATGCAACACGCCATATTTTCTCATCAATCCCTCCATGCTCCGGATTCTGAGAAATGGGTGCCTTGATCAGCGATGATAGCTCTCGGGATTCCAAACTGCAGAAAATCTGTGATCTAACAAAATCCACAACAACTTTGGAATCATCATCCGAGTGGCTTTAGCCTCCACCCATTTTGATACATAATCAATACTAGCAAAATGTAAACATAACCAAAGGAAACAGAAAAGGTCCCATGAAATCAATACCCCATACGTCAAAGATTTCACAATACAAGAGAGGTTGCTTTGGGGCATCTCATTCTGCGAGAAATGTTCCCTGTTCTCCGACACTCGTTCACAAGACTTACGTAACAAATATGCATCATGAAACAAGGTAGGCCAATATAACCCAGAGTCTAAAACTTTCCTAGCTGTACGTTGAGGCCCAAAATGTCCACCACATGCAAATGTATGACAAAAGCTAAGAACAGAATGAAACTCTTGATTAGGCACACATCGCCTAATAATTTGGTCACTACAAAATCGCCACGAGATATGGATCATCCCACACATAATATTTTGATTCACTCTTAAGTTTATAAATTTGTGCACGAGTGAAATGTGAGGGAAAAGCTGTAGCAACCAAGAAATTCACCATATCAAAGAAACCAAGGGAAGGTGTTCTTACCTTGCAGTGCATAAGTCGCTCATCCGGGAAGGAGTCCCGCACAGGGAAGGGATACGAATCCCTTTCAATGCGGCTCAAATGATCCGCCACTAGGTTCTCTCGCTCCACTCTTGTCACGAATCTCTATGTGAAACTCTTGGAGCAGTAGCATCCATCTTATTAGTCGGGGCTTTGCATCGGCTTCTTCAAAAGGAACTCAGTCGCATGATCGGTAAACACAACAACCTTAGAACCAAGCAAATATGATCTAAACTTATCCAAAGCAAAAACAATGGCTAAAAGTTCTTTTTCGGTTGTGGTATAGTTGGCACGAGCAAAGATCTAGAGTTACGGAAGCATAGTATATCACATGAGAAGCTTTCCCCACTCTGTGCCAAGATCGCTCCTACCGCATAGTTAGAAGCATCACACATTAACTCAAATGGCAATGTCCAAATGTGTGGTGGATGATAGGGGTACTAGTCAAGGCACTGCTTCAAGTGGTTGAAAGTCGCCTTGCACTTGTCATCAAAATTGAACTCCACATCTTTCTGCAGAATCGGGAAAGTGGAAGAGCAATCTTCTTTGAAGTCGGCAATGAAGCGCTGTAGAAACCTGCATGACCAAGAAAAGAACGCACTTCCCGCACGCATGTGGGGTAAGATAGACAAGTAATTACATCAATCTTGGCAGGATCTACCTCAATGCCCTTCTTGGATACTACATGGCCTAAAACTATACCTGTTCTACCATAAAATGGCATTTCTCAAAATTTAGCACAAGGTTAGTCTCAATGCATCTTTGCGATTACTCTAGATAGGTCAAGCTAAACATGAATCAAAAGAAGAACCATAGACAGTAAAGTCATCCATAAATACCTCCATGCACTCCTCTAAGAAATCGAGAAAATATGCTCACCATGCACCGGAAGGTACCAGGGGGCATTGCAGATGCCGAAGGGCATCCTGCTGTAACCAAAGTTCCCGAAGGGACAATGAAATGTGGAATTCTCCAGAACCTCCGGTGCAATGTGGATTTGGAAGTATCCAGTATAGCCATCTAAAAAGCAGTAATGGGACTTACCAGCCAACCGTTCCAGCATCTGATCAATGAACGGAAAGGGGTAATGATCTTTCCGAGTGGCTTGGTTGAGACGTCTGTAGTCAATGCAGACTCTCCGGCTATTCTCGCACTCGGGTTGGAATGAGCTCATTCTTACGGTTGGCCACAACAGTCACCCCGGATTTCTTTGGAACTACTTGCAGGACTCACCCACTTGTGTCGAGAGATGGGATAGATAATGCCACTGCAGAGCTTGGTCACTTCTTTTTTCACCACCTCTAGAATGAGTTGATTCAGTATACTCTGGGGTTGTCTAACTGGTTTCGTTTCCTCCTCAAGTAATATCCTCGTGCATGCATGTGGAGGGGTTAATACCAGGAATGTCCTGCAAGTGTCCAACCAATTGCCCTTTTGTGTTGCTTCAAGACTTCCAATAACTGCGGTTTCTTGCTCGAGGTTGGAGGTGTTTGGCCATTATCACCGGGAGCTTCTCATCCTCTTCCAAGAATGCATACTTCAAATGCTCGGGCAAGGGCTTAAGTTCAATGGAGGGTGGTTCTTTGGGTCGACGGTACTAGTTTTGGAACCGAAACTAAATCGCTAAATTCTCGGCCGATTGCACTGTACTGCAAGTCGTGCACAATCTTGCAAAACAACATCATCATATCCTATGGAATCAAAAGAATCACACTTAGCGGCAGGATGAATGATAACATCATTCATAACAACATCATTGCCATTAATAATGTAAAGCAGAATCATCAATGTCACAGAATTAACAACAAAGACATGATAAGTATGTAGAAATCTCAAAGACAAGTCGCACACATTGTAGTGGGTTTACAACCAAAAAGTCCAAAGCGGCAGAACAAGTATCACAAGCTATGCTATCGGTGTATCCTACAATTTCAGAAACTACGCCAACATATCAAAGATGCATATCATCAACCAAGAAATCAATGACATCAAAATGAAAAGCAGAATGATCCTCTAAAGGGTATTTCATGGCATCAAAAATGTTAAACTCGAATGATATCATCACCAAATTCCATGGAAAGGGTACAAAGATGCACATCAATCTTAGTTTTAGCGTTTTCAAAAATGGCCTACCTAAGATCAATGGGGGTGGGGAAGAGGCGATTCATCTTCCATATTCAACACATAAAAATCACCGGGAATATTAAATTATGTACCGAACCAACGTCCTCCAACACTCCTGCAGGTTGTGCAAAGTGCTCAGGTTTGCTAATCGAATGACAATGCCGTAGGCTTTAGCTCTCCCATATGCAAGGAAGTGTAAACTGACTTTGGCATTACATTGATGGAGGCTCCCAAGTCTAGCAAGGCATGAGTGAACTGTTGGTGCCCTATGGTGCAAGGGATGGTAAAAGTGCCTGGATCCTTGCATTTGGGAGGCAAGTTGGACTGAATCAAAGCAGAGACATTTCTCCCCATACTCACTTTTTCAGTGCCCTTTAGCTTCCTTTTATGGGTGCACATCTCTTTCAAGAACTTGGCATACTTGGGGATTTGTTTAATTGCCTCCAAGAGAGGTATATTCACCTCAACCTTCTGAAAAGTCTCCATAATTTCCTTATCCAAGTCTGTTTCAACCATATGCCTCAGATTTGTATCATTCGGTTGGGAAAAGGAAGAGGAATGTTGGAACTCGACTTTTTGGATGCTCACTTTTCTCATCTTGAATTTTCTCGTCAACTGCCGATTTGATCTAATTTTCTCGCTTGGTCGTTGTAGGATCATTTGTTCTTGAATCTGCATCTGACATACGAATTAGTCGCAGAACTTGAAGTTCTTTGTAGAATCTTGTTTCTCACGGGCCAAGGGTAGAATGCGGAAGTATCTGCTTTGCCTTGGTCCATTGATTTGCTTACCAGCTGCGTAAAGCTATAGCACTAACATTGCCTCTAGGATTTGGAGTGGTTTGAGAGGGTAATTGGCCATAACCCCGTGACTTTAATTCATGAATTGATGTGGCAAGTTGACCAATTTGAGTCTCCAAGTTCAATGGTGGTTTCAGTTCTCTGTTGAAACCGGATGTTATTGGTGGCCAACTGTTTCACCAAATCCTCCAATGAGGGCTCGATTTTGTGGCTACAGGACCTTCTTCTTTGGAATGGTGGTCTACTTGGTCCAAAGATGTGGTCGAAACCGATTTGTCCTTGCTTGCTTTGGAATGGTGGTCTATCTTGGTTTGGTGGTCACGATTTGATGCATTCCCATATCTCGATTGGGATGGTCCCTCCACCAGGGTTGTAAGTGTTGGAGAATGGATCATATTTCGTTGTTCTTCACGATGGAATTGTGGCTTCCCAGAAATATACCAAGTGCGACACCATTGGTCTTGAAACTTCGTAATCATCTTGCAATGTGGGGCACGAATCAGTAGGATGAGAGGAACTAGAACATATGCTACAAACTCTTGCAGGGGTTTGCACACGTGGTTCTGTTGTCCTATTGCCATCCTGTCTAACCAAAGAAGTGAGCTCATCCAATCTATGTTCCATCCTTTGTTGATCGGCATGTGAAGAGGTATTAACTTCATTGACTATTCTCGTTGCAAAGACCCATTCGAAAGTACCAAATTGCCGAGAATTTGCCGCCATGTTTGCAATTAAGTTTCTCGGCAAGAAATGGAGTTTTATCTACCAATGCTCCACCACTTGCGCATCAATCATACTCCTTTCCATTGGCATCAATCCTTCATAGAAGTATTGGATCGGATTGATCACTAATTTGATGGTGTGGGCAGACTTGAGCATAATTTCTTGAATCTCTCCCAATACTCATGGAGAGTTTCACCACCGATTTGCCTTATGCCACAAATATCTTTCCTTATTGCAGCAGCTTCTTGATGCAGGAAAGAACTTTTCCGTAAATAATCTTTTCATGTCATTCCAAGAAGTGATGGCGGCAGGTTGTAAGTAATACAACCAATCCTTAGCAAAGACCATCCAAGGAGAAAGGAAAGGCCCTTAGCTTGATGTGATCTTCACTATTCCATGAGGTTTCATGGTGGAGCAGATAACATGGAACTCCTTCAAATGCTTATGTGGATCTTCACCGCAAGACCATGAAACTTGGGCGACAAGTGTATCAATCCGCATTTCAACTCAAAATCAACATTAAGTTCAGGATATTGAATGCACAAAGGTTGAAAATTCACATCAGTGCAGACCAATTCCTTAAGGGTCCTATTGTTATAGTCAGCCATAGTAAAATCAACGGACTCGATGCTCGGACACGAAGTACTAATGTATGGACTCAACAGGATTAAAAGAGTCAACAAGATTAGGTGCAATGTCAAGTTCAAGCCCAATTCCAGAAGTAATTCTATTAGCTCTATGAATGCTACTACCAGTCCTATGAATTCTATAAAGTGTATGAAATGTTCTATCAATTTCAGGATCAAATGAATGCAAGGTACCGAGGATCGAGATCTAGTCATACAAAGATGCGCTTCATAAGAAGGTATTAGAAAAGCAATAACAACTAAAACACTAAAAATTCCAAAAACAAATACTCCAAAAAATTAAACAAAAATAAAAACAGTATCAAATGAATTTTAAAAATTATGGAACCACCACAGGATAAAATCTACACAAAAATGCTATCCAACAAAATAATAAAAAATCTTAAAAAATTGAAAAAGTGGTCTAAACGATGGAATTTGGCAAAAATAAGGGTGACCTCACTGTATACAGTGAGCCTTTCTCAGAATAATATTTTCCATTTGTGTACCAAAATTCAGATCAATCTGAGATGCCCGAACCAAAATTCTTGACACAACGCCCTTTATCCAATTTCAGCCGAATCCCACTTGAAAAAGCTTCAAAAACAAAACAAACACATTTGTTAGAGTTAGATGGGATCTTGAAATGATCAAATAGTTGCCTTGGATCCCCGGCAACGGCGCCAAATTTGACAAGAGGTTGTCGAGACCTATCAAATAAAATAACCGGTTCACAAACTAATTTGTAGTATAGAGAATGAACCGAATCGTCTCTCAAGGATCCAAAAACAAAGATTTAATTAGATCAAGATAATTAGAAAAGGGGGGTTTTGTTGTTGATTAACAAGATTAATAAAAGTAGGAGATTCAAAGTTGTAAACAAATATAAAGAAACAACCAATCCAAGGAAATTTACCGATCTTGAGTTTAACTCATCATTGATCACAAGGAATTCACTTAATTGCTAACCAAGTTCTTGGCCTTAGATCACATCAAGAAGCCTTAACATGATCCAAGAATTCTTTACTAGATAAGCATCTAGGATTTGATTAACCAAGGTTAGATAAAGTAAGCACCATCCAACATAGATTAACTTAAGATCTAGAATTTAACCAAGCTAAACAATCTATCAAAAAGCTTTAATACATTGTTTAATCTTTATGATCCTCTTTGAATACATGATAATAAAGCTACTACCACATCAACATCTAAATCAAATTAAGCAATTTAATCTAGATAAAAATCAAAAGAGGAAGAAGAGAAACTTGAATAACAATTAAGCAATATGAACAAGTAAACCAAGATCTCCAAATTAAACAACAAGATGGCTAATCCCTTGGATTGATTATGAGAGCCTAGCCTTCCATGGATGGGAAGGAAGAACTCAGAATTTAAAGAACAAAAACGAAATTGCAAAGAGAATGGAGAAGAAGAGAAAGAAAACTCTCACAAATACTTAAACTTTCTTGAAACTTACTTCTAAATTGAATGCCTCTAATACAAAGAGGTTGGGTCTATTTATACTAATCCTAGAAGCCAATTTGTACATGTACATAATCTAAATACAAGCTATAAGAATCTGAAATTTGTCAAAAATGGAAGCTTGATGCATGGTTGGTGGGTTGGTGCATGGTAGGTGGGTTGGTGTATGGTTGGTGGCTTTTAGTCAACAACTCTTATCCGACTTCTGGCTTCAAATTCATCACCTAGACGGTGTATTTTGGCTTGGATGTCTTCATCAAAGTTGTAGCCAGTTGTCTCCTTGAAAATCTCCAATTTGAATCATGTCATTTGGACTTTTAGAACTCCAGAAATGCCAAAAACACTTCACCTACCTCAAGTTAGGTTGGAAGAACGTGTTTCCAAATTCAGACCAACTTGTAGCTTCTGAAGCATGCCTAAAACGACATCTATTGACAAAATGGTCTTCATTGAAGTTGGAGATATGGGTCTTATCTTTCAAGTGACCAAGTTTCAGCCCAAGAGGAGGCCTATAACCCACTATATAGTCCAATATGTGCATACTGCCCAGATGGTTCCGTGACAGCAAACCCACTCTGCATTGCAGGGAAATTTTGGACCCTTAGCATTCCGATCCAGCTCTTGAGTTCTTCATGAAACTTGTAGAGCATTGTCTTAGCTTTCCAAAGACACCAAGATCACCTCAATTGGATCACCGAGTCCCAAGTTATGACCTAACCAAGGAAGAAAGGTCAAAATGCATCAAAATCCGAAAATTATTCAATATTTGCATTAAAGCCCAATGAAGCCCAACAACATTAAACTCATCTAAAGTACTAATATTGGGCACAATAAACATCTAATAATGCCTAATACAAAGCTAACATAAGTGTCTCAAATTGATTGATCAAGGAGGGAAAACCTTTAGCTTTCTTTAGTAAAGCATTTGGTACTAGGAATTTATCAAAATCGGCCTATGAGAAAGAGTTGATGGCGGTTGTCATGGCAATCCAACACTAGCGCCCTTATTTGTTGGGAAGGCACTTCAAGGTGTCAACTGATCAGAAAAGCCTGTAAGAAGCTACTACAGCAACGAATTTCAACCACGGACCAGCAAAACTGGATTGCCAAATTGTTGGGTTATAGCTTTGATATAATGTACAAACCAAGGGTTGAAAACAGAGGGTCTGATGCCCTCTCACGGGTTAATGAGGCAGCTGAGTTGCAATTTTTGGTGTCCTACCCGAAGTGGGAAGAGGGAACACAGTTGCTGGAAGAAGTCCACAAAGATCCTTTCTTGCTTAAAATAATTGATGAAGTCAAGAGGGATGTAGGGAAGAAGCCTGGTTTCACTTACAGACAGGGTATTATATTATGAGGGGAGGTTAGTGATTTCTGCACAGTCTGAAATAATTCTTAAACTACTCCATGAATTTCATGCAGCCCCACAAGGAGGACATTCAGGTTTCTATTGAACCTATCGTCGTTTGGCAGCAAATGTTTATTGGGTGGGCATGAAGGGACAGATTCAAAATTGTCAGAGCTTGTGATGTGTGTCAGAGACAAAAGTATCTTGCTACTTCCCCTGGGGGTCTTCTCAGCCTTTTAACAGTCCCAGAATTGGTATGGGAGGAGGTGTCAATGGACTTTATTACAGGCCTTCCTAAGTCTAAGGGGTACGAAGCTGTGTTTGTAGTGGTAGATAGGATGTCAAAATATAGCCACTTCATCCCACTCAAGCATCCATACACGGCCCGTACAGTAGCAGAGGGATTCACCAAGGAGATTATTCGGCTTCATGGCATGCCAGCACTGTAGTGAGTGACAGAGACCCAGTGTTTCTTAGTAACTTCTGGAGAGAGTTATTCAGAATGTAGGGAACTCAGCTGAAAATGAGTTCCGCATACCATCTCAAGTCGGATGGTCAAACTGAAGTGGTGAACCGATGTTTTGAGACGTATCTCAAGTGCTTTATAGCAGATCAGCCCAAAACCTGGTCATTCTGGTTGCATTGGACAGAATATTGGTTTAATACCACTTATCATGCAGGACAGGGAGCACTCCTTTTGAGGTCGTCTATGGAAAGAAGCCACCAGTCATTGCTAGGCTTATGCGGGGTGAAACAAAAGTGGTAGCAGTTCAGTTGGAATTAATTGTGCGTGATGAAGCTTTGAAACACCTCAAGTTCCATTTGCAGAAGGCTCAAGAAAGGATAAAGTCTCAGGCTGACAATCATAGAATGGAAAGGAGTTTTGAGGTAGGGGAATAGGTATTTCTCAAACTGAGACCCCACAGTGTAATACGGTGGTTGCCCGCATCAATGCAAAATTGGCTGCCAGGTTCTATGGACCTTACAAAATTCTGGAAGAGGATAGGAGCCGTTGCATACAAGCCCAAGCTTCCTGAGGGGGCTAAAGTGCACCCTGTGTTTCATGTGTCACTTCTCAAGAAAGCTGTGGGGAATTACCAAGTGGAGGAGGAGCTGCCACAAGAATTAGATGGGTCCTTTCCTGGAACGTTTGAGCCAGAAAATATCCTGGCTACCCGTACTGTGAAGCAAGGAGGAGAAGATGTGTGTCAAGTGCTAGTGCAGTGGCAGGGCAGATTAGCAGAAGAGGCAACATGGGAGGATGCACTTAATATTAAGAGTCAATTCCGCAATTTCAAACATGGGGACAAGGTTGCAGTTCAAGAGGGGAGTATTGTTGGGACCTCTACAAAAGCAATTGGGCCTGATATGCACATGGTACAGCAGAATGCACAAAAGACCAAAATATGGCAAGTGTACACCCGTAGGGTGAAGAAGGGGGGTGAGGGACTTAAATGAGTTCTGCTGCGCAGGCAGCTTCAGTTAGAAAGAGAGAGCGAGTAACTGTTTTCTGTTTTCATCATTGCGATAAAAAGGGGAATTTGGTCTTGTAGTGGGGCATCGGAAAAGAACCTTTCAGTTAGTGAGAATGGGGAGCTCATGCTCTCTGTAGGGGCCTAGCCCTGTGGCAGGTTGAGGTTTCCTCATCTGTAAATTCCCCTTGTTTCCATCTAATAAAATTCATACCTCTCTCTCAATTGTCTTACTGTTTTATTGCGCTGTGTGTGAGTTTTAGTCCCTAACAAACTGGTTACCCAGCAATCAGAGATGCAACATATAAAGAGTTAGAAGTAGTCATATGAGAGACCATGCTAACTCTCGAGACATATAAATATTAGTTCTAACTGCTAAGCATTTGAAACCCAAGATAATAAAACATACGAAGTTGCATCATCATAGTCTCTCTTCCTCTCCAGTATCCCATAAAATTTGGAAGTGAACTGCATTGATAAATATGTTATTCTTACTATCTCTGTAGTCTACTAAGTATACCAAGTCCTCCCAGTTGCATGTAAGGCAGATTTCTGAAGAACACAAATAACCTTTCAATTCTAAATGGCATTCTTCATCTTAAAAAGACATTGACCATAACTTTTCAAGTTGGATATTTGCAATGACATTAATATTTGAAGTGAGGTTGCATCAAGCATAAAAAAATGTTATATGAAGAAAAGACATTAAACTGAAAATCATCTCAAAAAGTAAAATTTGAGCACTGGAACTTGAAATGTTTTTGTAAATTTTATGAACACCAGGCTCAAGCAAATAGCATAGAGTAAAGTTATTGTATGATAACTTCATACTTAAAGCAAGCAGTAGGATCTCACAGATTGTCAGCGTTAGACTATTGTTATCAAGATTACATTCTTTGGAGTTTCTCCTTTATTTAGAATACTCACTTGAGATTACCCAAGTAATTTACACAAATAATGGCTTCTTACAAGACATATCACAGATAAGTACAACAAAGAGTATTGTTTAGCAAAAAGAAGTAGAAATGTTACCTTGAGCAATAGAGATACTCTTTCAATCATCAAGTTGTAGGTTCTTGAATCCCTAATAATTTACATAGAAAAGGCTTGTTAGAATCACAGATCAGATTTTCCTTACTCATAATATTTTTACCCACAATGCCATAAACACACAAAAAATATCTAACACCAAAAGTCAGCTCTCAACAATATCACATTTGCTTTTTCCCACAGCCCATAATCTTATCCCCAAATACCAAAGACAATATAAAATGAAATACTAACCCCACCAAAGTTGTGATTTTGACCCAATATTAGCTCTCAAACTTGTCCCACTGAAACTACTGCAGATCATATCATTACATAAAGGAATCTACAAAGAATAGTGAAAAAAGCACACGTCAACCTTTACCTGTGAAACCAATGGAGAAGAAAATATAACATTATCTAATTGGGAAGGATGCTTTGACCATGGCAGCCTTGACCCAAAACTTTTAAGCAATGTATGCATATTTTCATACAAACGATGCTTTCAAAATTCCCATAAAACAAAATTCCAGTATGATAGCCAGGGAGGGCGTAGGCATGCTTTCTATAAAGGATGACTTATCTTCTTTTATTTTCTTTCCTTTCAGACTAAATAAAATACACTATTTTGATTGCTCAATGACCAGATTTGCTACCAACTCAACATTACGTAAAACAATTAGACATAACTAACAGTTAATGCACATAGAGAGCATTTGGAAAGATGAAGTCACAATGTTGATCATAGAATTAAAACAACATTTTTGTGATACATCACAGGATGGGTCAAGTAAACCCCAGTAATAGAAGTCCCTATAAATAATTATCATATGTAGATTAAATATATTTTTAGTGCACAGAACGTAAGTGTGTGTATGCTGATAATTATAGTTTCTTTTCACTTTTTCTTATGGCTAGTGACCAATATATGATACAAAAATAATCTTTATGCCACGAATATAATGTCACCAAACCACATTCCCATTTAATTTGAAGTTTTATAAGAGGGAATGGAAATAATATGTTCTGGCAATTTATACATTACAAAGGCAATGCCTACCCTGACCCAGAATTTAAATTTCAACATTAAACTATTCTATGTTATGCCTAAGCCGATTCAGAATTAAAGATAAACTCCCTTAATAGACATCTGTATCAAATTTTAGTAAATTTCATACGAACATTTTGAGCTACCACTTTGACTCCAACTTTAGAGGCAATGGCAGCTAGCTCATAGTTGTTAATTCAAATGCTCAAGGTGAAAGTCAACAAAATGTTGGTTATTAAATGCAGTGGCTAAGTATTTTAGTTTGTCATTCATTTTAAACCAAGACTGTAAGAACATAAAATTAAGATTTAAAGAACACGACTTTCATAGCAATGTTGTTTATACAGTGTCCATGACTTCCAACGCTGATAGAAAACTATAAGAAGAAATATTTGCTCTCAAACATGGACGAAATTCTTACTTATTTAAGCTGTTAAGTCAGTTTATCCTACTAGGTTGCATAATAATATCTACTCATAGGTAACTTTTTGAGGTGGAAAATCTTCCAGTCTTTTTCAAATCACAGTACCTGGTGTTCTTGAAATCATCCTGTGAAGGGTTCTTGGAGATGCCCAAGATTTCATAGTGCCTCCAATCAAGATGCTTGCGATCTTAATTCTAGGTCTCAACCTCTATCTAAAAAAACAAGATTCATCAAAATTGTTTCCAAGTAGTGGTAATGAGCACCATTATTATCGCACAAATTAACTTCGCTTAGTGCTATTCCATCGATGTTCCGGAACAAAGTGAAAATTAGATTAAAAATCAAATTCGGTTCCAAAATTAAGAAAGAAAGAAAAAGGAAAAAAAAAGCATTTACCTTCGATAGAGAACGTAGAGGAGGGCCAACCGCAGAGGGTGTCGAGGGAGAGGGACTCCTCGTCGGTGGTCAATCTATGAACCAAGTCGACGACGTTGGAATGGGTGGGGCGTGGCAGGACCCAGAAGGAGGAACCAGAAGATTAATTTATAGGAAACATACATTTTCTTGCACAAAAAATCAAATAAAGATTCAGGATTTGGGGCGTATTTGCGGGCGTGGGGGCAAGAAGTCCCATAGGAGAACTCACAAGTTGAAGAAAAGGACGGTTTTCCAGCGAGAGCTTCGAAAGCACTGCTTCTTCTTCCACCTTCTGCAAGAGGGTCTTGACCTGACCCCCGAGTGGCTAGACCCACGATCTTGCTGTTGCTGCCCATTTCTTTGCCTTGATTTTGACAGATTCTTTTCTGAATCTTCCATCTTTCCTTAAGGGAAAAAGTAAGTGTAAAAACCCATATTCCAATAATCAAACCGGTTGAGTTTTGAAGGGGAAAAAAGATGGAATTGAACTGTTTGGAAGAAGAGAAATAAAAGCACTCACTCGAAACTGAAATGTTATTCACTGGCCGTTGATGATGCTGTTATTGGAAGCAGCCAAGGTCTGTGATCTTGTGACTCTTCTTGTCCATGATGGGTTCTCCATTGATACCGATTCAAGGTCACCCAAAACCAAAAGTTGAATGCTTTAGGCGAGGTTGTGTGACAACAAGAAACAGCAAGATTTGAAGGAAGACAAGAATATAGGCGTTTAGGGGCATAACTGTGTTTTTATAAAGAAGATTAATTAATCTTTATTTTGTAATTTTATAATAAATATTTGATTGTAATTTATTCTTATTAATTTATTATTTTTTGTCAACGTTTATTTATTTTTTAAGGTACATTAAATTTATTCAAGCTATTTTTAATTCAAACTATTAATTTTGGATATGTTAATTCATAATCGAATTTAAATTTTAAAAAAAACTTGTCTGAATTGTATTAAAAATTTATTTTTCTATATTAAATTATCAAAAGATATATAAAATCATTGACAAAGTTATTTAGTTAAGGGAAAATAGGTATTTTTATCCCAAACCTATTGAAATAATTTGAAATCAAATAATCAAAAACTTAAAATAAAATATTTTCTAAAAATATTAATTTTTGTTAATGAAAAATAATTTTAATTTATAATCAATTTTACACATTTAAATAAACAAGATAAATTTTAAATAAAATAGATTTTAATTTTAAAAAATTTATTTTAATAAAGATAAAAATTTTCTAAATATGCTCTTAGTTTTTAATCATTTTCTGAGTTAGTAAATATTTTAATCTTTTTTCTCATTTTCTTATAAATATTTATTTGTAATTTAGATTTTTATCATTTAATTATTTGTTTATTATTTATGCAATGTTTATATATTTGATGGGAAAAATTAAATATGTTTCGGTTATGATTAATTTGCGAAATTAATTTTAGGATAATCATGTTAAGATGAATGTATCAAGTACAATGGGATTAAATTTTCACCGTTCCTTCTATATATTTATATTTATTTGATTCTTACTTTGTAAGTTTTTTTAAATTTACCATTTGATCAGTTAATAAATATTTTAAACTTTATTTTCTTATTTTCTAATAAATATTTGATTTTAATTTAGTTTTTTGTCAGTAATTTATTATTTTATTATTTTTGACAATGTTTATTTATTTTATAAGGTAAACTGAATTTGTTTAGACTATTTTTAATTCCATATCTTCTCAAGCCATCTTGATTTGATTATAGCCTAAGAAACCATCAATGAATGAGAAAAATGAATATTGGGTCCTATTGTCTACCAAAACATCAATGTGTGGCAATGGGAAGTCATCTTTTAGACTAGCTCTGTTTAGATCGATGTAATCTACACACATTCAAACCTTTCCGTCTTTCTTAGGGATCGGAACAATATTAGCAACCCATTCAGGGTATTTGGTAATTGCCAAAAATCCTGTATCAAATTGCTTTTTGACCTCCTCTCTAATTTTTAGTTACATGTCAGCCTTCATTTACCTTAACGTTTACTTCATAGGGGGACATTCTGACTTTAATGGTAGCTTATGGATGACAATATCAGTGTCCAACCCAGGCATATCTTGATAAGATCATGCAAACACATCGTTATAATCATAGAGGAGTTTAATTAACTTTTCACTCTCAAGCTCCTTCATGGAAGTTTCGATCTTGACTTCCCTTTTATCTTCCTCAGTCCCTAAATTGATTATTTCGGTTGCTTTCTCATAAGGCTGAAGTTCTGGGGTAGGCTCCCTTGATCATGATCTTTGTCATCATTTGAGATGTGTCACAATCGTCCCGAAGGGCGCTGCGATGGAGGAAGGCAACTAAGAATTTAAATCTTGAAAAGGGTTTTCAGAGTCACCACCAGTCGATTTTTCCATTAAAAAATGGAATTGTGCGATTAGACACCTACAGAGAGAATCTGCATACCAGAGTTTAAGTTCGGGGGTTTGATTACGGGTAGAAAAAGTATTAGCACCCTACAGCGTCCGTTCTGAGAACGATTACCTATTTAATCTAAGGTTATCTGCTAAGTTAAATACGTTGGTCGTTTATTATTTGGAGGAAATATTTTTATTTTTGTTATTTTTTATGTCCCATTTTGTCGGGCATGTTATCAAAGGTGATAAATGATCGTGACAGGGAATGGGTGGCTTAAGAACCATTATTGTCGGGCATGTTTTTTTTATTTTTGAAATTTTTTTATTTTATTGTTTATTTTGATAATTAGACCCCGCCAGCGCTCCTGATCAAATCTGATGTAAATGCCTCAAGAATATTAAGAAAAGTTTAATTAATCAGACTCTCGATCCTCTCCCAATTTCTGTCATCGACCAGTTTTAATTGTCGCGTGAAAGGTTAATGTTTCAAATTATGAATGACGTACAAAAGGTAAGGAAGAATAGTAATGTGGTTTGTGTTGAGAATCAAATGCAACATAGATGGCAAATTAAATTGCGACAAAATTAATAATGGAATGGGACTTTTGTTGAAGATTATTTATAGCCCTGCCAGCGCTCCTGGCAAAACCATAAAATTTCTTCTCACCTTAAGGGGATTAAAATATTACCGCCGTCGCAAATAATTTTAAGCATCCCGTCGTCAGAGCCTTATTCCAGAAATTAATTTCAACATGAGTAAGATGATAAGATATAAATTAGTAAAATTAATTATGAAATAAGATTTTTGCGAAAAATCGTTTATAGCTCCACCAACACTCCCAGCAAAACTATAAAGAATTTCCTTCCTTAAATTTTTTTTACCATTACGACATATTTTTAATTGTCTTATCATTGGAATCTTATTCCACAAATTAATTTTGACATTTGATCCACAATCGAGGATATCAAAATAAGAAAAGAAAAGCTCATGGAATTAAGTCAAATAGAAAAAATGTCATCCATGGACATGTGATGTGTCCTGCCAAATTACCATCTCATTTTCCATTTTATTTATTATTCATTTTCCTTTTTTATTTCTTTTTGAACTTAAGGTAGACTTAAGAGTCCAAAAATTCAGATTATACTACCATCAAATTTTGTTTAGAAGGAAGAAAAATGGTCTTACTTTCATTTCTAGTTTCCATTAGTCCCTTTCATTGTATGCACCTATTTTTATCGTTGTTGTTTTTGTTCTATTTTTATCAACATCTCCTTAACACTACAGGGGATCTTAAATTCACGTAAGGCCCAAACTCATCCCTTGCCTAGCCCTTTAGGAAGGTACATAGGCACAAGCCCCGGTTTATTCAATTACACCCAATTATCAAAACACAGGCTCCATTACAGAATCAACTCAAAAGACCAGACAATATATAATTACCCTAACCATAACATGATCACACTCTTTTATTTCACAAATAGCCAGTTGTAGAACAGAATCACAAATATCAAGTTGTAAAAAATGAACTGCTCAATTCCACAAACCAAAAGCAAAGAAACAAAGAATTAAAAGAAATTATCTAGTTATCGTGTGGCAGTAATGAATTCACCTATTCATCATATGGGACATGAGTAATTGAAAGCAGAGATTGGTTATCACGTATGCTAGAGGTGAATCTAGAATTTGCATTTTGCTAGAGACCCCAAACAAACATTAGAACTCTGCCATATTTATCATCTATTAACACTCATCAACAATGACACTTTTCCAAATCAATAGTTGTAGCAAAACAATCATTTGGATAAAAAAATTGATCTAAAGTCTTATGTCAAGCCAAGCCAAACAGAGTTAAAAGCAACATCAATACCTAGTGAGTCTTCCACAAGATGCTTAATGTATAAAAAGGAGAGAACAATCAATAACGATTTTGAACATGGCACACACACAACTTACCTATTATCACCATGGCCAAAAAAAGAATAACCACAAATGATAAGCCTTGTCAAATGCTCAAAAGTTTCTTATTACCAGCTACCCAAATTCCCTTATCAATCCTAATTATGTGTGAAAGAAATTCATGCATGTAGCCATTTTTTGCCCTATGCATTAACGGGTATAACGGTAGGAGACCAAAAACCAAAATCAACCATATTAAACGCATACAAAACAAGTAATTTATGTTCAGTGGTCAAACTCCATATTAGCAAATAAAGCAGATCCATACTAATCCCTAATCCAATATGATTGCACAAACAGGAAAAATCTAACTATCCCAAAACCCCAACAGATTCATTTACCCAGTTATGCATGTAAAGGACACAAACACTGATCTATGTAAAATAGAACTCAACACACCATCAACATAGAATCATGTAGTATGGCATCACAAACTAAGAAAAGAACCTTAGACAATCACACCAAAATCTGAAACTATGTGAAAACAGAATTCACAAGACATCATCAACATAGAATCATGTTTTATTCACTCACCAAATATGCTAGAGAAGGGTTCTTTTTTTAGTTCCAGATTTTCATTAAATAGAACGTATATTATGCTTACACATTAAGCCTATCTTAAAAGCAACCATTACCCCAAATCACCTTATCATGCCATAGCGGAAACAGATTATTGATACAAATGAACCTAGACACTCATAGATTAAACCAAAGAACACCAAACTTATAACAAAAAGCCTTGAACCTATCTATCAAAGGAAACAAGGATTATACTAAATAGTTTTTGACAAGCATCAATATTAGATAGTTAGCACACTCTAATCAATAGGGTACGATACAAAAGAACAAAACCATAATTACATTTTGATCCAACATATCAACAATAGGGAATATGAAATTCCACTATGGCAAATTAACACATACATAATCGTACAGAAACAGCCAAAGCGAATAAAATAAAAAAACAAAACGGCCCCTATAATTGCAAAGCACAATCGTTCCAATGTCAGCATCAATCACCTTGATCAAATAGTCATAATAGATAACACTTAGACCAATCCATCAGGTTACAAAGCACTTAATAAGATTTACACGATCTAACTAACGAATGAAAACTTGTTAAAAAAAAGGAAATGAGAGCTGAGGGGTTACCCCACAGGTTGTTTCGATGTTGCTTTTATGGCCGAAATCGAACCCCAAGATGCCTCATTCTTCGAGAATTCCCAACGTCCAAGCTCTTTAGCTCCTTCTCCCTCACTCTCATAACCAAAACTTGAAAATAAAAGAAAAACCTCTTTTTTTTTAAATACAGAACCGTAAGGCTCTATTTATACAAAAATTAAACCGAAAGAAACTCTAAAATAAATAAATAAATAATTAATTAATTAATTAAACAAAAACGAATGCTCTGCTCCTTCAATCGTCTGCGACATGCGGGGCTGGGTTGTGTGTGTCTTTGCTGTACGAACCCAACCAAAAAGCAGCAACCAAGGGGGGACAACAGCGACATCTGCGGCTTTATGGATGAGGGGGCGAAGACCGTACCTTGGTGCGGCAGGGCAAGTTACATGGTGCAGGAACCAAGTGGAAGTGCTGCGACACAGGGAAGGGTATTGGGTGAAGGATGATGGATGTGGCCCGTGGTCTGCGGCTGGTGTTGGACAAAAGGGCGGCATGATGCGCGGCACAGGTAGTGGTCCCCTTGTTGGTGCAGCAAAGTGACGAGAAGGGCTAGGGCAGAGGTCGGGTGTGGCTAGTGGCCAGGCGTAGCTCGGTGCGGGCAGCAAGGGAAAGGGGATTAGGGTTTCGAATGGGGCAAAGAATAGGGGAAGAGGACTTGGTTCAGGTTTGCAAGAGGGAAACGGGTCTCGGCTTTTGTAAGACCTATTATTGTTATGTTATTTACCAACTCATAAGTCTTACGTGGAATATTTTTTTTTTTATCATATAGAAATTTCGGCAGCATTTCTTTTGTTTCTCAAACGTTTCCACAAGACATAACCATAAGCAGCGGAATCCAGCAACCATTTCAAACCAACCAGAGTACATATATATATATACACATATATCATCAGAAGGTCTCAGATCTCATTCAAAATATTATCAGAGTACGTACATTATACAAGTGTATACTAGACACTATCCTGACTGAGCACACTATATATATACAGAACTGAGAACATCAACAGTAGTTTCACCAGTTCCCTGTCATATCTACATCAGAGGAATATAATATACATCATGGAGCTCAACTCCACCAAAATACAAGTCTCCAAAATACATATTATCACTAAGAGTGATTAACAGTAGAATCCTCCGTACTTAACCCGTAGAGGGTCCGGGGTGTTCCTGCGAATCTATGAAAGAGAGGTGTGAGAATAACTTCCCAGTGAATGTGAGTAAAACTTGTAGAATAAGTATGCATGTAATTAGAGTACAAGTATAAACACAATGCAGTATAACAAGTAACACCAATCAACATATGCAATGAATGGATGCACATGATGTTCACACCTTGTCTTCACACTTTTTCTTTCTCCACTCCTCTTGTTGTGCACTAACCCCTTCCGGTTAGGCCCTCGCATTATGCTTATGCAATGTATTATGCTATTCCACTTTCCATCTAGCTCCGTAAGCTAGGCACCCCTCATGTTTTGTACACTAACCCCTTCCGGTTAGGCCACCTCGCTATGCAATGCACTTAATTATGTCATTCCGTTTCCATCTAACCCCGTAGGTTAGGCACCCCTCAAGTATTGTACACTAACCACTTCCGGTTAGGCCATCTCACTATGCAATGCAATGTTTTTCATATCATGCTCAAACCACAATATCATGATAGCACAACATTTAAACCAAACAAAGATTTAAAATCACACTAGTATAAATCTTAAATCATCTCAAACACATATACTCAGTTGCTCACACCATCATTATCACCATAAAACAATGATACCTTATGCAAGAAACGCATTTAAGAGTTGTGAAATTTTGTAAGAAAAAGGGTCCAGCGCTGAGCTCTAGAAGATCCACGCTCGGCGCCCAAAATGTCATTTGCTGCTGAGTTGCCAAAGCTGAGCGCTAGGAAACTCAAGCTGAGCGCTAGCATTCTGAGTTGTCGTGAGCGCTAGCAAAACTAGTCCGAGCGCTAGCATTCTGGGCTACGAATTTAGCTATACGCAGCGCTGAGCGCTAGAATCCTGAGCTGAGCGCTAGCTTTCTGGGCTGCGAATTTAGCTACCAACACCAAACTTTCATGTTCAAATTCATCTTAGATCTATGCTACCAATCCACCATAACATACCAAGCATGTAAATCATTGAATTCAAGTAGCAAATCAATCATTTTCATACATATCATTGAGTTAGCAACTTAAATCATCAAATCCTTCAAAGAAAGAAACCAACTTCAAAACACATAGGAAATCCTAGGTTTCAAGACTTAAACTCACACCCTAATTAACACCATACCATAACACAAATCAACCCACACTCACCTTAAGTGATATATGGCAAGAACTAGGTTTTGTGGAGAGATTAAACCAACCAAACTCCTTTTGAGGCCTTCCTCTTCAACTCCCTTCAAAAATACCCAAATCATACAAGAACCTTAGCAATGGTGTTCTTGAATCTTAAAAATGAAAATGAGTTTTTCCATAAACTAAAACCATAGGATTGAAGAAGAGATGAAGTGGATCAATAACCATTAAATAACTTAATCCAAAAGATGAGTAGAAAGACTTACCCTTGGCTCTTGAAACTTTGAAGAGCTTTGGCTATGGAGAAACCCTAACCCTAATTTTTGGAGATGGTGAACCCTTGGCCATTATGCTTGGCCGGTTCCCTTAAGTAAGAGGGAGGAAAATTGAATTGTCTATTTTGCCCCTCACTTAGATGAGAAATCACTAAATTGCCACTGAGGATGTAAAAAGACTAAAATACCCTTGTGATTTCTAAAAATTCCCAATAGGTCCTAAAGAAAATTTAATTTACCAGTAGGTCCTAACTTAGCCAGAGTAAATATAAGAGTTTAGATTTCACCTATTCCTTCCTTAGGTTCTACCGAGTTCCCCGGTATAACCAGAATCTCATAATAATCCCTATAACTCAATATATCACCATTTCTGTAACAGAATATACAAACATGTTCAGAGAATTTAGCTAAGTCATAAAATACGAAATTTAGGGATGTTACAGCTTTCGAGTTTGATAATGGTAGGATGGGACCTTGGGCTTGGATTTGGGGTTTGAACCAAATGGATCTGGACTATGTTATATGGGTTCTGGTTGGTGAAGGGAAATGACTTGGATCTTGGGTTTGGTTTGGATCTTAGGCCTGTAGATGGGATGAAATGGGGCTGGACCTAGAGTTTAAGTTGAAACTTCAACCTACTATTTTGTATTTTATATTTTGTATTTTGTATTTTTATTATTTTATTTTTGTTATTACTTTAATATTTTCTTCTAATGTTAATTAAACTCTTTTTTTCTTTTCTTCTTTTCTTGTTTTTTTTCTAATTATTTTTGGAATTAATCTATTTCTATTGTATTTCTCCTTTTTTCTTTCTTTCAGTTTTTTGAATTTTGAATGTTTATATTTTTTGTATTTTTTTTTTGATTTTGTAATTAATTAGTAAACTAACTAAATCAAAAAAAAGATTAGGTGGCCTGGACAAAATACGATGTTCACAAGATGCACATGATAAGTGTGGTTTTTGGATCCTTATTCCATCCTTGACATAAGTGATATTTGCAACTTCAAATGTCTAAAACGTTGTCTCATGAGCTTCCTGAGCGACCTCAATGCAAGGAGTAGAAGAGGGTTTGCTCACCAGCATTCCTCTTCGCTAGGAATGATAACCATCTTGTTCCATATAATAAATTTCAATTTCTGATGTAGGGTGGAAGGTATTGCACTAGCCAAATGAATACAAAGCCTTACTAATAAGCAATTGTAAGTTGGCATGATATCTGTTGAGAGAGAGAGAGAGAGAGAGAATGTTGAAACTATGTGCCTCAATACACAATAAACATATGAATATATAGACATAAAGTAATAATTATAGGGATCCTAATTTCTCTAATTACAATAATTACATGATACTAATTGACAACTAATAAACAACTGAACATACTAATAAAGCACATATAATATTTTCAACACTCCTCCTCAAGCTGGAGCATATAGATCATATGCACCAACCTTGTTACATAGGTAACCAATCCGAGGACCTCTTAGAAATTTGGTGAATGCATCCATCAGTTAATTATTAGAGTTGATAAGCTGATGATGATATCTCCTGATAGGATCTTTTCCCTGATAAAATGGCAATCTTTCTCAATATGTTTGGTCATCTCATGGAAAATTGGATTGAAGGCAATATGCAATGCAGCTTGATTATCATATATTAATGTCATTTGCATAATCTCCCCAAATCTAAGTTCTTTAAGTAACTATTTCAACCAAATGAGTTCGCAAGTTACTAAGGCCATAACCTAATATTCTACTTTTGCACTGGATCTTGCAACTACATTCTGTTTCTTGCTTTTCCAGGATATCAGGTTTCCCCCAATAAGTATACAATACTCAGAAGTCGATCGTCTGTCAATAGGTGAGTTTGCCTAATCGGCATCTGAGTAACCAACGATCTAAGTATGTCCTTTGTCTTCATAAGCAAGACCTTTTCCTGATGCTCTTTTAATGTATTTCAGGATCTGGATCACCGCGTCCCGATGACCCTGACATGGAGAATTTAAGAATTAACTCACCACACTGATTGCAAAAGAGATGTCTTGATGAGTAACTGTAACGTAGTTTAATTTCCCAACCAATCTTCTATATCTCCCTGGATCTGACAATAGCTCCCACTGATCTGATAGAAGTTTAACGTTAGCATTCATAAGAGTGTCAACGGGTTTGACATTCAATAAGTCAGTCTCTTCAAGTATATCTATAGCATATTTTCTTTGTGTAATCACTAGACCATCATTGGACTAAGCTACGTCAATACCCAAGAAATATCAGAGTTTTCAAAATCTTTAGCCTAAAAATGATGAGAGAGATGTTGTTTCACCTGGAGTATGCCACGATGATCACTGCCAGTGATAACAATGTCATCCACATAAACAATCAAATAAATGCACCCTTAGTCCGAGTGGCGATAGAACACATAGTGGTCTGCTTCGCTCCGAATCATACCAAACTGTTGCACTACAGTTTTGAATTTGCTAAACCAATTCTGAGGAGATTGTTTGAGACCATAAAGGGAGATATGTAGGCAACATACCAAGTTAGAGGACTCCCTCGGAAAACAATTTTTATCGTGGTGCTGTCCCTTGCTCCATGTCTTTGATATAGTCAAAAATTTCATGAATTTTGTGATATCATTACAAATTCATATCATAGATGCATATGCCAAAAGCAAGAAAAAGAAAGACTCGCTTTAGTAATGGAAAAAGTAAAAACATAAACTATGTTATTCACACTCGGGGCATAACCTAACATCATTTTAGGAAACAAATCAAAATAATAGATTAAGCCGAGAGAGTGAATGATAAAAAGAGTTCCCTCATGTGTGTTACGAACGGATATTCCTAAGATTGATGCCTTGTCCTAAAAGATCTAAGACGAAGGTGGCTCTTTGGTCCTTTAATCAATGTCGATTCCAGTTTTATGACCCCTAGCAAAGAAGTTTCCCAAATTGTCCCTGCTATCGTTAGCAAATTGACTAGCAAGGTCCCCAATCATCACCAATAACAGGCTATAAACGGAAAGTATTCAATTTGAGTGAGGGGCTTTCATATGCCTATACGAAGACTGAAGGTCTCTCAAATTAACATTACTCTTCCCTCTTTTCTAATCTAAAATGTCCTAAGCCCGACTAGAGGGCTTGTGTGTGCGAGTGGGTACAGTATGTGCAAGGGAACTTACAAACCATCCATCTACAAATCACATTCAAAATGCATAGAAAATAAATAACATGCAATAATGCGAATGAGCAATGAGACCATGCCTACGAAGCAACAAGATATTACACAATGAAGCGAATAAGCAACGAATAAACAAAATAAAGAAGACCAAAGGAATAGACAAAAGCATAAAACAAGAGATTCGTACTAAGGTTTAACCCTCTAGTGTCCCTAGCGGAGTCGCCATCTGTCGCAACTGTCATTGGACGAATGCCACAAAATAGGCAACCTTAAAAGTGAAATGAGTAAAAATAAGACAAGAATGGGGGTTGAATTGTGTTTTTAATATTTGCAAAACTTTTTCGTGAAAATAGGTTCTCAAATAAGAGTAGGACGCAGAATAGTTTGAATAGAGCTTTGGATGCAGAATAATTTGAATAGAATTTTGGATGCATAAATCCTTTTTTAAGTAAAATTTTTTAACGTAAGGAAAGTTCTTTAAAACTAAAGGTAAGAAAGTGTTATAAACGATAATAGCAATCCCCAAACGTTAGCACAAAGAAGAATAATGTAAAATAAAAGGGAAGAGAGAATCATACAGCCAATTTATATTGGTTCACTCTTATAACCCAAGCATTACGTCCAATCCCTTTTATGAGAAGGATTTTCCATTAATCTTTTCAAGATTACAAGTATTCTCCACCTCTTCAAGTAACAAGTATTCTACAACCTCTTCAGGCAACAAGTATTCTTTAACACTAGCCTCTTCAGGCTTTACACAGAGTAAAAGAGTAGTGTATGAAAACACTCAATAAATAACTCACGATGTGTGAGAATAGTAACAATGAAGCTCAGTGTATCTTGAATAACTTTACATAGAATATGAAAGTGTAAGAATGAAATGTCAAAGGCTTGAATATGTTCGTATTGCTTGTCATATGAAAGCTTTGAAGACTCCTTATATTTATATGCTTCAGAGCTTTGAGCTTGTCTTCAAGAGTTATTCATCCAATGGTAATAAATGTTTCCGTTCTGAACTGTAATAAATGCGTAACATTGATAACATGTTTGTCTTCTCTTGAAACGTGAGCTTGGTTTTCATTGTTGTTCAAAATATCAAAGTCTTGTACTGAATCTTCTGAGTGAGCATAGATATCTCATTTGCTGAACTTGTATACATGTTAGGTGTGTCAGCATCAATATACTTTGTTGACTTCTTTTGCCACGCACTTTATCAGAGGTATCTTCAGCATTTAATGATGAACAATTTTTGTATTTGAATTCGAGGCTTTTGGACGAATGTTTGAATCTGAGCTTTAATGAAAACTTTGGACGATCCAATATAATATAATAAAGAAACAAATCAAAGTATATTGAACGCATACACTAATATCTTTCAGTTGTAAAGAAGACCATATTGGACGCACACAATAAAAACTATGATCTTTCATCCAAAACAAATACAAGTTCATAAAAGGTATAAGTTATTTTCAAAGCTTATTTGTTTCATCTTAATTTAATATTGCTATTATCTTTAGAACTTTGAAACATAGTTGATCGTTTGTCCAAAACAGATACTACTTCATAAAAGATGTAAGTTACTTTCAAAGCTTATTTGTTTCATCTTAATTTAATATTGTTGTTATCTTCAAAACTTTGAGGGGTTCAAATTTATTGAACAGTTAAGATAGTTAAATATGTCTTTGGTTCCAACAAAAAGATTTAAAGAAAATAAATAAAGGGTTCGGGAGTCGCTACTAATCTATTCTTCCATAAAAAATGAAATGATGCGATTGGACATTTAAAAAATTGATCTGTTTATCAGCACTTAGGTTCGGGGGTTGATTACGGGTAAGGAAGGTATTAACACCCTACCGTCCGTTCCAAGAACAGTTACCTATTTAATCCAAAGTTATCTGCTAAATTAATTAGAGTGATTATTTATTATTTACAACACAATATTTTTATTTTTGTTATTTTTCATGTCCCATTTTAATTCACCATTATCACCAAGTAGAGGTTATTGTTGGTGTATGCCCTAGAGACCAGTTGTATATTGACCGTTCTGAATACTTTGTATCTTGTCATTTATATATATATATATATATATATATGAGGTATTTCAGTTATTGTATTATTTATTTCGTTTAAATATGCATAATAAAGTCCTTACAATAGTAAGTACAATACCATAGGATATCAAGTGCATGACTTGATTGTAAGATCCTATTAGTTACTTTCGGAACACTATTTTTGAATGTTCTTAGTCAAGTATTATTGTGAATTAGGACAACTGTAATATATTGAGACTTGCATGTATATGAGAGTTGCGTAGACTGATGACCATATCTCACGAGTCATAGATATGAGATATCAAATCTTCACATGTGTACACATTAGAGTAATGTTGTACTAGATTGACCTACCATGATAACGCTGCATGGATCGTTACTTAAGTGTCATGAGTGATTCTAACAGTGATAATGGTATACATGATCCTTTGACTTGTAGGCACTACATTTCCTTACATGAAGAGTTGTATAACTTGATACCGTCACACGTCCCCCGTAACAAGGTGATTAAGAAGACGACTATTGGAAATGCTGCAAATCATACAGAGGGATGTGAGTGGCTTAGATAGGATTTGTCCCTTCTACTTAACAGGAGCGATATCTTCGGACCCCTTAATAGAGTGAGACTGAAAATGCATGGCTATGCTCGAATGAATCAATATGAGATATTGATCTCATTTGTCTTAGTAAATTTACTTAAAGATCAAGAAACCAAATATTGAACTTTACAAGGATAATTGTTCCATACTTTGTGTTCAATTTAGATATCTGGACAAATGGACTACACGGTAACATTGTTCACGGAAAGATTATGTCAAATCACTGACATTCCTGTTACTTGAGTAGCAATGATATATTACTAGATACTGCTCACTATTTGTATTACTAAAATTGGATTTTAGTATTACTATAAACATAATGGGAACCTACAGAGTCACACACTTTGAATGGACTTGTATTGGGGTTTAATATTCATGAGATGAATTTAATTAGAAATCCAATTATGACTTAGGCTCTTAGATAACTAGTTGGACTTTTAGTTAGACTAAATGAGCCAGCTGAGTAGATGGGCCTGCACATAATTATGAGCAAGCACTTCAATACTGACAAGAGGTTGTCGAGACCTATCAAATAAAATAACCGGTTCACAAACTAATTTGTAGTATAGAGAATAAACCGAATCGTCTCTCAAGAATCCAAAAATAAAGATTTAATTAGATCAAGATAATTAGAAAAGGGGGGTTTTGTTGTTGATTAACAAGATTAATAAAAGTAGGAGATTTAAAGTTGTAAACAAATCTAAAGAAACAACCAATCTAAGGAAATTAACCGATCTTGAGTTTAACTCATCATTGATCACAAGGAATTCACTTAATTGCTAACCATGTTCTTGGCCTTAGATCACATCAAGAAGCCTTAACATGATCCAAGAATTCTCTACTAGATAAGCATCTAGGATTTGATTAACCAAGGTTAGATAAAGTAAGCACCATCCAACATAGATTAACTTAAGATCTAGAATTTAACCAAGTTAAACAATCTATCAAAATGCTTTAATATATTGTTTAATCTTTGTGATCCTCTTTGAATACATGATAATAAAGCTACTACCACATCAAAATTTAAATCAAATTAAGCAATTTAATCTAGATAAAAATCAAAAGAGGAAGAAGAGAAACTTGAATAACAATTAAGCAATATGAACAAGCAAAACAAGATCTCCAAATTAAACAACAAAATGGCTAATCCCTTGGATTGATTATGAGAGCCTAGCCTTCCATGGATGGGAAGGAAGAACTCATAAATTAAAGAACAAAAACGAAATTGTAAAGAGAATGGAGAAGAAGAGAAAGAAAACTCTCACAAATACTTAAACTTTCTTGAAACTTACTTCCAAATTGAATGCCTCTAATACAAAGAGGTTGAGTCTATTTATATTAATCCTAGAAGCCAATTTGTACATGTACATAATCTGAATACAAGCTATAAGAATATGAAAATTGTCAAAAATGGAAGCTTGATGCATGGTTGGTGGCTTGGTGCATGGTAGGTGGGTTGGTGTATGGTTGGTGGCTTTTAGTCAACAACTCTTATCCGACTTATGGCTTCAAATTCATCACCTAGACGGTGCATTTTGGCTTGGATGTCTCATGAAAGTTGTAGCCAGTTGTCTCCTTGAAAATCTCCAATTTGAATCATGTCATTTGGACTTTTAGAACTCCAGAAATGCCAAAAACACTGCACCTACCTCAAGTTAGGTTGGAAGAACGTGTTTCCAAATTCAGACCAACTTGTAGCTTCAGAAGCATGCCTAAAACGACATCTATTGACAAAATGGTCTTCAGTGAAGTTGGAGATATGGGTCTTATCTTTCAAATGACCAAGTTTCAGCCCAAGAGGAGGCCTATAACCCACTATATAGTCCAATATGTGCATACTGCCCAGATGGTTCCGTGATAGCAAACTCACTCTGTATTGCAAGGCTATTTTGGGCTCTTAGAAGTCCGATCCAGCTCTTGAGTTCTTCATGAAACTTGTAGATCCTTGTCTTAGCTTTCCAAAGACACCAAGATCACCTCAATTGGATCACTGAGTCCCAAGTTATGGCCTAACCAAGGTAGAAAGGTCAAAATGCATCAAAATCCGAAAATTATCCAATATTTACATTAAAACCCAATGAAGCCCAACAACATTAAACTCATCTAAAATACTAATATTGGGCACAATAAACATCTAATGAAGCCTAATACAAAGCTAACATAAGTGTCTCAAATTGATTGATCAAATACTCCTCTCATGCTCTTATGACTGCTGCCCTAGCTATATATATGATATATATAGCCGCTGCAGCCGCACACTGTAACACCCCGAATTTTCTGTTTTTAATTGAAATATTGATTTTGTCAATTTTTGTGATTTATGATATTTTTGGGAATTTTAATAAGCTTCATTTAAATTATGTTAGTTTTCATAAACGTTATGTGTCGATTCGGGGTAGTTTCAGAAAATAAAAATAAACAACATATTTTTGGTCGTAAATACCTTGACTATTTATTAGAGCTGGGGAAAGTCACGAAACTCGATTCTAAGATCAGATTCTTAAATTTTTCATTTTTGAGAATTTTTAGGTTTTGTTGACTTGATGTGTTAAGCTGGGGCTATTCTAGATAATAAAATCATAATTTTAAAATTTTGACTCGAAAAATATTTTGACTATTTATTAGGAACAGGTGAGTTTACAAAACTCAAATCCAGGAATAGATTTAGACATATTCCATTTTTTAGGATTAGATTGTCAGATAAAAATATTTTTGGTTTTCGGCCTGTCTATTCAGCGGGACAGTGAAGGTAAAGACTTGGTCAACTTTGGAGAGCTTCTTCAAGCTTCTAGATGGTCAAGGTGGACGACCAATCAATAAATGAGGGAGGGGGTAAAATTGTATTTTCACATAAATTTTTAATTACCAACTTATCGTACACTTTGCCTATAAATAGTCATTCAAGCCTCATTTGAAAAACACAACAATTCCTCTCCATTCTCTCTCTAAAACCCACGGCCACACCTTGAGCTTTTCTTTCAAGTTTGTGATCCAAGTTCCATTCCTAATTTCAGGATCCAAACATCATTTTAGGAAGATCTTGTGTAGAAAATTTCTTGAGAAGAAATTATTCTCAAACTGTTTTCTTGAGAAATTCCAAAAGTTGAAGAATCAAAAGGTAAAATTTCTTTATCCTCACTTTTTAAAGTTCTATTTCAAAGTTTTAGATCATTAGATTGATCCATGATCATCTTGTTTCATGTTTTAGAGCTTAAATATTATAATGTTGATTTTATTTAAGGATATTTGTTGGTGGAAGAACAAAGAACTTTCACAAAGTTCTCTTGAGGAGTTTAAATCCCAGGTAAGAGGGAGTTTTCTTTATCAACCAATTTTGTAGTAAGAAAATAGGGTTTATGGTTCATGTTCTTAAAATTTTTGTGTGAGTAGTTATAATTGATATTTAAATAGTTTATGCTTTATGTTTCTTACTTTAGGATTTGTGCTTTGTGTTTATATGCTTTATTTAGCCTATGTGTTTTTATGGCTTTGGAATGTTGCATATATGGTAATATTAGAAGCATAATATTTCTTGGACATACATATGGTTGGTTGATTTTATGGAAATCATGGTGGAAAAATGATGGATATTGGACATACAAAGGAATTTAATTTATTAATTGTTTAGCTTAATTAATTAGGGGATATTTAATTGAGTTAGTGATTTCTGTAAATAAATAGAAAAAGAGTGGAATTATTAAATAAAGCCGAATAATGTTTTAATTTAGACTTGTGCTATTTTAATTGATCTTTAGCAACAATAATGATAATATACTGGGAAATAATTAAATAAGCTTAAAATACCTTTGTTTTTATGAAAAACACTTTTACACGATTTGGAGTTTACAGAAAACCATTTCATAGTTAAAAAGTGATTTTTAAAGTCCTACGCGATTAAAATGTACAAAAAACACTTTACCCCATTTGGTGTTTATAAAAAACCTTTTCGCGGTTAAAAGTGATTTTTTTATGCCTTATGTACTTAAAAATGGAGAGAAAACTTTTACCCGATTTAGAGTTTATAGAAAAACCTTTCGCGATTAAAAGTGATTGTTTTATGCCTTATCGAATTTAAATAGACAGAAAACACTTTACCTGATTGGCGGTTTACAGAAACCCTTTTGCGGTTAAAAATTGAATTTTTAAGTCTAAAACGATTAAAATTTGATTATTCTATCTTACGTGATTAGAAATTTACAATAAAACCTTTACACAATTGAAAAATGATTATTCTGTCTTACGCGATTGAGAAATATTAATTTTTAATTTACGCTACTTAGAAAACAGAAAAATGATTTACACGATTGCAAAATGTAACAGAAATGTTACGCGATTTATAAAAACATAACAGAAGTGTTACGCGACAAAAAAGTTATAACCGAAGGGATAGACGTTTGAAAAATCGTAACTGTAGTGTTACGTGATTTTGAATCCCAAGGGGATTGTTTTATTCTGTTTATGAATAATTGCATTTTTGTGTTGCATTAAGAAAGTCTGTTAAGACTTGTTGTCAATGCTTTAATGCCAAGGAGATTGAATTATACCTTAGTGCAGGTGCAAATTGTGTAATGGAGATCTATGAATGATTTTGGGGACGTCAGAGTGCAGAAACTCCACAGAAGGCTAGTTGGAAGCACCACTGTGCCGTGATAATATGATTGCAACACACCGAACGATCTTGATCAGGCATTATCCTATTCCCGATTGGTGGAGAGTATTCTCGTGAGCCAGGTAGCGCAAATGAGGTTAAATTGCACTTTTGGGGCTAATGAGATACGAAACATGTACTCTCAATCACTCTCTCCGACTGTTGTGTATAGTTCCATGGAGTAGGGGTCAATCATTGAGTATGTGCATAGTCAGTTGTTATACTGTTGTTTTATCTTAGTCTATGTCAAAGTTGATTACTTATTAGTGTGATAATATGTATAACTGTTAAATAGTTATTATGTTGTGTAGATTGGTTGTACTATCTTTTCTATACTAATTGATTAGTTTTTGATGATATTAGAATCTCACCCATTCTGTTATATTATTATATTTGTGATTTGGTTATGAAGACTAAGATGGGTGACAGAGGTGAATTCTTGAGATTTATCCAAGTCCAATTCCATGGAGGTCCGCAGGCGTAGCGAGTACATTTAGAAACGGAATGTGCAGAGTATGTTGGAGACATATCTCTCACACTCCGTAGGACTCATCATGGTGATCCTATTAGTTCATTTACTATTTCATGCTTTGCAGAATTATTTATACCAATTAGGGATTTGTGGGGTTTTGACGCTAAGTACATTCCCCTGGAAGACTCTGAAGTTTCTTCCGCTAGAACTCCTGGGCGTAGGACTGTTAGCATTTCTGTAAGGAGGCATACTAACTTCGGATGGCTTGCACCAGAAAGGCCTATATTTTAGGAAGATCCCATGGAGGATCCAGAGGAGGACCTTTCTCTATAGGTAGACTTTTAAGACCAGATAGGTAATAATATATTAGCATTGTACATTTATTTATTTTCTTGTCAATACTTATGATTTGTATTATGTATTATGGATAAACTTAATAGCAAGTAATATAAAGTATGTGTATTATTCATATCTTGAAATGTATATTATTACTATTTTGTTTGTTTTGTGTTATATCTGCAAAAAGAAATTTTAGAACTCTTATTTTGTATACATAAATTATAAAAGTATTTTTAAACTTAAATTAATATTTCGTTAAATGTGCGATCAATCAATTTGAGACACTTTTGTTAGTTTTGTATTAGGCTTTATTAGATGTTTATTGTGTCCAATATTAGTATTTTAGATGATTTTAATGTTGTTGGGCTTCATTGGGCTTTAATGCAAATATTGAATAATTTTTGGATTTTGATGCATTTTGACCTTTCTTCCTTGGTAAGGCCATAACTTGGGACTTGGTGATCCATTTGAGGTGATCTTGGTGCCTTTGGAAAGCTAAGACAAGGCTCTACAAGTTTCATGAAGAACTCAAGAGTTGGATCGGACTTTTAAGGGACCAAAATATCCTTGCAATGCAGAGTGGGTTTGCTGTCATGAAAATCTAGGCAGTGTGCACATATTAGACTACATAGTGAGCTATAGGCCTCCTCTTAGGCTGAAACTTGACCATTGGAAAGATAATACCCATATCTCCAACATCACCGAAGACCATTTAGTCAATAGATGTCATTTTAGGCATGATTATGAAGCTACAAGTTGGTTTGAATTTGGAAACACGTTCTGCCAACCTAACTTGAGGTAGGTGCAGTGTTTTTAGCATATCTGGAGTTCTAAAAGTCCAAATGGCATGATTCTAATTGCAAAATTTCAAGGAGACAACTGGCTACAACTTTCATGAAGACCTCCAAGCCAGAAATCATATCAGAGTTGTTGACTAAAAGCCACCAACCATACACCAACCCACCTACCATGCACCAACTCACCAACCATGCATCAAGCTTCCATATTTGACAATTTCCATGTTTTTACAACTTGTATTCAGATTATGTACATGTACAAATTGGCTTCTAGTATTAGTATAAATAGAGCCAACCTCTTTGTATTATGATCATTCAATTTTAAGTAAGTTTGAAGAACGTTTGAGTATTTGTGAGAGTTTTCTTTCTCTTCTTCTCCATTCTCTTTACAATTTCATTTTTGTTCTTTTGTTTCTGAGTTTTTCCTTCCCATCCATGGAAGGCTAGGCTCTCATAATCAATCCAAGAGATTAGCCATCTTGATGTTTAATTTGGAGATCTTGTTTCGCTTGTTCATATTGCTTAATTGTTATTCAAGTTTCTCTTCTTCCTCTTTTGATTTTTATCTAGATTAAATTGCTTAATTTGATTTAGATGTTGATGTGATAATAGCTTTATTATCATGTATTCAAAGAGGATCACAAAGATTAAACAATATATTAAAGCTTTTTGATAGATTGTTTAGCTTGGTTAAATTCTAGATCTTAAGTTAATCTATGTTGGATGGTGCTTACTTTATCTAACCTTGGTTAATCAAATCCTAGATGCTTATCTAGTAGAGAATTCTTGGATCATGTTAAGGCTTCTTGATGTGATCTAAGGCCAAGAACATGGTTAGTAATTAAGTGAATTCCTTGTGATCAATGATGAGTTAAACTCAAGATCGGTAAATTTCCTTGGATTGGTTGTTTCTTTAGATTTGTTTACAACTTTAAGTTTCATACTTTTATTAATCTTGTTAATCAACAACAAAACCCCATTTTCTAATTATCTTGATCTAATTAAATCTTTGTTTTTGGATCCTTGAGAGACGATTCGGTTCATTTTCTATACTACAAATTAGTTTGTGAACCGGTTATTTTTATTATTTGATAGGTCTCGTCAACCTCTTGTCAATGTGACATGCTACCGAGGGGGTTACACACACAACACCAGTGACAGAAAACAGTGAATGTAAGAGGAGCACGCACATCCCTTGCTGCTAGTACCGTGGAGTGGAGGACAACCCGAAATTCGGTTCGTTCGTGTGGTTATATTAAAGGCACTGCTTGTTTGTTGTGCTTGTGATTGATAGTCATGTCTTCCTAGAGGTAAATACCCTAACACGTTTTATGATTTTTGCATAGATCCTTGGCTGGGTTTGGGATTTGGGATTTGGTTTTGTCTTCTGCTGTGTTTCCTGATCTCGAAACCCAACATCTATGTGAATTTATTCACAATTATTTTGCTATTTAAATTTCTTGTTTTTAAAAATATTTTATCTACTAATTTATTTTTAGGAAGTAGGTCCCGCCAGCGCTTCTAGCAAAATTTGATATTGATTCCTTAAGAATACCGGGAAAATTTTAGTTTATCATACTCACAATCCTCTCCAAATTTTTTCATCGACCAATTTTAACATCTTTTTAATTAATGAAATATTAATAATAAATTATAACCTATGGAATTAAGAAGAAAGGTAATTGCACGTATAAAGTCATCTCAAATGCTCAAATTTTGCAAATGCAACAAATTAATTACGAAACAAGATTTTTTATCGTAGATTCTTTGTAATCCCGCCAGCACTCTCAGCAAGACCATAAAATTTCTTCTTACCTCAAGGAAATTGAAATGTCTTTGCCATTGCAATTAATTCTAGTTATCATATGGTTAGAATCTTATATCATAAATTAATTTAAAAGAGATGAATGAAAATGCTAAAAAATGATAAAATTAACAAAAAAGAAAATTTATTATGGAACAAGATTCTTTGTAAAAGATCACTTATAGCCCTGTCAGCGCTCCTAGCGAAATAATAAAATTTCTTTTCACCTCAAGGAGATCAAAACGTTGTTGTCGTTGCAGCTAACTGTGATTATTCCATCATTGGAATCTTATAACATAGACAAATTTCTTATTTATTTTTTGAATGAAAATTGTAACAAGTGCGATTTAAATAAATGGAAAAGATCAAAGAATAAAAGTGCGAAAACAAAATGGTAATATCAAACCATTAAAGATCAACACTGCAACTTAAAAAATCCTATTAGAGAGATTGTAGCCAAGGAGATCCACAGAACTACACATTTATTTGGCAACCGCGGACTCGCTGAACAAATTTTCTGGCCCAACTTTGGTTATTCATTTTACGGGATTAAACAATACTAGACATTATCAAATGGAATGCATTAAGAAGGGATAAAGACACAATAACATAATCAAAGGATGACAATTTTAAAAAAGGTAAATGATATTAAGGGGTACCTAAATAAGGCATCAACAAGAAGTGTCACATTGAAGTTCATAAAACGTAAACCAACAAGATATCCAATTAGAATCTCTTTGACCCAAAAGTCATTCCCATGAAGTTGGGTTAGCGCATATGTAAGAGGAGCCATTGGCCAATAAAACGATGGTTCACATCAAATGTAATCACATCTCGACTAGTCACAAAGACATAACATATGGGTGCAATGAGAAAAAATCAAAAGGGACATAAAAACATATTGTAAGCTTACTGCTCATACCAAACATATAACAGATAACTAAACACATAAAATTAAACCAATAACAGATGTAAATGACTTATAAGACCTATATACAAATCAAATAACAACATATTTACAAACTCACTTTGAACTTATTTTTCATACCTAATAGATGGCAGATAATCAAGCATTTGAAAATCAAACCAATAAAAGGTGCAAACAAATTATGAGACACACATACTAACCTAGAAACTAGCATACTCTCAAACCCCAAAACCCAACTTGTAGCAATATCTGCCCCTGTACATGTTGTAGCATTAAGTGATATCACGGGTGTGATGAAAGGAAACAAAAGCGATATAAGGACCCATTTTGAACTTACTTCACATGACAAACGTATAACATATAACTAAACATTTTGATCATGACCCAATAATTGTCAATTCAGTTAATTAATATGATACTACAGGAGCCCATGGTTCAAACTCTTCATCCAGCATACATCGAATTAAAACATTGGAATAAAATCAAACCATAAAATGAGTGCAAGTTTCAATATGGAAACATAGTCAGAATTGGATTTCTGACGAGTTCCAAAAGACATGATTTCAAACCTGAACTTCAAAACAGAAATTGGATCCAACAAAAAGATCAAAGAATCCTCCACATGTAACTTGAACATACCCTTACCCACAGCATCCTAGGGATGAAATCATGATTCAAAACTTTCTATCTACTATATAAGAACTAGAAACATAATAGGATCTGTAATTTTGCACAAATCCAACAATTTCTCATTTACAATTTAGATTAAACATGAACCAAATAAACCAAACAGATTCTATCTACAATAAACATCATTTACTCATTCCATTACAATAAAAAATAATCTAGGCCAACAACAAAGATACTAAAGTCATTCGACAGATTCCCATTCTCAAAGTCAAATAAGGAGTAGACAAATTTCCTATTCAGATTACTAACTCAAAGGAAAGCCCATCACTCAACATATCAATACATAAAGAATATTGAAGTGATCCAGCATCCTAAATTTAACAACAATTGGAACACTTAACAAAATATATAGAACTTAAAACGAAAAAACAAAGGAGCCTAAAGGGTTACCCACGGGTGAGGTGAGCTCCAGTTGCAGCAATTCCTCATTTCTCGTTCCTTTGCTCCTCGTTGGATGGCAATATGGTTACACATAGGAATAAGGTTTGTTATCATTTGCAAAGTTGGATGGGACACTACACAACGTCACAGAACAACTCTAAACTGGGTCAAGATTGTACTTGACTACTCAAGCCTATTAAGGGAATATTAATTTATTTAAATTTAATTTGAATGCAAAGCAGGTTGGACATGACACAAAAGTGAACAACCCTAATGTATTGTTTGGATATGGGTAAGGAGGGAAAATGGAGAGAAAAATGACCCAAACCTTTGTTTTGGTAGTTTTTAGTGAGAGGAAATGAGGGAATGAGGGGTAAGTGTTCCCTTTCCTTTCCCGTCGAAGTCCAAAAATTACCCCCCTCAAATTGGGCGGTAAGAAGGGGAAATGAACCAATTATAATTAAATATGTATTAAATTACAATTATACCCTATATTTGTGTTATAAGGTTAGCAACACGATAACAATATTATAAATTTAATTTTAAAACTTATCCCTTCCCCCTACTTTAATTATAACATTCAAACAAAGAGAAGTGAATCCCCTTCCACCCCTTCCATTTTATTCCCTTTCCTTCCCTTCCCTTTCTACCATTTTCCCTCTCCCAAACATAGCATAAAGGGAAGTACTTTGATATTTGTAAACATTACAATCAAGAAGTTTCCTTAGTAATTAATTACTTCTCATTTAAATACATTATTGTCGCAATTGTCCTAGAGGGAAGTTGGTGATGAGTGTGGCAACCAAACTTTAAAATAAAAATTTAGACGAATAGCTACTAATTTTATTTGGTTAGGGAAAATGAAAATTTGGACGAGTTACCACTAATTTTATTTGGTTAGGGAAAAGTTAGAAAAAGACTTTTAAAATTTTGAAAATTGGTTTGCGATTAGGTTCAATAGTCGGTTTATGTAGAAGGAAGGGTTGAAAATTAATCTCACTACACTCCTAATATATCTATTCTAAGATAAATATCTTAAAATTAATTGTATGCATTAAAAATAGCCAAAATATATTTAATTTGCCCTATAATATTTTTATCTTTTAATTTTTAATTGTGTAGCACAATCTTTTTTGTAGTTGAAAATATTCAAATTTTATACTCCTTTTAATGAAGAACCGTTTAATTGTTCATTTGCGATCTAGCCAATATTGCTTATGATTTTAAAAAAAAATTTTATACTTACTCATATGAAGATCAATGTCAGTTTTGATAAATTGAGGGTTTTCTTATGAAGAACATCCTTAAAAATAAAAACATGCAAGGATTGATTGAAAACAAATAAGTGAGAAATTATGAAGTAGGGTGATAACTTTTTTATTTCCCCTTGCTTTGTTTGGATAGGTAACATGTCATTTATTTCACCAAACTTCTATTAAAAATATCTTATTATAGATATATCATATTTTATTCTATTTCATATTTTTATTTTTCATATTTATTGATTGTTTTCTTGACACTGATAGGTATCTTAATTTTGAAACTTATTCATACATTCCTTCAACAAGATAGAATCTTCAAGGGCTAAAGTAAAGTGTTAGAGTGAACCAAAACAACGACCCAGACAAAGAATGAGACACAAATAAATTTGTGTGCTTTGAATTCAGTTATTTTAGCTATTACCTTATGTCCAAAATTGTAATTTTTATATTTCTATTTTATTCCTACAGTCATCTATTATTATAACTAAAAGTAGCACTCCTGCCAAAACTTCATGTAGATTTATTTTCCCTCTCAAATTGCATGTCTCTTTTCAACCCTCAATTTACGTTTAACATGACTTAAATATATTCCTAACCCTAATTTTTCCCTCCCAATATATTTATCACGTGTCCTATTAACTTTCTACCTCTCACCATTTTTTGTCCTCATTTATTTCTTTGAATTTTTTTTAAAAAATTGATGTGTTTTCCTATAGGTCATTACATCAGGCAATTATTTCCCTACTTTCTATTCATCTTCTTTAATGACTATTTTCGTTTTGTTTCAAGAAGCCCTATCTTTTCCATTACTCAACCATTAGTAGTGCTCATCGTCTTTAATTTTTTCGGCTACTTTGTCTAGCATGTTCTTATGTTCTTATTCCCGAAGTAATACTTATGATGCAGATTTCAAATATCTTTTTGGAATTGCTATCATTGTTGATCTATTTTTTCTATTTTTTTATTCATTTTCCTATATGTATAAGTAGTTAAGGGATGCTATGCAACATTTGAAACTTTGAAACTTTTAGGCGATAATCTAGTGTTGGTATTGAAAGTGGTATGTGTTCCCATTTAACTGAATTTTTGGGTGTTTTTTCAATCTTCTTCTTCACATATTCTTTGTTAGTTGCATATTTTTTTAAAAAAAATTTTTCCCAAATTTCTTTCCTTTGAATCTAAGTGCATGTTTGTTTTTGATTATTTTACACTCAAAACAGCTTTTTTTAAAAATCCCTTTCTTGGACATTTTGATTATAAGCTTTTTTCAAGCAAAAAAAAGCTAATCCAAACATGCTTTAACTCTATTGAAATCTGAATTTTTTTCCAAAACCATATTTTCCTTATCTTGCACTTCTTGTGACTTGAGGATAGTTATTTCGTCTATTGGTTCTTTTTATGGGTGATGTTATTATTATCTTATTCCTTTTTTTTTCCGTGTTATTCATTGATTTTGCAATCTCATTTTGTTTCCTTGTATTTATTTTAATGATTATCTTACAATTCATTCTTGTAATGTTCCTTTCTAATCCTGCTTATGGATCTTCGATTATTGTTTTTAATATATATTCTCTCAAATTATCTCCAACTCTCTATCTCATGGAAGTGAGGTTAGTTTTTAATCTTTAATTTTGTTTTTATATTTATGGTTGTACGATATAAATTTTGTTGATATTGTTGTACAATTTATAATAATGTTAGTGAGGTATGATTCTTTATTGTTTTGATTCTTTATTAATCTCTTTGTTTACCACATGTTGATTTGCATTTTTATATCTGTTGATTATAATCCTTTCATTTTTCTCTTTGCTTTTGTTTATTTGATACTTGCACTTTTTTAAATTTTTATTTTCCCCATATTCGCTTCATTTGAATCAAATACTACCGAAAAAGGGATTTTTTTTAATTTTATGTTGCTTTTGTCGCTCATGCTTTGACTTGATGTCAGTGAATCCATATGTTAATTCTTCTTATACGTTATTTGTTTAATTTACACTCATTCTCTATTTTCTGCATTTTTTATATTTTATTTTCACCTTGGTTGCCTCAGAATTTCTATGATTGTATTATAATTCAATTTAGTTTTGTTTATTTCTGAATCTGATTTTATTGTTGATTGTGTTGTATAACATGTAATGGAATTGGTGTAGGACATCTTCTGATTGTGGTTTGTTTTATTTGGATATATTCTTAGCATTTGATGGACTTTCTTTCATTTTCTTTCTTTTCAAATCAGTTAATAAAATATTGTTCTCATTTTAGGATGGTTGGCACCATAATGTTAGTGATATATCTCCTTTGAAGCAATCATGGAAAGTCAAAGCCAGAGTTATAAGGTTATGGACTACACTAGTGTTTAATTTGCCTGATGAACTCAATAGCATTGCGATGGTTTTGTTAGATGAGAATGAGAATGTATTTTTGGATTAATGTTTTTTTAATTCTTGTTCATTTATTTGTGGTTTTTTTTTTGTTTGAGATTTTAGGATGGGAGAATTCATGCATCTTTTAAGAGGTTATTTGTTGAGAAGTTTATTTCTATAATTTCTAAAGGGAAAGTCTACGAAATTAGTCAGTTTAGTCTTGTCCAGAATAATGGTTCTTATAGGACTACTAAGCGTCCTTTCAAAATATCATTTCAGTACTCGACATCTATTCATAAAAAAGTTGATGCTTTTGGTATATCGAAATATGGGTTTGTATTTTTTGATTTTGATTATATTCTTAGTCAAGTTGCTGATAAAAATTACTTAGTTGGTATGGTTTAAAAAAAATTCTTTATTTGTCATTGTCAATTTGTGTACTATTAAAAGTTTATGCACAGATTATGTCAGATGTAATTGGAAAGTTGGATGAATATCATGAAATAAAAAACTTCAAGAAGGATGGAAAGTCTGCGAAGAAGATTGTCAATTATCTACAGGACATTATGTATTATTGGTTTTGTTGTTTTTATATTTGTTTAAATTTATTGTTGTTTATTTAATAATTAATTTGTTTAATTTTTTCAAAAATAAGAAAATCAATTATACATTATAGGGAGATGATACATAAAAGGTAGTGTTATACCTACTGAAAAAAAATGATGGACCTGTTATTTTGATAATTCAATGGTGTAAAATTCAGGATTATAAAGGTCAATTTGACGTTAAATGTTCATGTTAAATTCCAAAATTACTATTGATTATTATAAGTTAACAAGTTGTTTTTTAATTAATAGGAAATCTGCGTCCCCGTAGGTTGGCAAACTCTTCATATGCAAGCACGCTTCTTATCAATTATTATGAACCTGTTGCGGTTGATTTCAAGAATAAGTACTAATTATTTATCTATTATTATTGGGGTATCTTTTATCTATTAATTTATTATAATTTTTTTAGTTGATTATGTTTTGGATTATTTCTGTTTATAGACTTTTAGATGGTAATGCTTTAGTTTTCAGTTAGTTGTTTGATCAATCATTTGTTTCACTCAATGAGGAGTTCATCAATAAGTCTCAAAGAAAGACTTTGAACTAGATTAAATTAACTAAAGAGGTATCTTTTCATTTTCACTATACTATTACCTCATCTTTTATAGCATCGATTTGTTAATTGTTCAATTATCCCGCATCTCCAACTACAAGCCTGCATTTGCGTGATTCTTTGCACTGTTTTGAGTTTGGACACTAGCCATGGCTGGTATTACAGTGCTTGCAAAAAGTTCCTAAAAAAGGTTATTCCAGATGGAAGCGGCTTCTATTGCGAGAAGTGTGATAAAATACTAAACTTTGGTATATATAACTATATATTTGAGTCTACTGTATCTATTAATTTTTCAAATATCACCATTCATTTCCCTTTGTTTGTTTTTGAAAATGCAATTTCAAAGTTAATCTTTCTATTGTCGATGATGATGGGGGAGTCCACACTTTATTTTGCTCAATAATGTTGTTTTTCATCTTTATCAAAAGGACTGCTGCTGATCTTTGTGAAGAAGTTGTGGCTGTAAGATTTACAAAATTTTCATCATGAGATTTCATTTTTATTTATATTTGGTGTCTTATTATTTCTATATAATATTGTAGGGGGGAGATGTAAGTGAATTTCTAGAGAGGTGGAATGATTTTATTGGTAAGAATTTGTTGTTTAAAGTTTAGATTGAAAAAATGACAATTCATCTAATCCTACTTATATTGCTCTCTAACTATGAACTGATGATGAGTTGATATCAAATTTTATGGGTGATGAATGTCTGACTCCGATAGTATTGATTCTTTAAATGTCCCTTATAGTAAGTTATTGTGTATTTCCACATCTATGACTAATTCTTTTATGTTATTTATTGCAGGCAACAAAATCCAAATCATATTTTTCATCTTTTTTGGCAGATGATGATAGTAAACTGAATGTATCTGAGAAGGCATAATACATTTCTTTTTGATAAAGCGTAGTTTGGCAATATAAATTGATAGAAATCTTTCTTCTTCTTTTTTAAACTTTTATTGGATTTATCATATAACTCTAGGAATAGTTTTTTTGTTGGGGCTGATAATGATGTTGCTGTTAGTTTCAAAAATAATGTTACACTTGCCAAGAGGAATAGTGGTGATGGATTACTTGTATCACATGATGGTTTTCAATGTGATCTAGAATATGCTACCCAATAGTCATTTTCAAAACTTAAGAAGATCATTAAGGTGGAGAAAAACTGAAGATGTATAGAAGCATCAGGGCCCGTTTATATTAGTTTTTTTTGGAGTAGAAGTACTTTTTTAAAGTAATAAAAGTGATTTTTTTAGAAGCTAAAGAGTTCAAGCTTTTAAAAAAAGCACTTCATATGCTTTTTTGTTACACATGAAGTGCTTTTTTTAAAAGTTTGAACTCTTTAGCTTCTAAAAAAAGTATTTTTATTACTTCAAAAATACATTTCTGCCCCTAAAAAAGTTAATACAAACGGACCCTTAGTTTGGTTTAGTTTTTATTTGTCATATGTTAATTTGAACTTATTTTAACATTTGATGTGATATGGATTTGTTTTTATGGTTCCCCGAAATTTTACTGTTATTGCTCTTTGATCATTTTGTTTTTCAGCAAATTAAACTCCTTGGTTGATGTAACCGTGATTTGAAGTTGTAGTTGGTTTATGGCAATGGTTATTAATTTTGTAGTGGTTGATAATAATTTTGTTGTTATATAGTACTATTTATATTTATTTGATCTTATTAAATATATACTTTTCATTAATAGTTTTTATTACTTTCAATTCTTATCACAGTGTTGATAAATGACTTTGTTGGTTGATTTTATTTCATAACATCTCATTCCGAGATTTCATTTATTTAGTAGGATATTCTAATAATTTTTAGTAAGTACGTTCATTCTAATAATTTAATTATATGTAAATATTAAAATCTACATAGGTGTATATATTAATTAGTATGAATTTTAATTATTCGTTGGAAATTTTAATTTATATAAATCCATAATTAAGTTCTTTAATTTAATTATTTATATTATTCATGGATTCATGGATTATGGCATAGATTCAAAATTAATTTTAAAAACTACTAATAATTTTATTTAATTCAATTTTTTCATGCATTTAATTTTTCGTATGATTTATTTTAAAATTAATTTCTACAACGTCAAATGTAATCTGATAGTACTAAAAAGTTTTACACACTATATTATTACATTAGATATGATATGATATATGTATTCTTATTGTTCTTAATTATTGGAATATAGTGAAAAGAGAGCAATTATACAAAAAATATATTAAATTATATGTCATAACTTTACTTTTCATTTTTATTACCTCTGATAATGAAGTCTAATTTTTTGCTTTTTTCATATATTTGCACATTTTGTACTTAATACTCTTCTCAGTATGCTCAATTCATATGCGTCAATTCATGATCTCATTATTTAATCCCACATATGGTTTATTAGTTGTACTCATTTATAAATCACATACTCAAGTTGATTGACATCCTTTTTGTTTAAGTACACCTTTACATTCCTCCTTATTATATTAACTTTTTTTTTATGTAATATCATTTAATTTAGGAATTCATATATTTTTTATACCTTTTTAAAAGTTATGGATAATTTTATTTTCAATTTTTTCATATTCCCAATGAATCAGATTAAAATAAATGTTTTGTTAGAAGAAAGTATTTTTTGTACAATTAGTTTTGTATGTTTTATTTTATTTAAAATTTTATTATTTAGAATTTATCAAATAAATCTCTTTGGTCATTTTGTGAGCTAACTTTATTTTTTGTTTTTTATTTCTCTATCTCTAAGTTTAAGTTACCTCTTTTTGATGAGTAATTAATGATATTTCCCAATTTAGACATCGATTTTGTCAAAAAATATTTTCTGGACTATCCAAATAATATATGAATTGTTATTTTTATATTTAAATGATGTAAAGATGTGATTTTCAATTGATTTATTTAGTTGGAACTTGTTGTATAAATGGACTTGACTATAAAACATGCATGACATATGCTTATTAATAATAATTTATTCATAAAATGTATATATTATCTGATTATAAAGTTTCTTTGTTGTCTAAAAATAAAACATGTATGTGTTCCTTTCAAGACGATTGCAATAATAATACATTTGAATGAATTTAATGATAACAATGTTGATAAATATCAAATACTAAATGAAATAAAAATTATAAGTACCACAATTAATAAACAAAATTAATTAAAATAGAGATATATCAAATATGATAAATATAAATTTATCATATATAAATTTTGGAAGTTTCTCAGGTAACTTTATGTTTTGTGAGGGTATTAGTATCATTTTATAATTAATGGTCAATTTTTGGTCACGTGATCTACTTAGTTGAAACATAATTATTTTATTTATATTTCAACAAAGTATGACATATGACTAAATATTAGTCACTAATTACAAGGAGTATCAGTACCCTTATAAAAACAAAGAGTTTCGAGGAATCTATAAATTTTTTTTATTATAAAATAGAACATATGATAAACATAACTTGAGGGTTTTTTTTATTCATCAAAATGATACAAATAGGGACTAATGTAAAATACCAATTATTTCGAAGATGATTTCATGCATAGAAGCTTACTTATTTTGTTATGATCTGTTGACTATAGTTATATTTGGGCAATCTTTTCTTACTGATAGTAAATGATACTAAATCAGTTGCTATGTTAATTTGGTGAATTAATTTTAGAAAAAGGATTTGGGATAAATTGTGAACACAATATCCTGGTAGTCATATAAAAAATAAAAAAAATAAAAAATTCAATATAAATTTGATAAAAAATTCAAAAATTATAAAAATTCCAAAAACAATTGATTAAAAAAATAATAAAATTGATTAAAATGAAAGAGTTAATTAACTTAAATATCCTGAAAATAAAAAAATAAATAAAAATGAAAGGAAAACAAATTAAAAAAACAGTGTGAGTATGTGACTATTACTCATTTACGCACACGAAAAAAACAAGCTACCTTTCTGAGCCTTTTCCAAAATCTTTTTTTTTTCTTCTTCACTGAAACTTTAGTCAAACGAAACAGCCACATCAAGATCCTTGACACTTATTATAGTCCTTGTTTTTTTGAAGCTTCTAGGAAACTAAATGCCTTGACTCACTCACAACTCACCGCCATCTTTTTCAAACCTGCAACTTAACTCATTGTCATTAAGGAATGATGAAAATTTAGTCCACCGCACCTCTAATAAATATGTCATAAGACGATTATTTTAAAATTAGTTGTGTGAATTAAAAATAGCCTTAATTTGCCTTATAAAAATAAATAAACTTAGTCCACCGCATCTTTTAAAATCTTGTTTATTTAAATGTGTAAATTTGATTATAAGTTAAAATTGTTTTTCATTAACAAAAATTAATATTTTTTGAAAATATTTTATTTTAAGCTTTTGATTATTTGATTTCAAATTATTTCAAAAAGTTTGGGATAAAAATACCTATTTTCCCTTAACTAAATAACTTTGTTAATTATTTTATATATCTTTTAGTAATTTAATACAGAAAAATAAATCTTTAATATAATTCAGACAAGTTTTTTCTAAATCTTAAATTCGATTATAAATTAACATATTCAAAATTAGTTGTTTGAATTAAAAATAACTTAAACAAATTTAATTTTTCTTAAAAAATAAATAAATGTTGGCAAAAATAATAAATTAATAAGACTAAATTACAATCAAATATTTATTATAAAATTACAAAATAAAGATGAATTAATCTTCTTTATAAACACAGATATGCCCCTAAGCGCCTATATTCTTTTGTCTTCCTTTGAATCTTGCTCTTTCTTGGTACGTAGCCTGAAGCATTCAACTTTTGGTTTTGGGTGACCTTGAATCGGTATCAATGGAGAACCCATCATCGACAAGAAGAGTCACAAGATCACAGACCTTGGCTGCTTCCAATAACAGCATCATCAACAGCAGCAGCAGTAACAACATTTCAGTTTCGTGTGAGTGCTTTTATTTCTCTTCTTCCAAACAGTTGAATTCCATCTTTTTTCCCCTTCAAAACTCAACCGGTTTGATTATTGGAATATGGGGTTTTACATTTATTTTTTCCCTTAAGGAAAGATGGAAGATTCAGAAAAGAATCTGTCAAAATCAAGGCAAAGAAATGGGCAAAGAATAAAGAAGATCGTGGGTCTAGCCACTGGGGCAATCACGGAGACCCCATTGTCGTCCATAGTTAAGCAGAGGGGAAGTCGAGTGAAGAACACACCAGGGTCCGGAGAGGCCTTGCTCAGGGGTCAGGTCAAGACCCTCTTGCAGAAGGTGGAAGAAGAAGCAGTTCTTTCGAAGCTCTCGCTGGAAAGCCGTCCCTTTCTTCAACTTGTGAGTTCTCCTATGGGACTTCTTGCCCCCACGCCCGCAAATACGCCCTAAATCCTGAATCTTTATTTGATTTTTTGTGCAAGAAAATGTATGTTTCCTATAAATTAATCTTCTGGTTCCACCTTACGGGTCTGCCACGCCCCACCCATTCCAACGTCGTCGACTTGGTTCTGTATTGACCACTGACGAGGAGTCCCTCTCCCTCGACACCCTCTGCGGTTGGCCCTCCTCTACGTTCTTCATCAAAGGTAAATGCTTTTTTTTTTTCCTTTTTCTTTCTTTCTTAATTTTGGAACCGAATTTGATGCTTAATCTAATTTTCACTTTGTTCTGGAACATCGATGGAATAGTGCGAAGCGAAGTTAATTTGTGCGATAATAATATAATGGTGCTCATTACCACTACTTGGAAACAATTTTATGAATCTTGTTTTTTTAGACAGAGGTTGAGACCTAGAATCAAGATCTAAAGCATCTTGATTGGAGGCACTATGAAATCTTGGGCGTCTCCAAGAACCCTTCACAGGATGATTTCAAGAACACCAGGTACTGTGATTTGAAAAAGACTGGAAGATTTTCCACCTCAAAAAGTTACCTATGAGTAGATATCATTATGCAACTTAGTAGGATAAACTGCCTTAACAGCTTAAATAAGTAAGAATTTCGTCAATGTTTGAGAGCAAATATTTCTTCTTATAGCTTTCTATTGGTGTTGGAAGTCATGGACGTTGTAGAAACACTGTTGCTTTGAATGCTGTTCTTTAAATCTTAATTTTATGTTCTTACAGTCCTGGTTTAAAATGAATGACAAACTAAAATACTTAGCCACTGCATATTTCAATTTAGAGATTCTGATTCAAGTCTCATTAGAATTATGTATATAATTGGTTGATAACATGCAAGCTCTGCATTTCAATGACTGAAAATCTTCAACTTAGCAGATTGACTCACCCCTGCTTGGTTTATACTCTCATTGTGAGTTTCTTATACCATGAATTATTTTATTTAACTTTGCATTTAAAGCTTATCATTTTGTTGAAAATCTAGGGTAATGTCATTTTCTTTCTAGCCAAATGTAGGAGAGTTTTTGCTTATTTATATGTTATGCAACCTCGTTTATAGAACTCAACATCTTGGCTATATGGAACATCTTGGCTATATGGACATTGCCACCGAATACATTGCATGACTGATAACAAACCCAACATTAGTGATTGAAACCTTTTGAATAATACTTTATTGAAGCAAGTTAAATTATTTTATGTATTAGATATGAGAGATGTTAAATTGCTGTAGGTGGATACATCCAGTTTTTGCTTTACTTTCATTGTTCCACTGTTTTTTCTCTGCTTGCATCTCTATTAAAATTTCTCCACAATTTTTATGTCTTTGTTCTATTTTTATTCATCCACCTCTGTCACTGTATGTTCAATCATCCATTTTTTATATTAGCTACATCAATAACTCTGTTAAGAAGGAGATTCTTCATGATGAAAAGCCTTCCAAGTCGATTTTCCATATAAATGTAAGCTCCACGATTTCCCATTTTCCCTTAAATCTTATAATCAAATAATGGTTATTAGTTTTCTGGTAGCTTCTTTTTTATTTTAATTTCCATATAAATGTAAACTTCCTGCATTGAACATTGTTTTCTTTTTTCTTCTTTCTTCAACACAACACATAGGAAGCACGAATCAGAGCCACAAGCAACTAACCTTTCTGCTTCTACAGGTTTGAGCAGTGGCATTCGTCAATAAAGTTGGAAACCTACTCAAGCATTTTGTTGTCAAGCACATCAATCAAGAATCATCTGCATCTACTCTGTCAATTTACCAGGCAATTAGGTGTATTTTTTTTTTTATCACGAGTTAGTTGTTCCAGCAAGAAAGAGGTATATTTATAATTTTATTGTGTTCTTCTTATCATATTGTTTGAATATTACTCACAAATAATTGAAATGATTTGGTAAGATGAATAGAACTATGAGATTCGTGTCTTATGATGTCATGTGAATGTATGTAAAAGAAAGAATAAATAATGAAACAAGTAGTTGGTGAGTGCGTACATGTTGAGGGCCAAAAGTGTTTGATTAATGAAAAATCATAATAAAATTAAATAAAAAATTGTAAAGCAAAGAAAGGTCAGAGAATCAAAATAAATATATAACATGTGTGAACGTGTTTGATATTCTTGCCATGTGAAGGCAACCACGTTGTCATTGTAGATTAATTATGTTTAGATTTATTTGTTTTATTTTTCTTTTTGTTTCTTTGCATCTGTTTCCTTTTGTCAATTATTTCTATGCAGGAAATGTATGTGGCATAAGTGACCACTACAAGAAAACTGACATATAGTGACAGATACTGTTAATGATAGATCATAATTTGTTGGTAAAAGAAGCTTTTAGTGACGGCATCGTAGTTAATAGAAATTTTGAAGAAACCCGTTGCTTTGATATCATACGAGAGAGCACCCAAGTCGGTGTCAGTGGCAATGGTTATGAATCTGTGGGTGGTGGTTGATTTGGTACTGTGTATGCATTTGATCTGTTTGTGTTTAGGTTTTGATCTGAGCTAATTTGGGATTTTGGTTAGGTTTACATGATAGCATCCGAGCGAATCTTGAAGGAACTCAAGGATCTGCAGAAGGATCCTCCTATGTCTTGCAGTGCCGGTATTGCATTCTCTTTCTACTTCTTATTCTTCATCTCTATTTTGATTTTGATTTTTTGCTGACTTGACTATCTTGATTGTTTATTTCTCATGCCTTGATTTTTCCTTTTTTGTTTTGTTTTGTTGTTAATGGTTTCAATTTAAATTTCGTTATGATATTTCATGTTCTCTTTTTCATTTTCTGTATTGCACTGGCATGCATCATTTTCATCCCTGTTTGCTATTGTCTTCCACGTATCATAGCACTTCTGTATGCAATTGCAAAGCAGGTAAGTCATGGTCATTACTCGTTCTTGTTTGAATTGGTATTGAGTGTGAATCTAGTGCCTCAAAAGGCTCCTAGGGAAGATTTTGGAGTGTCTGATCTATCTATTCAAGAAGCTATCAAGTTGGCTGCACACGTGTCAACTTTTGCTTCAATGTTTTGCTGCCCAAATTGCCTTTTTTTTTTCTTCATCTTTTTTTGTTTTTGGCTTGGTCTTTTCAATGGGTTATTTTCTGCCTCTCTTTTTCCCTGCTCAACTCTCTGCCTCTCCTCTCCCATTATCGTTCTAATTTCGAAAATTTTCATACAGGTTTTTCTGTTTGTTTGAATACAATGATCTATGCTGGCTTTGAATTTGAAATTTTCGTCCAAAAACTCTATTTCTCCTTACCTGCTTATAACCCTAGCATAGAGAGTAGAAAACATTTGTTATTTTTGCTTCTGAGCTTCATTTCTCTGTTTCCTATTCCCAAACCCATTTTCTTTTTTGGTTTTCCTTTTGATACAATCGGCGGAGAAGAACAGTGCGGTGGCATTGCTAGTGTACAGCAACGGTGACAAGCGGCGGAATGGCTTTGAGTGGGGACATGTTATGAGGGGCATGGAGGAACCACTCACCCGTGGGTAGCCTGGTGTTGATGGCGGCGAGAGCTTGGGTTTCGAAGATAGTTAGGCCTTGAAATGGTTCCCCCAAATTCCATCATGCCCGCTGAGACCACTGATATCATTTTGTACTCACTGGGTGGTGCTCCGGTGCCACTTGAATGAAGGAGCACCCTACGGTCCAAGGTCAGGAATGTTGGTCCTGGTCCCACAATGCTCAATTTTAGTTACCAGGTTGGTAATGTGACCATTTGATCCATTTTTTTTTTGGTCAAACTTTTGTGATTTTTCATTTTATTGTGTGTGTGTCATCTTCTGCTTTTTAATGGTTGCACATTTTTTTCTTTGAGCCTAGAGAAGTGTCTTTGTCTTTTGAGATTCTCTTTTGTTGTTGGATTGTTTGGACTACTTAATCCATAAAGTTGGAAGAATCTGTATATGGACAGGATGTATATGCGAGCAATTTGGCTGTGTATTTTGTAACCACCCTCGTAGTAAATAGAAAAAAACTATACAATTAATTATATCGGCAAGGAGGAACTAGATATGACTTCCAAGTAACCACTAACTGTATATCTAATCCCAACTAGCATAAGTATATTGCCTTACGTAGTCTAATTAAAAATCACTAAACCTTCACTAAGAATTACTAGATTCTAAGAGAGGAGTTATCAATTATGGAAATAAATCCTTGACCTAGACAATTCCATTCTGAGAATTTACATAGTCTAAGAGAACTTACCTTAGAATTGGCTAAAAGAAACGGTGGTTACTTATCTAGCAATAACAAGCATAAGTTAACACATGACAAAGGTAGTTCCATCTTCATTTTACATGGCTTAAAAGCCTTGATTTCGTTCATGGGCATAGAGAAACATGTCTTGATATATTTACAACATTAAGCAAATTACCTAAAGTAAATTGCCTAAACAAAATTTCCAAGACTTCTTGACATAAGCCCTAATTACTACTATTTACATTATGATGATCAAGTGTCAACTAAATGGAATCGGATATCCTTGATTACTTTTACATGACCACCGTCCTTCACAGAATATAACCATTCCCACTCAATTTCAATTAGTATGGTGGTAATCCTCATTTCTCTTTGATTCTGAAAAACAGTAAAATTAGGGTAAGATTATGCAATCTTAGTAGGAAACGAGCATTAAAATAAAACTTAATAGTTCATAAATCAAGTAATAAATTTCACAAACTTTTTCTTTCAAAGCATACCATAACAAAGATAGAGAGTGATATGGACTTCAATTTATAAAACACAAAGTATTAATCATAACTTAGAGAAGGTTTCAAGAATCACTCATACTCAACCACTTTCAAACTTAGGTCTTTCAAACCAATTCTTTCCATTCTTCCCTCCATTAGGGCTGCCTTATAAACAGAGGGAATTCCCATCATCTTTCAAGATGATACATAGGCCAAAGGCCACTCCACCAACATGTCATTTAACATAGTCTTTAGTGGTGAGTCTTAGTTCATTTGAAATCAACTCAAGGTTAAAAACATAAACCTTCTTGAAATGATTCTTCCTTCTCAAAACCATGGCCATACATAACCATAAAATAGATATACAAACATGATCATTTAAAACAGAATGCTTAAGCTAATTTAAATGTCATAAGCACCTAGTTAAGCATAGGAACTTCATGGTAATTAAGCAAAGTCAAATATCATTGATAAATTCTAATACTAGTAATAAAATAGGTTATGAAAGCTATACTTACTCCTTAATGCCTTACCGAGCCGTGACCATTTAGAACTATAGAAGATCAAGTAAGCAAATGGTTATGCAAAAACAGATTGGCTAGAATCATACTAGAAATTCTTACTAGACTAGTCTTGTTTAAAATTGGCGGTTGAAATCAAAATTTAATGAAATCAGAATAAAGAACCTTTCAAGCTTGAAATCAATAAAAGAAAGGTTAGAAATATGAGAAGAACAAGCCAAGAAAGAAAAAAAAATAAAACAGATTGGTTAGAATCATACTAGGAATTCTTACTAGACTAGTCTTGTTTAAAAATTGGTGTTTGAAATCAAAATTTGTGAAACTGTAACAACAACCTTTCAAGCTTGAAATCAATAAAAGAAAGGTTAAGAAATATGAGGAGAACAAGCCAAGAAATAAAAGAAAATAAAACAGATTGGTTCTTGCTTGATTGAAGGAAATGGTGAGTGAGATCATGCTTGCTTCCTACCCTTTCTTTCCTCACGTCTCCTCTCCTTCTCACGTCCCTCTCTTTCTGTTTTAGGTGCAGGAGCTGTGTGTGTGTGTGCGTGAGGTGTGTGTGTATTCTAGTGTATAAATAAGCCTAGGTTAGTTAAGTGGAAGGAGGCAAGGTGTTGGAACCTAATGATGGAAGATTCTCCAACAAGATGATGGGAATATGGCAGGATTCTCTTGGCTTGCCATGGCCATGATTATGTCTTACATGTAGAATATTCTCTGCATGGTTGCCTCTTGGTAACGTGGCCAGCAACCTCATGGTTTTCCAAGTGCAGAATTCTTTCTTAATTTTCAGCATATAAACGTGTAGGTGTGCATGTGTAGGTGCTGTTTTATTTATTTTAAAGTGCAGAAGTTTGTGTGATGTTTCTTTATTAATTCCTAGTGTGTGTTGTGTCATTTGTGTGTGTATTTGGCTGCCATGGTGCAGCAAGTGTTCATGTGTAAGTGTGTGTGTGTCAACGTGTTAGTGTGTGTGTCAAGGTGTGTGTGTGTTGATGTGTCACGGTTTCATGTGCAGGTTTTTGCATGAAATATTTTCATCCCTAAGTCCATGTGTCTTGCTTCTAATGTGTATATGTGTCTATGTGCTAGGTGTATGATTCTTATGCTTAGTGAAGTGTCATTGTGTGAACTTGTGTAAATCATTTTCTTTCTTAAGTTTAATGTGTCTTAGAAATCTTAATTTGATAATCTAAGCCTTAGTTATTAATTTGATTTTAATTGGTTCATGTCACTTGTAGAATTAAAAGTTTAGAGATAGCCTTGCTTTACTAAGTTTTAGTTATGCAGAATATTTTTCTGTGTTTTGTTCTTTCACCATTGGGGTATAAATTAAGATGTTACATATTTGGCACTTTGACTTGACAAAAAGAAACGGTTCAAAATTCTTTGTACTATAAAAAATAGAAATAGGGGCAAAGGTCATGGCATGTCTGAAAGTTTGGATTTGCATTTTTGTTAATTTGGCTGAGCTATAAGCTTCTTTAAAAATTTGAAAAATCTGGTAGGTAGTGTTCCTTTGATGATTGCAAGTTTTGGAGATGTTCGGGTTTTGCCCAAAATTAATGATCTGGTGTTTAATCTTACTTAAGCCATGTGATATCCAATTTATTAGTCATGTCTTTTACATGACACTCGAGTTGTATATCTATTTCTTTTTAATTATTGGGGTACTAGATACTGTCACATGACACTTTCATAGGACAGTGTTACATGGATGACAACTCATTTGCTAATTAGCATGCATAAAATCCTATTTTTAGTTTAGCATTTAAATTGTCTAATATAATTAAATATTATTTTTTGATATATGTGGCTTGATAATCATTTGGTGCATGTTCTGTCATTATTAATTGAAAATTTTTCTACTCTTTCATTTAGTTTTCTATATTATTTAGATTAAGGTAGGCATTTGACTAAGTATTATGTTTATGAACAATCTCATAATATCTTAAAATGCATAATTTTTCAACAATAGAAATACCATTTTGCAAAGTTGTTCTAATCAAAGAGGAGTCGAGCTGTTTGTATAGCACAGTTTGCAATAGCTGAGTGAACCCATTTTAGCAAAATCTTGGCTCGGATTTGCAACACTACTGGACAAGAAAGGATTGTTCTTATTCTGTCTCCTTTCTTAATTTTGATTGGTTCATGTTTGATATTGTCTATTTGAGAAGTCTTGAGTATTTGCCTTTTATTTTCCTTTATAAATATTTGATCATTTTTATTAGAGCTGTGATTGTTATTACTTAACCAATTACTGAAATAATAGAGCTGAGATTGTCATTTTTATGCTATGCGGGTGCACTTAATAGGATATTATGTTAAGGGTTCCTTATTTTTGGTTTATTAATACATTTCTTTAGGTTTATTGCTTGACTTGATAAGATTTGAAACTGATAAATTTCAAATTCAAGAGTAAGTACTCATTGATGAAGGAACTGTAAGGACTTCAGAACTTGAGCATCTTCAACGAGAATTAGAACTGATGACGGTAGCAGCTGAAATGGCATTTAAGAACCAACATTTTGTTGACTTTCACCTTGAGCATTTGAATTAACAACTATGAGCTAGCTGCCATTGCCTCTAAAGTTGGAGTCAGAGTGGTAGTTCAAAATGTTCGTATGAAATTTACTAAAAATTGATACAGATGTCTATTAAGGGAGTTTATCTTTAATTCTGGATCAGCTTAGGCATAACATAGAATAGTTTAATGTTGAAATTTAAATTCTGGGTCAGTGTAGGCATTGCCTTTGTAATGTTTAAATTGCCAGAACATATTATTTCCATTCCCTCTTATAAAACTTCAAATTAAATGGGAATGTGGTTTGGTGACATTATATTCGTGGCAGACAAAGATTATTTTGTATCATATACTGGTCACTAGCCATAAGAAAAAAGTGAAAAGAAACTATAATTGTCAGCATACACACACTTACGTTCTGTGCACTAAAAATATATTTAATCTACATATGACAATTATTTATAGGGACTTCTATTACTGGGGTTTACTTGACCCATCCTGTGATGTATCACAAAAAATGTTGTTTTAATTCTATGATCAACATTGTGACTTCATCTTTCCAAATGCTCTCTATGTGCATTAGCTGTTAGTTATGTCTAATTGTTTTACGTAATGTTGAGTTGGTAGCAAATCTGGTCATTGAGCAATCAAAATAGTGTATTTTATTTAGTCTGAAAGGAAAGAAAATAAAAGAAGATAAGTCATCCTTTATAGAAAGCATGCCTACGCCCTCCCTGGCTATCATACTGGAATTTTGTTTTATGGGAATTTTGGAAGCATCGTTTGTATGAAAATATGCATACATTGCTTAAAAGTTTTGGGTCAAGGCTGCCATGGTCAAAGCATCCTTCCCAATTACATAATGTTATATTTTCTTCTCCATTGGTTTCACAGGTAAAGGTTGACATATGTGTTTTTTTCACTATTCTTTGTAGATTCCTTTATGTAATGATATGATCTGCAGTAGTTTCAGTGGGACAAGTTTGAGAGCTAATATTGGGTCAAAATCACAACTTTGGTGGGGTTAGTATTTCATTTTATATTGTCTTTGCTCTTTGGGGATAAGATTATGGGCTGTGGAAAAAAGCAAATGTGATATTGCTGAGAGCTGACTTTTGGTGTTAGATATTTTTTTTGTGTGTTTATGGCATTGTGGGTAAAAATATTATGAGTAAGGAAAATCTGATCTGTGATTCTAACAAGCCTTTTCTATGTAAATTATTAGGGATTCAAGAACCTACAAATTGATGATAGAAAGAGTATCTCTCGTGCTCAAGGTAACATTTCTATTTTTTTTAGCTAAAAAATACTCTTTGTTGCACTTATCTGTGATATGTCGTTGTAACAAGCCATTATTTGTGTAAATTACTTGGGTAATCTCAAGTGAGTATTCTAAATAAAGGAGAAACTCCAAAGAATGTAATCTTGATAACAATATTCTAACGCTGACAATCTGTGAGATGCTACTACTTGCTTTAAGTATGAAGTTATCATACAATAACTTTACTCTATGCAGTTTGCTTGAGCCTGGTGTTCATAAAATTTACAAAAACATTTCAAGTTCCAGTTCTCTAATTTTACTTTTTGAGATGATTTTCAGTTTAATGTCTTTTCTTCATATAACATTTTTTTATGCTTGATGCAACCTCACTTCAAATATTAATGTCATTGCAAATATCCAACTTGAAAAGTTATGGTCAATGTCTTTTTAAGATGAAGAATGCCATTTAGAATTGAAAGGTTATTTGTGTTCTTCAGAAATCTGCCTTACATGCAACTGGGAGGACTTGGTATACGTAGTAGACTACAGAGATTGTAAGTATAACATATTTATCAATGCAGTTCACTTCCAAAATTAATGGGATACTGGAGAGGAAGAGAGACTATGATGATGCAACTTCGTGTGTTTTATTATCTTGGGTTTCAAATGCTTAGCAGTTATAACTAATATTTATATGTCTCGAGAGTTAGCATGGTCTCTCATATGACTACTTCTAACTCTTTATATGTTGCATCTCTGATTGCTGGGTAACCAGTTTGTTAGGGACTAGAACTCACACACACAGTGCAATAAAACAGTAATACAATTGAGAGAGAGGTATGAATTTTATTAGATGGAAACACGGGGAATTTACAGATGAGGAAACCTCAATCTGCCGCAGGGCTAGGCCCCTACAGAGAGCATGAGCTCCCCATTCTCACTAACTGAAAGGTTCTTTTCTGATGCCCCACTACAAGACCAAATTCCCCTTTTTATCACACTGATGAAAACAGAAAACAGTTACTCACTCTCTCTTTCTAACTGAAGTTGCCAGCGCAGCATAACTCATTTAAGTCCCTCACCCCCCTTCTTCACCCTACGGGTGTACACTTGCCATATTTTGGTCTTTTGTGCATTCTGCTGTACCATGTGCATATCAGGCCCAATCGCCTTTGTAGAGGTCCCAACAATACTCCCCTCTTGAACTGCAACCTTGTCCCCAAGTTTGAAATTGGAGAATTGACTCTTAATATTAAGTGCATCCTCCCATGTTGCCTCTTCTGCCAATCTGCCCTGCCACTGCACTAGCACTTGACACACATCTTCTCCTTCTTGCTTCACAGTACGGGTTGCCAGGATATTTTCTGGCTCAAACATTCCAGGAAAGGCCCCATCTAATTCTTGTGGCAGCTCCTCCTCCACTTGGTAATTCCCCACAGCTTTCTTGAAAAGTGACACATGAAACACAGGGTGCACTTTAGCCCCCTCAGGAAGCTTGAGCTTGTATGCAACGACTCCTATCCTCTCCAGAATTTTGTAAGTTCCATAGTACCTGGCAGCCAATTTTGCATTGATGCGGGCGGCCACTGTATTCTGTCTGTGGGGTCTTGGTTTGAGAAATACCCATTCCCCAACCTCAAAACTCCTTTCCATTCTATGATTGTCAGCCTGAGACTTCATCCTTCCTTGAGCCTTCTGCAAATGGAACTTGAACTGTTTCAAAGGTTTATCACGCTCAATTAATTCCAACTGAACTGCTGCCACTTTTGTTTCACCTCGCATAAGCCTAGCAATGGCTGGTGGCTTCCTTCCATAGACTACCTCAAAAGGAGTGCTCCCTGTTGCTGCATGATAAGTGGTATTAAACCAATATTCTGCCCAATGCAACTAGAATGACCAGGTTTTGGGCTGATCCGCTATAAAGCACTTGAGATACGTCTCAACACATCGGTTCACCTCTTCAGTTTGACCATCCGACTCGGGATGGTATGCAGAACTCATTTTCAGTTGAGTTCCCTGCATTCTGAATAACTCTCTCCAGAAGTTACTAACAAACACCGGGTCTCTGTCACTCACTACAGCTGCTGGCATGCCATGAAGCCGAATAATTTCCTTGGTGAATATCTCTGCTACTGTACGGGCCGTGTATGGATGCTTGAGTGGGATGAAGTGGCTATATTTTGACAGCCTATCTACCACTACAAACACCGCTTCGTACCCCTTAGACTTAGGAAGGCCTGTAATAAAGTCCATTGACACCTCCTCCCATACCAATTCTGGGACTGTTAAAGGCTGCAGAAGACCCCCAGGGGAAGTAGCAAGATACTTTTGTCTCTGACACACATCACAAGCTCTGACATAATTTTGAATCTGTCCCTTCATGCCCACCCAATGAACATTTGCAGCCAAACGACGATAGGTTCAATAGAAACCCGAATGTCCTCCTTGTGGGGCTAGATGAAATTCATGGAGTTGTTTAGGAATTATTTCAGATTGTGCAGAAATCACTAACCTCCCCTCATAATATAATACCCCCTGTCTGTAAGTGAAACCAGGCCTCTTCCCTGCATCCCTCTTGACTTCATCAATTATTTTAAGCAAGAAAGGATCTTTGTGGACTTCTTCCTGCAACTGTGTTCCCTCTTCCCACTTCGGGTAGGACACCAAAACTTGCAACTCAGCTGCCTCATTAACCCGTGATAGGGCATCAGCCCCTCTGTTTTCAACCCATGGTTTGTACACTATATCAAAGCTATAACCCAACAATTTGGCAATCCAGTTTTGCTGGTCAGTGGTTGAAATTCGTTGCTGTAGTAGCTGCCGCAGGCTTTTCTGATCAGTTGACACCTTGAAGTGCCCTTCCCAACAAATAAGGGCACCGGTGTTGGATTGCCATGACAACCGCCATCAACTCTTTCTCATAGGCCGATTTGGATAAATTCCTAGTACCAAAAGCTTTACTAAAGAAAGCTAAAGGTTTTCCCTCCTGCATTGGGACAGCACCAACACCCATACCTGAAGCATCACATTCTATAAGGAATTCCTTGTCAAAGTCAGCAGCCCGAGAACTGGAGCAGAAGTTAATTTCTCCTTCAATTTATCAAAAGCTTGCTGAGCCATAGGATTCCAATTAAACCCTTCCGTCTTAGTCAATTCGGTAAGAGGCTTAGCTATCTTCCCGTAATCTTTGATGAACTTTCGATAATACCAGGTCAAACCCAAGGACCCCCTAACTCCCTTCACATTCTTCGGAATTGGCCAATTCATTACACTGCTGATTATGCTGGGGTCTACAGCTGCCCCTGCGCCTGAAATTAGATGGCCCAAGTAATCTGTAGACAACTGAGCAAAATGACACTTCTTTCTATTGGCTACCAAACCATTCTTTTCCAGCACCTCGAAAACAGCATGTAAATGACTCAAATGTTCCTCCCAATCATGACTATAAACAAGTATGTCATCAAAAAACACGAAGACATATTTCCTCAATATAGGCTTGAATATGTCGTTCATCAATGCTTGGAAAGTAGAGGGCGCGTTCATGAGTCCAAAAGGCTTTACTAGGAACTCATAATGCCCTTCATGAGTCCGAAACGCAGTTTTACAAACATCTTCGGGCTTGACCCTCACTTGATGATACCCGGATGTTAAGTCCAATTTAGAAAAGAAATGAGCCCCATGCAATTCATCTAAAAGTTCATCTATGACTAGAATAGGGAATTTATCCGGAACGGTTACCTTATTAAGAGCCCGGTAATCCGCGCACATTCGCCATGAGTTGTCTTTCTTTTTGACTAAAATTACTGGACATGAAAATGAACTCTGGCTGTCTCGAATAATCCCCCTTCATCTCCTTGACTTGTCTCTCAATTTTGTTCTTTTGATGATGGGGGTACCGATAAGGCCTAACATTCACTGGCCCTTGTCCCTCATACAATCATGCTCGCGGTCTCTTTTTGGTGGCAATCCAGTAGGCCCTTTTAAAAACTCCTTCCTGCATTCTCAGCAACTGGCCTAGCTCCTGCTGTTGTCTTTCTCTCAACACTGGGAGGTGCTCTCCCTTATACTCAGTCACGTTCTCTCTTCCAGCCAAGGACCAAAGTATTCCCTCCAGCAATTTCTTTGGATTCACCAAAAAGTTTTGCAAGGCCATCTGCTCATGCTCGCCTCCTAAACCTTTCAAGGTCACCCACTGTCCATCTTGCCAGAATTGCATAAACTGTTTCTTCCAATTCACAAGCATATCACCCAATGTTTTAAGCCAAGATATGCCCAAAACTACATCCACCCCCTCTAGCATGAACAAATGAACATCAATCTCCACACTGGTACCCTCCAAACACAACTCCAACCCTTTACATTTGCCTTGAGTCGTTGCTTGATAACCATCCCCCAGCTTAATTGACAATTCAGGGGTATTTTCCATTGCCCACCCCAACTTACTCACCAACTGCTGAGAAATGAAGTTGTGGGTTGCCCCAATATCCACCAATACCCGCACAGAAACTCCATGGATGCTTCCCCTAAGCTTGACCATTTGGTGTTTTTTTTTTCCACATCAAACCCTTTACCTTGAGCTCCCCGTCAGCTGCTTCCTCTGTTTCCATCACTTCCACGGCCAACAACTGCCCTTCACCATCCCCATCCTCCTCATGATGTAACACCACCACCCGAAAGGTTATTCTTAATGTTTTGTAATGGTTTCTTGTTTTACTTACTACAATATGATTAGATGCACTATGAAATCTTGGTCGTCTCCAAGAACGCTTCTCAAGATGATTCCAAGAACACCATGTACTGTGATTTGAATATATTGATAAAAGTAATTTTCTTTGGCATTTTATGTTAATAGGAAAAGAGAGCTGCAAAATTCTAATGATGGTGTTTACTTTGACGTAAGATTGATATGTATAATTTTATTTGTGCACGACTTGTATAGTAGAGTATGTAAATCAGGTATGTCTCTATTATGTGATTTAAGTTTTGATTATTACCTGTTTTTAAATTAATGCATATTTTGTTCGTTAATCTTGAAATGTTTGTCTTTGGAGAAGGTTCAAATATTCTTGTTCTGTTCTTTTAGCATGGTAGACGCTCTTCTAATGTCATGATATGGAAGGACTTGTGTATATTAAACTATTGATTGCCGGCATCTCTCCACAGTCACGAAGTCATGATTTGTGCATGTAGCAAGAGTTGCTGTATTCTGTGCTTGATGTGAGATTGGGTGAATGTTTTCTTTTATAAGAACTGTGAAAGTGAGTGTTTTGAGTTTGACTTTGGTTTCTATGTTTCTTATTATGAAGTTTAATACTTGCGTGTCTGTTTTCAGGGAAGCATAAAATGCAGATTTGGGAATAGATCTAAAACATGTGCTGAGCAATCTCTTGTTTTACTCCTTTTTTTTTTTTTTGCTGATCTACTGCTGTGATCTGTTGATGTGTGCGGGGGTTTTAAATCATTGTTTCAAAAGAAATTGTTTGTGTGAGGCATTTTGAAGATATGTGTTAGTGCTTTGTTTGTTGATGAGTCTTAGTGCTGATTTTCTACTGTTTAGAACATTTTTGGCATTGATTTTTAAATGTTTTCTGACCGGTCTGCATGTTTTGTTAAGAGTTGAAGTTCTGAATTACTTAAACTTGCATAATAAGTAATTGAAAATCCGCATGCTGTTTTGATCCGGCAGCACCTGTTGTCTCCTTCATAACTTGAGTTGTACATGTTGAAATCAAGCACTGTTAGTTGCATTTTGAAGCTAAGGTAGAAGGCATGCATCTATAAAATTTTCAGATTTCATCCCTTAGTTGTTTGGTACGATTTTGTGCCCTAAGTAAATACTATATTTTGCTGAACTCATTTATTGGAAGCTTGTGTATTTTTGGGCATAACATGGGCTACAAAATTTGGAATCACACACTTTCAGTTGCATCTGAAAGCTAACATGTAGGCCTTTGTCCCGCAAAAATTTCATATTTTAAGTCTTTTTTCATGAAGTACCAGTTTGCATTTAAAGTGAAGCCATTTCTGCATAAATCCTTGGCTGGCAGCATGTATTATTCTGCCACTGTGCAAACTTGTGAAAACTAGGGTTCAATCTGAGAGGTTTCTAGTTTTCTCTGCTTGATTCAAAAGAAAGAGTAAAGATAAAGATGTTTGGGAGGGCATCGAAGAAAAGCTTTTGGGATGTTGCAAGCTTCAACACAGAGGAAACAATGGCCACCAATAAGGTTTGCAATGTTCTTAATCTTCTTTGTTTTCTTTTGCGGCGATCTTAATCATTGTACCATCGTTACCAATTTGTGAATCTTGTTTGTTCAGACATAGGTTGAGACCAAGAAATGAAGGTAGTTTTTTCTTTTTCCCTTCTATATATATCTCACTCACGCACTCTGTCTCTCTCAAACGCACTTTCTCTCTCTCTCAATCTCAATATTTTTCTTTTTCTGCTTCTTCTTTTTCAGGAAGGTTATGTTTTCTTTTTCTTTTTCTTTCATGTTGTTTGTTAACAATTTTTTTTTGGGTTGGATAACAAGGATTTTAAGAGAGTTAGCTTGCCGGTGCTTGTTTTAAATCAGAGCTAAGCATCTCCTTCAAGCATTTTTTAGTTGGGTAGCAGATTTGTTGGGTAAGAATTTCTCATCCCATCTTCTTCAGTGTTGTTTTTTTTCCCTCCCTTCTGTTTAATATTGTTCGTCTTTTGTTATTAATTTTGTTTAATAATGATAGCCTCTTTTATTATGAGCTGTTCTCTTAATATCCCCCTATCTATAAAATTTGTGCCTTTTTCTTGTGAGTGCGATACCTCCCATTGATACTCGCACTCTGAATAAGATACGTATCTCTTTGTATGCATGACACGTAGCCAAATATTTGAATTTGAAATTTGAACGCCTCTCATCTGTATCGCCTGCGTGAGTACCATTTTGTTTCATTTGGAGCAGTCTCTTTGGGCTTTTTTCTTCCTCTCCATGAGCCTTTTGATGCTCCATTTTTGCCCCTTCAAAACTTCGCTTTCTTCCAATCTCTCTCCTTATATCTGATCCATGATTTTCTGTGTAATTTCTTTGGAAAATTTAACAAAACCATTTTATTCTCTTTCTTTTTCCGAAATTCTCACTTCATCCTGCTCCAGACTTCGTTCACTTCTAATCTTTATAAAATTTATGTTTGGGAAGGGAATAGATGACCAAGTATAGCGAGGAGCCAAGATGGGGCGTGGGAAGACTGAGATCAAGTTCACGGAGATAGTTGAACTTTTCTCCCTTTCATCTCTCTAATATTTTGGAGATGGGTTATTCTAATACTTCTCTTCTGGATTTTGGTTTTTATCGTTTGTTTTGACTTGTGAACCAGGACGAAGATAGTCATTGATCATTACCAGGCAACTTTTAGGATATCGATATGAAGTGTTCCTAGTATGTGGTGAATGTTTCTCCCTATTCCTTTTTTTTCCTGGTGAATATCTATTACTTAATTTTAACTATTGGTGTTTGTGTTTTTATTTCTCCCTGCCTGACTGTGTTGGGTATTTTTGTTTGCAGAAATTACTCGAGAGCTTGAAAAAACTTGAAGAACACATCGTGGGATACATATAAATAACGTAAGCTACTTCCAATTTATTACTTACTTATACTGACGTCATTATCATTTTATCAGTCACTTCTAATTTTATAAAATTTCTGCCCTCTAAAAGCTTAAATAGTCCTCAAGTAGCGTAAAAATAGTAGTTGATTTTTACTCCTGCTAGGTGTAGCTTGACTTGCCTTTGTCTCATTCTCCTTGATGTAATGCAACTTTTCCCGTGTATGCTTTTATTATTAATGCTCACTGGCTCTCCTTTACAACATTCCTTGGCATTCCCCACAAAATCAAGTATGCCTGCGTTTGGTATATGGATTTTACAGTACTTTAAATCTTGCATATTAACAGGGATAATTGTTCTTTTGGCAAGATACAAATTGGGGGAATATGCATCTACTGCATGTCTAACTTCTGATACTTTATGCCTGGAAACTGCGTTGTTGTTGAATGTAAGTTTTGATCCCTTTCTTCCTTGCTCTCTTATAATGACTATTACTGTCCCTCGGCATCCACAATATGGATGAGAAAATAGTTCAATGCTAAATCCAAGCATCTAGAATTGGAACTAGATAACCTACTTGATAAAGGGTAGTTGAGGAGTAGGTGAGACCAAGTAACTTTTCTTTTTAGCAAAAATGTAATACCAAGTAATTTCTTTGCTCATGCTTCAGATTCACTTGTGTATTCCATACGATATGTGCATCATATCAGATAGTTTCATTGACTCTTGCACATCAAACTGAACTTTCTTTATTCTCATCAAATAACTTTGGCACTGATAAATGCTTAGATGCCTGAAAAATCCTTGAAAGTTTGGTCAAGTCTGGTGCTTCTAACATTAATTTCATTTGGATTATCACTTTTGTTTTGTAAATAAATGTCTATTTATTGAGGATTTGAGAGCCTCTTAAGTTTAGACTGCTTTTCAATGACATTCCTTCTTAATATGACTATTGAGTCTATACATTTGTTTTATCAGGAAAAAGTAAGAAAGAATATGTAAATTTTATTCCTCTGCTTGTGCTAATTTGATTTTGTTGTTTTACCTTTGTGAGTCTTTCTGCACAGTCCATTGATAAATTGCCATTTATGCCAAATGCATTGGAATAAAAGAAACTTAAGAAGAGATCATTCAATTTTTTTTTAATGCAAATCAGAATGCTTCAATTAATTTATATATATTTATGTAAAATGGGCAATTAAAATTTATCTTTCTATTTGAGTGGTTTATTTATCACTATCTCTCCTGAAAGCAAATTCACTTTTCTTGATACAAGAGCTTTTTCAAATCTTGAACAAGTCAATATCAGATATGTTAGGCCAATGAGTTTGGATGCCAAAATTTTATACCAGATTGTGATTTTAAGTACACATGGGTGCTTTGGCGAGAGTCTTATGCTTGATGCAAAGGTTAGAAAATCATCCTTTGTTAAATATTACACGCAAACATAATGAATATATAAATTTTCTTCATCAATATGCACTGATTTAGAAATCTAATATATACATGGAAAGTTTGTTGCTAGGCTATGTCAGTAATTGTTGTCAATACAAATATACCTATTGGTTTCGGTATGGATGATCCTACAAGGAGCTGTGTAAGGTGTTTCTCTAAATATTCTTTGTCAATTCAAGTTAAAAGGACGTAAATAGTGACATGCTGATAGGAGCCAACCAGGAATGTTTATGGATGAAATCGTGATTGCGATTCTGGTTGCTAACCTTTAATGATTGCTATAGTAACATATGGATAGATTGTAGAGATGTTTAGAATCTAATATAAAAAACTTTCAATGTTGTTGAGACTTTTTTTTGCTACTATACTTCTTATTAGGCTCTCAGTTGCACTTGCGTGTTCCTCCATTTATTTGTTTTTCAGATGTCATGATTCTACCATTTGAGAAGATCAGTCAGAATAAGAATTTCAAATTTATGCCAGTCTCTCTAATGTCATACTTCTTTTAGTTTCTTCCTCCCACGGTCTTGATCAATATTACTCAACATAAGTAGGAAAAAATTGTTTTTGTAGTAACATGGGCAAGGATCATATTTCTTTTTCTAAATTTGGCCTTTTAATTGAACCTTATCATTGTAGCTCACTAGCTCTCCTTTGTGATGTCTTATACTCCTTGATCATATTTATTCTTTTTAGTCACTTGCTGAAAAAACATGAACAAATAAAGAAGTATTTGTTGAATACCATATTCATCTGTGTTGAAATTTATGAATTGATTGTTTGGTCAAAAGGCATCTAAGATGTCATTCTATATGATAAGCAATAACGGGATACTGACTAGTTGTTCTTATTTCACAACCTTCTGAGGCCTCTTTGTTTTGTTGCGAGCGATCCAGTGGAAAATATGATTTTGAAAGTTGGAACTGATATTCTATGCAATAATGGCGGCTATTAAAGTTGAGTTAGCAGAAGTCTTTCTAACTATTCTAGTAACAAGTCACTTGTGTGGTCTGTGTTCCCTTACAACCACACAACTAAAGAAGTTTGGAGGCTTTCTTTGCTGAAAAGCTGCATCAACGTTTGCCTTTATGAAATCTTTGAAGTCATTCTCTTCATTTGAACTTGAAGTACGTAATTAAGAGCAAAACTCACTTGAACAAGCACCTAATAAATTGCAAGTTAATTTTTTTTTTAATTCTTTGAATTTATTATAAGTTTATTTTTTAAAAAATTAATTTAATGTAATTTAACTAATATTTATCTGGTATCTTACGCAGTTACATATATAATTTTGCACTACTATTTTTGCAATAAATTGCAAAATAAGCCAGGCATATAGAATTCAAGCATTATATTTATTGAATTTAGCCTTAGAGAAAGCAAAGACTATTCTGCAACATTGGTATGATTATTTTATTCTATATTTTTTTTCTATAATTCCTACCTCTGCCATCTTTTATTCATCATTGTTTTTTAGGTCAATTAATGTTATTTTATTGTTTTCTTGTGTTTGGTTGTTCTACTATAGAATACAATATTTAAACGTGATGGATGAGGTCAATAATATGTTGTACTGACATGTGTCTTGGGTTAAGAGTGTCAATTCATGAATGATGTTGAATCCCAATCTACATGTATAAGTGTTCAAACAATAGCTACTGATTTTTGAGTCCTGATCATTTTTTGAAATTTCTTTCTTTACATGTATTATCCTTTGTAACATAAAAACATGGCCCTATCCACCTGAATTTTTCCCGCCTAATTGTTAACCCAGTAGTTTTTTTTATTTATAATTACTTACAGCACATCATCTATCATCTATCATCTGTCATCTATAATATAAAAATTGTATTTTTTCAGTCAAACTTTTTCCCACTCAATTGATCAAATGGCCAAAATGACCCAACTGCATTTGTGATTCAACGAAGAGTGGAGTGGTTTTTTATGTTATTTGGCTTGGTCTGAAAGTACAGATTGTGAAATGGAATGGGTTATTTCCAAAGTATCCTCTCTTCCCTCTGCTTTTTTCTCGACCAAGTCTATGCTTCTCCTACTCCATGTTCATACAACTCGTACCACTTCTCATAGATGTAGATGCAAATTTAAAATTTCAAAGGCCGTTCCCTCTCTTCTATACATTCTATTTCTCATTTCCTTTCATATTTCGATTTTGCATATGGCAATCTCTCTCTGGAGAAGATATCCTCAATTTTCTTTCTTATTTCCTTACCAAAATGAGAGAAGGCAAGCTGTTAGACTTGGTTTGTGCTCTCTTATTTCATTGCACACGGTAACCGCTAATCTGATCTCTCACTACTCTATTACTGTTTTATTCTTTATTTTCTTTCTTCGTCTCTCTCAAGGATTTCAACTCCAAATTTTTGACGATCAAGCAAGATTAAATGGGATTTCCTCTTCCGTAACTTCATTCACTTCCAAGTAAGTTATTATCTCCCTCAGCCGTTCACTTCCAAGTATTTCAACAATATTGATTGGGGTTTCTTAGTATCTTCCCCACGATGCCCAGTGGCTACTTGCAAAATTTCATAGTTTTTTCTCTCTCTAAAATTAAACTCTTATTTGCAGTGAAAAATGCTTTGTTGGGACACTATATTTTGACTTTGAACCTCAAATACTGTATATTTGGTAAGTTTGCTATATCTGTCGCCTTATTTCTTATTTTGGTTGAGTTAAATTAGTTCCTTGAAATTATTTCCCCATGGCATCACCTGATTTTTATCAATTTTCCAGTTTTAGAATTACTCATTTGAAATTTTAATTATTTCATATACATTAGAGTTATAGAGAAAAGCTGAGGTTGTATTTTAAAGTATGATTCTTATTATTGAATTTCAGGAGAACACCTGATTTTTCTTATTACTCATTGATTGAAATAGAGAAGGGATTTATAGGGGAAATGTAGCAACAAGTCTGCTACTGAATCCCCTTAAATCCGATAACAAATTCCTTGATTTCAGGAAACAAATCACAAAGGAGTGATATTAGGAAAGAACCTTCCTAATATCTTTATTAATCCGTTGACCTAACAGAAAGAAAATAAAACTACTTAAATAAGATAATTACATCTAGTTACTGAGAAATCAAATCCCTAAAGTTTAGGGATTGGGATCAGAATTCAACACTTATCAATTCAATGTTTATTTACAGTTTCATTCTTAATACAAAAGTCATAATGACAAGTTGAATGAGTTGTTTCCTTATATTTCATATATTTATTATTAGAAACTTGGAATTCACGTATAGAAAATAGGAGACAAGCCCCTTATACTCAGAGGTACACCTCTGTAAAACATAATTACAACCAGAAAAACAAGAAACAGTAGCAAAAGACAGAAGATAGATATAGAGAATCGCAGTGGGCGAATTCTCTTCCCAGCCAAAAGCCCCTTCGTATTCCTCCAATTTTCTTCTCTCCCTGTCTCCCTGTCCCCTTCTCACTCTTATTCACGTTTTTACCCTTCTGGTATCATACCATAGTCCTCACTCCCACTCATGCCAAGACAGTTGTCCCTTTTTGTTAGAGGTCTCTCTCTCCTCTAACTAATTCCTCCTGCAGCACTTTCTCAATAGTTGACTAATTTCCCTCAGCTCCTCCATTCCCACGCATCACACAATTGGGTTTATCATATGGCCTACCTTTCCTCCGTCTATCCTCCTTCTTTCTCTTATAAACTTGGGGAATTGGCCTATCAATACCCCCCCCCCCCATGTGAGCCACCTTGTCCTCAAGGTGGAATGCTGGAAACTGTTGTTGAATTGCATCATAAGGTTCCCACGAATTGTCATGATCAGGAAGGTCTGCCCATTTAATTAACACCTCTCGAGTGCCATTTAGGAGAGTACGAATGGCCAACACCTCCGCTGGGTGAACCTGTAATTCCCACACCTCAAAAAGAAAACTCGGTAGCTGCTAGCAAGGGGTAGTCGCTAGCACAGCACGTTTCAGTTGTGACACATGAAAAACTGGGTAAATTCTAGAAGAGGGTGGCAGTGTCAATTTATAAGCAACAGGGCCCAACCTATCCAGAACTTCAAAGGGACCATAGAAACGAGGGCTCAGTTTTTCATTGACCCTTTTAGCCAAAGATTTCAGTTTATAGAGCTAGGCCTTTAAATAAACTAAATCTCCCGGTTGAAACTCTACCTCTCTTCAATGTTTATCTGCCTGTAGCTTCCTCCTCTGCTGAGCTCTTTGCAAATTCAGTCGCAACTCATCTTCAATACTGTTGGGAACAAGCAACAATTGATCTACAACATCCACTATGGTACTATCCTTGCCGTACTTAATCACAGATGGAGGGTCTCTCCCAAACTAGGCTTTGAAGGGGAGACATGCTAATGGAAACATTGTAGGATGTGGTAAACCAGAATTCAGCCCATGAGAGCTATTTCACCGACTGGTTTGGGCGGTCATTAACAAAGCAACGCAAGTAGGTCTCAATAGTCGGATTAGTTGCCTCAGCTTGACCATCAGACTGTGGGTGGTAAGCAGAACTAAACCTTAATTTAGTACCGGACAACCTGAACAACTCCTTCCAAAAGTGGCTTAGAAAAATCCTATCTCTATCAGTGACAATAGAGTTAGGAAAGCCATGTAAACGCACCATGTCATTAACAAATGCAGCAGCAACCTCCTTAGCAGTGTAGGGATGACTCAAGGGAATAAAATGAGCTGATTTAGTTAGACAGTCCACCACTACGAATATAGCATTAGCCCCTTTTGATTTTGGGAACCCACCTATAAAATCCATGGACACCTCCGCCCCTACTTGGCTAGGAACCGGTAGAGGCCGAAGTAAGCCTGCTGGACTGAGAGTTTGATATTTGTTCTGCTGACAGATATTACATCCAGCCACAAATTTCTTAATGTCCCTCTGCATGCCATTCCAATAAAAAACTACAGCGATCCTCTTATAGGTCCTTGTAACTCCTGAATGTCCTCTCCAAGGGAAAGAATGAAATTCAGTCATTAAAGTAGGAATTCTAACTGATTTTTGTGGTAAAACCAACCTGTCTTTGTACTACAGGCAGCCCTTGGATGTCAGAAAATTGGGGTGAGATGAGGGATTGTGCACTAAGTCTTGAAGAATTCGTTTCAGCTCTTCATCCTGAAGAATATCTTCAGATAGCTCCACCAAATCCTGATTAGTGACAATCGAAACTGCTCGATAATCCATTACTCTAAAGAGAGCATCAACAACCCTATTCTCTAAGCCCGGCTTATATTGGATTTTAAAGTCAAAGCCAAGCAATTTTGTGACCCATTTGTGCTGACCTTCAACCATTAGTCGTTGCTCCAACAGAAACTTCAAACTTTTCTGGTCAGTTCGAATGATGAAATGTGTCCCCAACAAGTATTGCCTCCATTTATGAACAGCACAAACTATGGCCATCAAATCCCTCTCATATACTGATTTAGCCTTTGACTTTTCTGATAATGCCTGACTTATAAAAGCTAAAGTCCTGCCTTGTTGCATTAGAACAACGCCTAAAACCACCCCTAAAGCATTGGTTTCAATTTCAAAAGGCCTATCAAAATCAGGCATAGCAAGGGTAGACAATTTAACTAATGCTTCCTTTAAAGCAAGGAATGCCTTTTGAGCTCCATCAGACCACCTTATGCTATTTTTCTTCAACAGCTGAGCAAAAGGCTTAGCAATTATCCCCTAATTCTTCACGAATCTCCTATAGTAACCAGTCAGCCCCAAAAATCCCCATAGGCCTCGGATTTCTTTAGGGACCGGCCATTGCCTCATGGCCTCTACCTTTGTAGGTTCTGCAGTGATTCCTTGAGTAGAAATCAAATGCCCCAAATACTCCAGTTGCAGTACACCAAAACAACATTTTTTAAAGTTCACCCATAAGGAGTTACCCTTAAGCACCTCAAAGACTGTTCTTAGATGAGTGATGTGAGAGGGATGGTCAGGGCTATACACCAATATATCATAAAAAAAGACCAGTACAAACCTCCTAAGGTAAGGTTGGAATATATCATTCATGAGAGCTTGAAATGTGGATGGAGTGTTGTTAAGGCCGAAGGGCATGACTAAGTACTCATAATGGCCTTCATGTGTACGAAAGGCTGTTTTGTGTATGTCACACTCCTTCATCCTCATTTGATGGTAGCCCGACTTGAAATCCAGCTTAGAAAAAATTTCTGCCCCCTAACTCATCCAAGAGCTCTTCAATTACTGGAATAGGGAACTTATTAGGAACTGTTATTCTGTTTAATGGACTGGAAAATGGGCTAGTACTATAGGCCTAATCATCCCGGACGACATCATGTCCCTCACAAATTTCTCAATCTCCCCCCTTTGATAATGGGGATAACGATTTGGCCTTATATTAGGGACGTGAGCACCCTCCTTTAATGTGATAGCATGATCACGTAGTCTTGGTGGTGGTAAGGCAGTAGATTCCATAAATAACTCTTGGAACTCCTGTAACAACTCTTTCACCGCCTTCTCCCTTCTTTTGCAGCTCCTTCATCATGGCCTTTAGGGATGCCATCATTCAGGACAAGTTTGGATCTCCTTTGATATCCACATTTGCCCCATTTAGCTACCTCAATAATTAATTCCTTAAAATTGGCCTTAATCTCCCCATAAGTCAAGCACCACATCAGCACCTCCTAAGTCAAACAAGAAAATTTCCTGCACCACCTTTAAGTTGGCTAATTGCAGCTCTACCCCTTTATATATTTCCTGACCCTGAATCCTATGGCTATCACCTACCTCCATGGACCTCAGGTTTCAGTTTCAGTTCCTTCACTAGATCATGAGACATAAAATTGTTGGAAGCCCCAGAGTCCATAAAAAATATCACCTTTCCCAAAATGGTTCCCCACAACTTCATGGATTTTTTTGAAGTTAACCCAGCTATACTATTCATACTCAGCTGCAAGGACTTATTGTCCTCCTGTTCCTCCTTTTCCTCCTTTGTCGCTTCTTCCCCTTCTCCTTCCATTTATGGCCCCAAGATTAACAAGTTTAGTTGTCTGTTTTTACACACATGCTCAGGAAAAAACCTTTCATCACACCTGAAACTGATCCTCCTCTTGATCTTGTCCTATATCTCTTCATCTGTTAAACGCTTAAACCCCACATTTCTCTTGTAGAACCCTCCTGAGCTCCCTCCTCCAGTTCTGTTGGAATTGCCCCCCACAACCGAACCCCTTGTTCTGTCTCCCGAAAACAGAGGTTGCATTTTTTGCCCAGGTCCTATATTGGGCTCCTCAAAAAGCCCATTACCTTCAGCCTGTTCTTGAAACCCACTTACCCTATTATTGAGAGCGGATTGGGTTAAAAAAGGTCCAGCTCTAATGGGTGGGTACGCCTTTGACTGTCCCAACATCAGATTCCTTTCTTCCACACGCTGAGCCAAAGCCATCATTTCTCCAAGCTCCTGCGAACAGTGCAAACGAACCTCAGCTCAGATTTCATCCTTCAACTCGTTCATGAAAGTCGCACGCAAGACTTCTACATCTGCATGTCTTAGAGGTGGAGACAGCGGTTCAAACTATTCTCGGTAATATCCCACACTCACCTGCTGCCTCAAACTCATCAGAACCTCATTCGGGTTTTCAGCAGAGGTTGGATGGAACTGATTTAGCAAGGCGTTTCAGAATGTTGTCCAAGAAATTTGGTTCATTCTTGCCTCCCACCATTGGAACGAATTCAATGCTTTCCCTTCCAAACAAATGGCTGCTGCAGTGACTTTTTCAGCCTCGGAAATTTGATTGATGTCGAAATACCGTTCAGCACGGTACACCCACCCATGTGGGTCTTCCATTGTAAAGTAAGGCACCTCCAACCTCCTCATTCTCTCTTCTGTCTTTACCTCTCTTCCCTAAAACACCTCACCTTCCCCATTGCTCCCTTCTCCTTCTCCATTTCGTCCCCCCTGGTTCAGTCATGGGAACTCTGCTCTCAGCTCAGCCAACATCTCTGTCATAAACTGACATTGGGACTTCTGCCACTCACGACTCATTCCCTCCAATCGACATTCCGCCGCTTCCAGATGCCCCTCCATTCGGGTCAACACTATTCAGGCTCCAAGGATCGGGAGCTCTGATACCAAGTTAATAGAAACTTGGAATTCACGTATAGAAAATAGGAGACAAGCCCCTAACACTCGGAGGTACACCTCTGTAAAACAGAATTACAACCAGAAAAACAAGAAACAGTAGCAAAAGACAGAAGATAGACATAGAGAATCGCAGTGGGCGAATTCTCTTCCCAGCCAAAGGCCCCTTCCTATGCCTCCAATTTTCTTCTTTACCTCTCTCCCTCTCCCCTTCTCACTCTAATTCACGTTTTCCCCCTTCTGGTATCATACCAGAATCCTCACTCCCACTCATGCTAAGACAGCTGTCCCTTTTAGTTCTAATTTCATTTTCATATTCAATAAATTAATATAGGCTTTAATATTCATAATTTTAAATTAATTGTCTATAGACATTTGTAAACTTACAATGATTTATTAAAATTATTATAAGGTCATTTACAAATATCAAATTGACTATAGCTCATTTATTTAAACGACCCGTGCTCCACTAGTTTATTTTAAAATAATATTCCAAATTAATTCCCCAAATTTAAATATAAGGCATTAAATCCAGCCATTCAGAGCAACCTTTAACAATCATAAATTTATTTCTCTGAAGTACTGCTTTTGCATTTTACACTAACCTTTGACAATGCCATTTATAATGCCTGAGTCACAATACCCTCTGATGCATTCCAAGCATGAGTATGAGAGAGAGAGTACCCAAAATTTATAGAAGCAGAATCACAAGGCTTAACTGCATTTGATGGGAATTTCTTAGACGTAAAACTCCCTAACTTTTCCATTTATTCAATTTTCTTTTCTGTAGATTTGTTAGATGAAAACTGACCAATGTCTTTGCTTTCTCGTCCTCTCAGGTAAAAGAAAAACTTTGTGGATCCATATATATGATGACAGTTATATAGAGCATATGGTGCCTAAAGTAGAAAAGAAAAATTCTCAAAAGGATCCTCAAATATAATTTCCCAATTGCAGTTGCTTAAATTATTTATTTGTCACATTTCTTATTACTTCAAGTTTTCAAAATTTATACTTTAGAAGGTATGCTTGTCAACAATTTTGGATTTACCTCATACTATTTTTATGTTGATATGTGCACATTCTGGTATGAGTCTAATTGCCTTATGCATTTGTTGAAAAAGATTTTTGGAGATCAAACTGATAAATTAAAATTATGTACGTTGTACAAACACGAAGTTGATATTGCTGATAGTCTATCAAAATAAAAAAATAGTACAAAGTTATGAATTCTGATGATAGAAATTTGGAGTCCATATCTGACCAAAAAGCTATTCTTCTCATTCCTTTAGCCCTCCCATTGATTCACAGTGAAAAATAAAAAAAAATAATTATTTTTCCATGACTGGATAGCAAAAAAATTTAGAAAAATCATTTGCTGAAATAATAATAATTTAATGCCATGAGTTCAATTTCATAATCACAAGTTGAACACCTTCGGAGCTTTGAGTCACCATTTATTGGTCTAATATTATTTGTTTTGAAGTGTAAGCATGTCATGTTATATACCTTGCATTGAGTTGTTTTAAATTATCTTGGTTTCATATGGTTCACCCAAAGCTAAGGACATAACCTTTGTAATGCTTAAACTGCCAGAACAGATTATTTTCGTTCCCTCTTATAAAACTTCAAATTGAATGGGTATGCTCTCTACTGACATTATATTCGTGACAGACATAAATTGGACATTGGAATTTTAAAAATTCAAGTTCTTTTGTGGTGATATTATATTGGGAATGTGCTCTTACAATTTTTTTTTCACTCTTTTGCGTTTCAGGTTATATACTGCATGTATAAACCGTTTCTATTAGTTTACCTATTGTTATTTGATGAGTATCTTAAAAACTGTCTTTCTTCTTTGATTGTTGAAATGGTTGTCATGGGATGCTTAACTTTACCTTCTTTTCTATTCTCTGTTAATTTTTTGTACCACTATCTTTTGGATATTATCTGTGTTTATGAGTTTCAAGTGCATCTAAAAAAAATGTTTATCATGGTTTGTAGTGTCAAAAAATGAATCTTAAACTTGTTTTGTCATGAATGTTAATCTTCTAGTGACCGAGTTATGTGATACTTGCAAAGCCTCAAGGAGAGCCCACCAAGTCCAAGAAGTGGCTCAACAAAAGAACAAAAGAGCAAAAGATCCTTGACACCCACTTTCTTATTTTTTTTCCTATTTTCTTTCTTTGATTATTCTTACAAAAAACAGAAACTGTTTATGATTGTACATCATTTAAGCCGATTGCATCTGGACTGAAATGTATTGTGTTATGATATTATTAAAGGTTGTGGGTCTGCTCTAAATATTCTCAATAAATTTGTTTCGAATTTACCTTTGCTGTATTTTGTTTCTTGAACTAATGACACAATGGTTGAGTTAATATTGTGAAAAATGATGGGATTAACTGTTTGACTTTACACTACTTAGCACCCTTGCAATGCAGTTCATACAATGCTGATAGAGACAAGCATCTTCACGCAACAAAACCAAAACATGTTGATTTGCAGGTATCTTTTTTTTTTACTTATATAATAATATCTACAAGTTCAGTTCTTAGTTCATTGGTAAAATGAATATCTACGTAGTTATATTATGTTAGGTACCCTTTAATAAACAAAGTGTATGTTAGGGGGAATAAACCCATTAAGGTTTGACTTAGTCAAACTAGCGTAGAACATTATAAATAGTTGGTTGAACCAACTCAAAGGGCATTGGGTTAGTTTGGGAAGTGAGGAAAGGGAGAGACTTGGGACCTCTCGAATGTCTGAAGGGAATTCTTGTAATCTTGTCATTCTTGTATGCTAATACCCATATGTTCTGATTATCATATTGATATCAGATACAGAAAGGAGGAATAAAGATCACTGTTTCTGTATATTTTCTTGTAATTCTTGATCCAGTTCTATTAATTGGTATCAGAGCTCCGGATCTTTGGAGCTATAGTACCAACTGAAAATGGAAGATGGAGATTCCTTCCTTCATCGGAGAGTGTCCATATGGCTGGATTTACAAGGTTGAGAGATACTGTCTCATCAACCAAATTCCAGACTTTGAGAAGCTATCTGTAGCAGCCTTAGGCTTGGATGGAAGGGCACTCGATTGGCTTTATGGGTGGGGATCCAGAACCACGAAGATCTCATGGGACACCGTTTGTGAGGCGTTTTTGCAACATTTCCAACTGAGGAAGGAGAAAAGAGATGTGATGTGGGAAACAAAGAGTGATAAAAATCTTCTGGCATCTCAATCCTCCTCCATTCATGAAGAAAATATTGGAAAATTGGAGGTTTATCAAGAATCCATGGTTTCGGCCCAAAGGATTCAACTTGCGGTTGAGAACAAAGGGGAATCGAGAGAGAGAGATAGGAGAGACTATTAGAAGAGAAGATCGTGAGATTTGGTGAAGGCAAATCTGGTGCACCCACTGAGAATGTAGAGGAATCCCAGAGGGAGATTGTTACTGTGGAGGGAGACCACCCACTTTGTCGCATGGTTTCGAGACGAAGGCAACTGCATCCAGGACTACGTTTGGTGGCGATGTGAAGGGGGAGATAGAGGGAGAAACCATGCGTGACCTGTGTGAAGAGATGAAGATAAAACGGAAATGGCAAATGTTGGGTTCTTTTTTTGACTTAATGGGCCTAATCCAACTCATTGAAGAGAGAGACTGGGTCATTTGGAAAGGAGCTATGATGTCCCAAAACAAGAAAACCAGCCCAAGGATGACCCAACCCATAGGAGGCACTGGATTAGACCTTGGGCTATGATCCAGCAACATGGTTGAGATTGAGTGGGATGGTGCAACGACGACCTCCACTATTTCCAACCACAACATTTCAGGGACAAGCACCACAAAGAGCCTACCGGTGGAAGGAACAAGAGGCAACCGGGGGGGAGGGGCCAACGACCATCGGTTTAGTTGGGCATGTCGTTGCCGTCGATGCTCTATTGGGGAAGAGTTCTGTCCATTGACCAATCAGAATTTCATATTGCATCCAAAAGTTCAGGTTGCATCAAATCCCTATCTGATTCCCTCCACTAGCCAAGAATCCAACAAGAATTGGAGAAAATACTTAGAGCTCATGTAGAAACAAGAAATAGGATGTACTGACAAAGAAAATTGTGTTATAAAGTTTTATGCTAAAGCAGAAATAGGGCGGGTTTACACGGCCAATGAGACTCATGAGTCAGTTAATAAGACCGTCATTCTGGAGCGCAATGGCGTCCACGTTTCAGGGAATGGTAATTTGTTTGCTAACAGCCATGGAACAACAAAGTTGGCCAAGCAGAAGGTGCAAGGATTTCGAAAGATCCTGTCATTTCCCTTCGATTAAGCCAGTGAAGCCATGACATCATTTCAAGTTCAGTTTGAGTTTTTAATGCTTGCTTATGTAAGAGACTGTGAGTTTCAGGAGAAAGGAGGGGTTCGTTTCAAAACCATTGCTGAAGTTCTTGGTCTGGCTGCTGTTAGGACAGCAGTTACCATCACTGTCATAATTGCAGAGGTTGGTCGTCTTCTTGATTATGGGGAAGAATTTGCATTGGTGGATTTTGGCGAGGCAGTTCATCAAGGCATAGTGTCTTCCCTGTTATCTTCTTTGCTGTTTCTAGTTGTGGAAATTGTGGAAGGTCGGTGGGACCCTGGTGGCAATTCTTTTGCTTCAAGCATAACTCGGTCATTATGCTTCAAGCAATGGGACCCAGGTAGAAGTTTCCTCTGCTGTCCTAGGACCCTGACCCGAACCTTCACCTTGAGGACAAGGGGAATCTTTTGGGGGGGAGTATTGTTAGGTACTGTTTAATAAACAAGGTGTATGTTAGGGGGAATAAACCCATTAAGGTTGGACTTAGTCAGACTAGAGTAGAACATTATAAATAGTTGGTTGAACCAACTGAAAGGGCATTGGGTTAGTTTGGGAAGTGAGGAAAGGGAGAGACTTGGGACCTCTCGAATGTCCGAAGGGAATTCTTGTAATCTTGTCATTCTTGTATGCTAATACCCATCTGTTCTGATTATCATATTGATATCAGATACAGAAAGGAGGAATAAAGATCACTGTTTCTGTATATTTTCTTTTAACACTTGATCCAGTTTTATTATATTTGTTGCAAGATTATATTGCCACATTGTATCATAGTTCACAGTGCAGTTTTTAGTGGCATTTTGGGTTTGAGTAGCATACTTATTTTTGGCCAAAAAAATTTAAGACATTTTATAACGAGTATTGAATAACTTAACTGTCAACTACTCGGGCCATGGACCAACTTAAATTCTTGAGCTCTGCTGTTTGGATGTTTGTTTTATTATGGGTTTTTCATTTTCTTTGTACAAGTTTGGCCCAATTGCATATGTGGATTCATATGTTCTGCAAACTTTATCATAAACATATGGTTAACATGATTGTAACTTTCAATGTACTAATTGAGAGGGTACATGTAGCTCAACAAGTATTATTACTGGAAGTAGTATCTATCCTAAATTGATTCAAGTTTCAGATTATTATTTTTACTTAGTTGTTCATAATTTGGTTGCCAAATAAAACTACATGTTTTGAAGAAAAAATAGCTATGATCATCCAAAAGACATTATGAAGTCAACTTTGGTACTTAAATATCTTGATTTACATTTAAACTTGGCTTGCTATTGTTTTTCATTAAATTGGGTACGTTTCTTTGTGAGGTGGAGGAGGTGCAGTTGGGATAGGAGGTCTCAGTGAAGAAGATGTTAGAGAAAAGGAAGAGGAGAACAAGTGGCCGCCATGACTGAGGTAACTCTCGAAACAAGCATCTACTTTCAATCCAAAGTCCACACAGTTTCCCACTATCTGAATGGCTTCCCACGAAGACCACAGAGCTATGACTCAATTTGATCCAATTCTATGCACTTTCAATTTTCTTCCCACTGAAGAATTGATTATTGTCCAATTTAAATGCCAATTGGGTAACCCTATGAGATGGATTATTTATTATATTGGAAATTTAGAATGTTGTTATTTTCTTTTAGCTAGAATAAATAATTGGGATAATATTCACTGATGGCTTTTTTTTACTTCTATTTTTTTTTAAATTATCTTTCAAAGATATAGAGGTCTTCATACCATGATGTGATAAGGGTGTCTTATATAAGGAATTTTTTGGACATTCCAAGGGTCCGAACTTACAGTATAAACAGTGTCAAGATTATGTTATTAAATGAAAGTCCTCAACTTAGGCCTGGGAAAGGGGTCACCAATACATGCCGAGTCTGTGAGTCTAGCCTCCATGATTCCTTCAGCTTCTTCTTTCTTTGATTGTAAGGTATATAGTTAACAGAAATCTCTGTCAAGTTGCTTTACCCATTCCTTTTTGTCTATTTTTTTTTGTGCATGTATATATGTAGACATTAAGCAATTGGTTTGTCTATGGAAAATTTTCTAAGTGGAAGCATGAAAATAGGATTTCAAACGACATCTTTGACTTAGGTTACCTATAGCAAATTTTGGTGAATTAATTTCCTAATTATTAGAAATGTTGTGGCGTAGCATATAATTTCTAACAGGTCAGTATCTGTGTAAATTACTTGGGACATAGTTTGTTAAAGCAGTGAATCATATTGGATTTGATGTTCTCTACAAAGTCTTCATTTGAATCATCATTGTGACTTCAATAAATCTGTCTGCTGTAGAAGATATGGCTTCAATGAACAAAAGTGTGACTGCTGTGCATAATCTATTTGAGAATATGACCATCATCTTAGCTTTCATTTATAGGAATATTTGCATCATATAATTTCTGTTTTGTAGTTGGTCCCAAGAAAATATTAGATTTGCTGAATGTTGCGTGGTTAACCAGAGAAAATGTTGCTAGCCACTTGCAAGTATAAATCCTGTTCTTAAAAATTGCTTAGGTGGTACTATATTTACACTCCTTGAATATTCTCCTTTCAGACTGTCAAAGAATAAAGTGTGTAGCTGAAATGGATATATTGTATGCATTGCTAATATGTATGCTTGAATATATATCCCCCTACAATGGTTAAATGTTTGGCGTTATTTTTATTGAATAAATTGGAATATAACAACTTAAAATCCTCATAAAATATTAGTACTTATTCTGTTAGCAGATAGTTAGCATAATGTCCATTCCTTTCTTGGAAGACTTCTGTCTTGAAAGTTGATTTTGATTCCATCTTCTTCTATTGACTAGATGGTGAAACTGGATTCTAAATGTCATCAGTGCGAGCAATTGCTTAATCTGTTTTTGTCATAATTACTAGGATGAACATATAAATGAAATTGGAATGTAAATAGCACGGGTCAGGCACTATCCTTTTGCCTATTGCCTTCTTATGAACACCATGGTGAGAAGGTCTTAATGATTCACATCTGTCATGTTTTGGTTTAATTGAGAACAACAGGGATGAAAACAGTTATAGCAGAAATCTACCATACATGCATGGGTATTTATGAAATGATTACTACTGTTCTAGGTGCCTTGCCTTCTTTTGCTAGCTTTTTCTTTTCCCCGACCTACTCAAAATTTAGTTTGATTTATGATGGGAATTTCATTAAATATGTTGTGTGAGCAACTTTCCTGCTATCTTTATTATAAATGATTTATTATACACACAATTTATCTCCTATGTGCTGTTAGGAAGGGTCACCCTTGAAAGTGTCATTTACAGCTTTGGTAAAGATCTTCTAGGTTTGCTAAGTGGGAAGTGCATCCCTCCAAGATATGTAGGTGACAAACTTTTGCATTTCTACGTATTATTGTTCTTTACCTGTTCATTTGATAAACAAGTGCAGAAATTATTTTTGTTATTAAGTATCTCAACTGAGAGCTTTTCTCTCTTTCATTCCCAACTCTCTTCATTCTTAAAGATGTCATGCTTGTGCTCTGCTATGACTGAAGAATGCCTCTTCCTTTAAATATTCAAGATAAGGAGCGGAAAAAATTTCTTATGTATATTTTTATTCAAAATTGCGGTATGTTTTTAGCGAGCGGTGTCAAGATGGAATTTCTCGTGTCGTGGATCAATTGAACATCATTCTTTATGTGATTGTGTGAAATTATTAGATATCAGTTCATATATGTTTCCATAGTTGCAATTTCTTACATTTCTTAACAAAATCCTTAGGTTCAAAACAAAATATGAGATGCGAGTTTAGTCATTCTAAGTCACTGCCTTAAAATTTGGCAATTTTTTGTAGATTTCTTGCAATGGAAGTGCCGGTGAAGGCTTTTTTTCGTGGGGATAATTATCATGGCAATGGTTTTGGTCATATGTTGAAAGTGATGTTGGTTTGTCATTTCTATAAAGGGAAAAGTATGGAGATACCACTATATGAATTGGCCCTTTTGCACGAATAAAGTTAATATGGACATTTCTTGCTGACTATTTGAGTTATAGATTTACAGGGTGACTATGATGGTTCTCCAAGTATGTTTTTAACTTCATGATTTCATTGGGCTCTGTGTATGCTCATCAATTATTCAGTTTTCTGCTTATTTGACATTACTTTTATTCATGGTTGGTAGAAGTTACTTTCCACTGTCCACAATTACTGCTTGATACTGATGTTAACTTTTGTTTAAGCTACCTGAAGTATGATCACTTGCTTCCTTGTCCGTCATTCATGACGTCTTTTTCTTTCGGTGTATGATGACTGAGTAGTTGTCCTTCAATTGCAAAATGTTAATGACTTTGTTCTAAAGAATAATGAAATAATTATAGTGATGCAGCAATCGTATGTTTTGGAAGAAGACCTACTGACTTTCACTTATGATTTGAAAGTATAATTGTAGGAGCTTTATTTAATCTTCTGATGTTTATTAGCATAATTTGATCTCAGTTGTTTATAAATGTCTGAACTTCTGTTATTGTTATTCAAATAAATTTATATTGTAGATATGAATATAATGCTATTTGTTTTGTTAAATTTTATTTGGCCTGGTGATGGAAAGAAATTTCACAAAAGGACATGTGAAGGTAAATACAAAGGAATGGTGGTGGCATTTGGTCGAAGTAAGTAACTAGCCAAGTAGCCAACTATGATTCTTTATATATGTATCAAACTATTTATTATATATGTTTACATTTTATTGTTATATGGGAATACCATTGCTTGGTAATTGAAAACTTATAAGTTTAGACCTAAAAAATTTGAACACTTTGAATTTAAATTATTGACAAAATAGGTTTTTTGTTTATTAACAGATTATTCTCATTCCCTCTTATAAAACTTCAAATTGAATGGGTATGTTCTCTACTGACATTATATTCGTGGCATGCATAAATTGGACAATGGTATTTTAAAATTTCAAGTTCTTTTGTGGTGACATTATATTGGGTATGTGCTCATGATTTTTTTCCCACTCATTTGTCTTTTGGGTTATATATCGCAGGTATAAACCATTTCAATTAGTTTACCTATTGTTATTTTGATGAGTATCTTAAAAACTTTCTTCTTTGATTGTTAAATTGGTTGTCATGGATGCTTACTTTTACCTTCTTTTCTATTCTCTGTTAAATTTTTACACCACTATCTTTTGGATATTATCTGAGTTTAGCAGTTTCAAGTGCATCTAAAAAAAACGTTGATCATGGTTTGTAGTGTTCCGATGGTGGAGTGAAGTTATATTGTAGTTAATTTTTTTTTGGTACTTACGGTGGCTAAGCTTTATTGCTTGGAATATTCTTACATATTTATGCTATTTCCCAATGAGAATTGTTCTTTCACAGTCATTAGGTTTTTCTTTCAAGCTGTATGCATAAATTTTGTGCCATAATACATCAGTGCATTAACTAGCTTAGTGCTCATTGCCTTTCTAATATGTAGCTTAGGACAGTCCCTTGAATGGGAACTGATGGTTGTGAAGTAGTGGAGATATTAGTTAATCCTTGTTACTTTAAGGTACATCAAATAAAAAGGAAATTAATTATTATGTTTTATTGAGGATTTTTCGTGACATTGTACTTCAATTACCTATCCGATTGATTGTATTGATTCAATTACGATAAAAAATTTACAAGGTATTACTTAGTTGCTTAAAAATACAATGCTCATGGTTCTTTTCAAAATTTGACAGATGAGTATATGACTTTATGATTGGTTGTAGCTAAATATATAAATATGCCTTCAACAATAACAACTATTATTTTGTTATTTGAAATTGGTCTCTGAATAGTTTTTTATTCTTTGGTTCTTTGGAGCCACATGCCAAGACTAAAATTAACTATATTAAATCAACCAAGTAGAATATTGAACTATTTGTTGTATATTTGATATGTAGGAGGTCGCGTATTTACCTTCAAAGGTCAATGCAATGCTGTCATGATATCGCCCAATAAATAACTATTAGGATATCTTATCTGAGTACAAAAATGGTTGGTTTGCATCATGTGTTCATTCTTAATGGGTTGTTGGCTGTGCAACAAATTAATTATTTTTTTTATAGGAAAAACATCTGCTTCATATGGTCACTACACTTGATAATGCTTTTGTTCATGGCATTACTTTCTTTTTCTTATTTTTTTTACGACATCATTTAATATGATATTAATTGCTTCTCTAGCAAAAAAAGGTGGATGTTTTTGTTTGAACAAGTGAATTGTTAGTAAAATAAGCACATAAGCATGTGGCTCGTGCAATCGCACAGGTACTTTGCTAGTTTGTAATGGCCACCAACTATGTTTGCAATGTTCTTAATCTTCTTTGTTTTCTTTTGCGGCGATCTTAATCAATGTACCATCGTAGCCAATTTGTGAATCTTATTTGTTCTGATTGAGGTTGAGACCAAGAATCAAGAACTAAAGCATCTTGGGTTTGTGAAGATTGTTGTGAAACTCTACGAGCATGCAAAACAGAACTCCAGGCCTTTGAGATCTGCTATTGGAACGGTGGAAGGCACTGTCTACGACAAATTGAAGGGTGTCCCTTACCATTTCCTAGTTTTTTGTGGACAACAAGGTTTTTCTCTCTCCTTTCTCTTTATTGATCATTTTCTCATTTCTTTCTTAGATGAAAATCCATGCTTTTGTTTGTGTGGTTTGTAATGGTTTCTTGTTTTTCTCATTTTAATATGATTGGATGCACTATGAAATCTTGGGCGTCTCCAAGAACGCTTCTCAGGATGATTCCAAGAACCCCATATACTATTATTTGAATATATTTATAAAAGTAATTTTCTTTGGCGTTTTATGTTAATAGGAAAAGAGAGCTGCAAAATTCTAATGATGGTGTTTACTTTGACTTAAGATTGGTATATTTTTAGTTGTGCACGACTTGTAAAGTGGAGTATGTAAATCATTTATGTCTCTATTGTTTGGTTTAAGTTTTGATTATTATCTATTTTTAAATTAATGCATATTTTGTTTGTTAATCTTGAAATGTTTGTCTTTGGAGAAGATTCAAATAAGCCTGTTCTGTTCTTTTAGCATGTTAGACGCTCTTCTAATGTCATGATATTGAAGGTACCTGTGTATACTAAACTTTTGATTGCCGGCATCTCTCCTTAGTCATGAAGTCATGGTTTGTGCATTTAGCAAGTGTTGCTGTATTCTGTGCTTGATGTGAGATTGGTTGAATGTTTTCTTTTATAAGAATTGTGAAAGTGAGTGTTTTGAGTTTGACTTTGGTTTCTATGTTTCTTATTCTGATGTTTAATACTTGGGTGTCTGTTTTCGGGGAAGCATAAAATGCATATTAGGGAATAGATCTAAAACATGTGCTGAACAATCTCTTGTTTTACTCTTTTTTTTTTTTGCTGATGTACTGCTGTGATCTGCTGATGTGTGTGAGGGTTTTAAATCAATGTTTCCAACAGAAATTGATGGTGTGAGCCATTTTGAAGATATATGTTTGAGTGCTTTGTTTGTTGATGAGTCTTAGTGTTGATTTTCTACTGTTTAGAACATTTTGGGCATTGATTTTTAAATGTTTTCTGACCGGTATGCATGTTTTGTTAAGAGTTAAAGTTACAATTGCTTAAACATGCATAAGTAATTGAAAATCCGCATACTATTTTGATTTGGCAGCACCTGTTGTCTCCTTCATAACTTGAGTTGTACATGTTTAAATCAAGCACTGTTTGTTGCATTGTGAAGCTAAGGTAGAAGGCGTGCATCAATAAAATTTTCAGATTTAATCCCTTAGTTATTTGATACCAGTTTGTGCCCTATGTGAGTGATATATGTTGCTGAACTCATTTCTTTGGAAGCTTGTGTATTTTTGGGCAGAACATCAGCTACACAATTTGGAATCACACACTTTCAGTTGCATCTGAAAGCTAACATGTAGGCCTTTGACCTGCAAAAATTTCAGATTTTAAGTCTTTTTTCATGAAGTACCTGTTTGCATTTAAAGTGAAGCCATTTCTGCATAAATCCTTGGTGGCGATGTATTGATTCTCGCCTTTGTGCAAACTTGTGAAAATTAGGGTTCAATCTAAGAGGTTTCTGGTTTTCTCTGCTTGATTCAAAAGAAATAGTAAAGATAAAGATGTTTGAGAAGGCATCGAAGAAAAGCTTATTGGGATGTTGCAAGCTTCAAGACAGAGGAAGCAATGGCCACCAATAAGGTTTGCAATGTTCTTAATCTTCTTTGTTTTCTTTTGCGGCGATCTTATCTTTCTATCGTCCTTACCAATTTGTGAATCTTCTTTGTTCAGGAAAAGGTTGAGACCAAGAAATGAAGGTAGTTTTTTCTTTTTCCCTTCTATATCTCTCACTCATGCACTCTGTCTCTCTCACACGCACTTTCTCTCTCTCAATCTCAATATTTTTCTTTTTCTGCTTCTTCTTTATCAAATTTGAGCTAAGCATTTTCTCCAAGCATTTTTTAAATGGGTATTAGATTTGTTGGGTAAGAATTTCTCATCCCATCTTCTTCAGTGTTGTTTTTTTTTTCCTCCATTCCATTTAATATTGTTCGTCTTTTGTTATAAATTTTGTTTAATAATGATAGCCTCGTTTACCGTTAACTGTTCCCTTAATGTTGTTATTATTTCACAACCTTTTGAGGCGTCTTTGTTTTGTTGCGAGCGATCCAGTGGAAGATATGATTTTGAAAGTTGGAAATGATATTCTAAGTACTAATGGCGACTATTAAAGTTGAGTTAGCATAAGTCTTTCTAGCTATTCCAGTAACAAGTCACTTGTGTGGTCTGTGTTCCCTTACAACTCCACAACTAAAGAAGTTTGGAGGCTCTCTTTGCTGAAAAGCTGCATCAACGTTTATTTTTATGAAATCCTGAGTGGGGGGTCTGCCATGAAAGTGGGTTACTACCAAACATATTTAAGCTATGTAAGACTATAAAATTATACAATTAATAATTTAAAACTATAAATTACTATTGTTTATAAAGACAGGCACTATAAAATATAAATTTGGACTTATGAGTGCTGCTGGCTACATTATATATATATATACCCAGGATGCCTGCTAGCGCCCTATAATATGCTTTTTTATGTTTCTTCACTTGAAGAAAGAGCGATACAATAATAATTAATTATTTGGGTACAACCTTTGAAGTCATTCTCTTCATTTGAACTTGAAGTACGTAACTAGGAGAAAAACTCACTTGGACAAGCATTTAATAAATTGCAAGTAATTTTTTTTTTTATTCTTTGAATCTATTGCAAGTTAATTTTTTTTTCTTTTTAAATTCGTTGAATGTAATTTAACTAATATTTATCTGGTATCTTATGCAGTTACATAGATGTTTTTTCAATACTATTTTTGCAATAAATTGCAAAATAAGGCAGTCATATGGAATTCAAGCATGATATTTATTGAATGTAGCCTTAGAGAAGGCGGAGACTATTTTTCAACATTGGTATGATTATTTTATTCTGTATTTTTTCTATAATTCCTACCTCTGCCATCTTTTATTCATCATTGTTTTTTCGGTCAATCAATGTTATTTTATTGTTTTCTTGTTTTTGGATGTTCTACTATTGAATACAATATTTAAACATGTGATGGATGAGGTCAATAATTTGTTCTACTGACACGTGTCTTGATGTTGAATCCCAATCTACATGTATAAGTGTTCAAACAATAGCTACTGATTTTTGAGTCCTGATCATTTGTTTGAAATTTCTGTCTTTACTTGTATTATCCATTATAACATAAAAACAGGGCCCTATCCACCTTAATTTTCCCGCCCGATTGTTTACCTAGTAGTTGTTTTTTTATTTATAATTACTTATAGCATATCATCTATCATCTATCATCTATAAAATTGATCCTTTTTTTTTGCAGTGAAAACGGCTTTGTTGGGATGCTATCTTCTGACTTTGAAAGTCAAATACTGTATATGTAGTAAGTTTGCTATATCTGTCACCTTATTTCTTATTTTGGTTGAGTTAAATTAGTTCCTTGAAATTTTTTCCCCATGTCACCACCTTATTTTCATCAATTCTTTAGTTTTAGAATTACTCATTTGAAATTTTAATTATTTCATATACATTAGAGTTATAGAGAAAAGCTGAGATCGTATTTTAAATTATGATTCTTATCAGTCCAATGTTTATTTACAGTTTCATTCTTAATACAAAAGTCATAATGAGATGTTGAATGAGTTGCTTCCTTATATTTCAAATATATATATAGATTGATATGATTAAAGGAAAGGTTTACATCGAAATTCATGCAAACTGAAGATATGCTAACTTCTGAAAAAGAGGTTTGCATTGGTTTGCCCATCTACTTGGTAATAATTTTCTTTTTTCAAGGTCTTTGATCAAAGTATAAGACACCTTCTTTTGTGTGATTGCACAAGTATAAAATCTACAGTTAAAGATAGGCTTTATGATTACTATTAATAGTTCTTTAGCATGATATTGTTAATGATATTATGTCAATTTTAAACATGTAAAATTTTAGTTCATGATGTCGAATAATTGTTCTAGCATATATAATTCTACCTCACAGCCTGTTCCATTGTTGTTGCAGACCTAACTTCAACATTGATTTTGACCAATTGTTAGCAAAATTTGTTAATTGTTCCATTTCTATATATTTGTGTAGATAAACACTGCCAAGATATTTTATTAATAAGTTAGATCCTTTTTTGTTTTTGCAAGTTATTTGATGAAAGTAGCCAATGCTTTATTGTGTTTAATGAGAGAACAGGTTAGCTTTAACGCCTAAGATTGAAATTCAATAGCTATATGCTATTACTGATAATCTGGTGAGTTTAAAATAATGAAGAGAAATTATAAGGAACAAAGTTAGGGCTTGGGTTTGGAAGATAGTGAGGTTTAGAAAAGGTTCCCCAAAATTTCATGAATGCCCCTGTCTGCTGAGACCGCTGAGACCATTTTGTACTCGCTTGGTGGTGCTCTAGTGCCACTAGAATGAAGGAGCACCCTATGGTCCAAGGTTAGCAATGTTGCTCCTGGCGCAAAAATGCTCAATTTTAGTTACTAGGTTGTGTGATTATTTGATCCATGTTTGTGGTCAAACTTATGTGGTTTTTCATTTCAGTGTGTCATCTCTTGCTTACCATTTGTGTAAAACCTTGCATTTCAAGTAATGTGAAATCTGTGTCAATTTGTTGTACTTGCTGTATTAAAGATTTGAACTGAAGATAAGTGATGAACTACAGAGCACATACACATTGACACACAAATATATTAATCATTAATAAAATAGCATTGTACTCTGATTGACCCTTTTGGGCATTCTTACTTTTCTGTAAGATTGCTACTTTAATTTAATCCTTAAATATAAAGCATGTAAATAGTATGCTTAATTGAGCTTATATCTAACTTTTTTTTTTCATTTTACTTATATTTATAAATGTATGATTCCAAGATATATTCAATGCATTTTGTTAGGATCTCATGTGTGAAGGTTTGTCACATCACATATGCCAGTTAAGGGGTTCTAAGCAACTTGGCAATAAAGAATAAGTATCACCTAGAGAGTCCTGCTTTTAATAGACGTTTGCTTCCAATAAAACCTTTTGTAAAATCAAAATTGAAAATAATCTAGCCAGTAAAACTGGAGAATCTATTGCATTATGCAATGCAAGAAGAGTTCTACCTGCTACCTTTCCACGGGTCAGCTCCTCACGAGCTATTTTCCTGCTCAAAATGAAGTCTGTTTCAGTAATTTCCCTCATGACAGAATGTTACCATTTTACCCACACTCTCCGATGCCCTCCCTCTGTTATTTACTCTTTTTAAGTCATTTGCTGTTGAATGGACATTTTGCTCTACCAATACCCGAGGAGCTCTTGTTTTGAGAATTTGAAAATGGGACCTCTTCATTAAATGCATTGTTTTGAATTTTGAATGGCTTTCCTCTCACCTACCTATTCTTTCATTCTCAATCGTGTGCCATCTCCATCTTTGCATTCCATTATGCAAAAGAAGGGCCAAAGAGGTGGAAGATTAAGGGTGAGGAAGGAGGAGGCATAAGGCTGAGCAAAAGGTTCTTTGGTGACAAAGGTGACGAGATTGACTACAAGACCAAGTCTGGCACTGCTTGAAGCCATTCCTTTCTCAACCAGAAGCCATGGCATTGACCCTATCTCTTACCCCAACCAGCACCGCAAGTGGATCACCGAGCAGACCCACACCCATTGCCAGTGCTGCACCAGTGAGGTTTCCCTTATTTTTGGTTTGAAAATTGAAAATCTCCATTTCTTTTTATCCGGGTTTTAATGTTGGGTGAAAAAAGTCACAAATTTGTTGCCTTTTTTTTTTATGAGCGCCAATCTAGGCTGATGGAAGCTGACAAAGTGAAGGCTTTGCCGAGACAATCCCAAGGGGTGAATTTCGATCAGTACGCATGCTATGTGCAGTCAGCCCGAAGGTTTTTCCATTTTTTTAATTTTTTTTGTTCTAATTCTGCATTATTTCCATTTTTTATTTCTATGTAGCTAAGATTTTATCAGATTCTTTCTGACTTAGCCTCAAATTTCCGTTAATGAAATATTTTTCATTATTAGAACACTAAACAACCTTGGTTTCTCTGATTAACAACACTGGATCAGGCACTACATTTTAGAGTTTTTAATCTGCATTTTGCTTTATGAATAATTCTGTTTGGCTTATGAAAAGATTAGCTTGACTGTTAGACTCACTATTTTTCTGGGAAATATTCTTTTGTTTTCAGATTTTACGCGACTGAGGTACTGTAGCGATGGAGTACCTGCACATACGTCTGTTGCACTGCGAAGGTGAGCATCATACTTCTGCCAATTATATTCTGACCAAAGCAAATTGTTTGAATTTAGTTATTTTATCTTCTACATCGCTCATACTCTCTTCTCCAAAATAATTGAATTTAACTAATGCAAATTTTTCCTGTATTTGGTTTTTTTTTTCGCTTAATTTACCATTTTTTAAATTTATATTCAATATTATTGTGCTACATTTCCTTCTGTGTAGGGAGGTGCTTCTTACGCTTCTGGCATTTGATAGATGTTTGTTTTTGGGGTTTGAATTGTGCTCTTCAGGCTCAGTAAGGTACTGTTGCTTTAGTTTCATTTAATTGTCTAACTGCATTAGAACATCGCATTAGAACTCTATAATCTTATATTTAAGTGGCTACTATAAACTAAGCCCGTGAGTGCATGATGGAATAACTTTGATTGAAAAATCAAGTAATGAATTGTATGAGCCTTTCCAGGACTACTTAAAAGAGATCTACATGGCACTAATTATAAATATTTGGAAGTCTTTATTACTGTTTATCTGTTATTAATCACCAGGGTTAGTCCTATCGTAAAATTTTCATTGCTAACCTCACTCTGTAAGGCAAAGAGAGCCTTATGGAATATGGATTTTTGTTGTGCAATTATTGTTTGATTTTGAGTTTGTAGATCTAGGTGTAGTCTTTTTTTAATTGGATTAAATTATTTCAGGGTTGTGTTTTATATGTGTCGAATTACTTTTAATATTTTGGTTCCTCAAGTCAAGGATATTTTATTTTATAAATTTAGTATACAAATTACATAGTTTTTAATTCATATCTATTTTATCATTATTTTAATTGAATTTTTTAATGAAAATGATGGCAGTGGGATGAAACTCACGGAAGTCATACGAATTTAAAATGATGTTATTCATTTGATAAAATTAGACATTATAAGGACTTGAGAGATGTGTTATGTTCAATGCAAGTTCGTAAAACAGTTGGTCGCTTATTTCTGCATCTTTGTAAGGTCATTACTTTCCTGTGTACCTATCTTTTTGAGGTTCTTGGTGTGAGCACTTGATGTGTCCTTCTACTTTGGAGCAATTTTTTTCAATTCCATTCCTTGCAGGAAGAAGTGTGGAACTGAAAGGAGAAAGAAGCATGAATATTTATTGTTTGGTAATTTATGTTGATTTTTAATTTCCTTACAATGTTTCAGTGATTTTATTTTATTCTCTTTTCCCTTAATTATTTACCAAGTGTGTTTTGTTTTTGTTTTGTTACTGGGTCTGGGGAATTAGGGAGGTGGAGGAGTTGCAGTTGGAGTAGGAGGTCTCAATGCAATTGGGTTAGCATATTTAACTAAATCCTAAGTACAGAATATTATAGCTTGAGAATTGAGAAATGCCTTCAAGAGGGTGTCCATGTGATTAAGGCAGTGTTCTTTTTTTTTTGGTTAAGGGTGAGCATGCTAAGGTGCCTGCAAGTGTTGTATGGCTACTTAGAGGGTTGGGTTATTCTTTATATCATTGTTTAGTTTTATAGATAATATGCTAATAAATCATCTTCTGGCATTTTGTCATAAAATGCTTGGAAATGTTTCACAATGGTTGGAAGATGTCGTTGAGAACAAAGCCAAATAATTGGATTTAAGACCATTTAACTTTGGCATAGTACTTTCTTAACAGAGATGAGTTGGTTATTTGTACTGAAATTATTGGGGATATTAGTTTTAACCATCACATCATAGTTCTTTAAGTAAGCATCTGGTTCGCATTTTTGTTTGTTTTCTTTTGGTGATACTATGTAGTTTAAAAATTATCTATTTGTGATTTCTATTGTATTGGTGATTTCTATCTATTTGCGGGAAAATTATTATGGTATTCTGAAGGTGGGGAAAATTATTATGGTATTCTCAAGGTGTGAAAATTGAATGAAGAGTGTATGGTATGGTGCAAACTAGGGGAATGATATAATGAGCTGGATGGTAAAAAAGTTTAAAGTTTGATTTTTTAGTATATTTTCTTGAGGCATTCAGTGGAAAGTTCACCCTTAGTTTATTGTGAGATGGGAGATGATGTTAGGAGGTTGTTTGTGTGAAGATTCTCCTCTGAAAGATCTAAGAAGCCTCTATGGGATATCTGATACTTGCTAATGGTTACATGAAGGGATTTCTTAATTTGACTCTCTGGGTTAGGCTAAGGGACATTTTTTGGTTCTCTTGATCTGTGTGTAAATTCTCATTACGGTTTTAATTGAAATTTTAATGTGGTTAATTTATTACTTTGTGGGCAAAAATATCTATGTTGCGCTATCTTAAAAAAAATCTGGATCACCAAAAACTATGCCATCACCTGCTCATAAAACTTGGAAGAAGTTTCTAAGTTGCATCTATAACAACTTCAGTTGTCTTTTTCTGTTATTTCTTTAAGACAAAAACTAATTATTCTAGGTAGCTATGGTTTATGCCATCACCTGCTTAGAAAACTAATTTTTCTTTTATTGCTTTGAGATCTAGAGTAACATTGTTAGGTATCTGAATTTAAATGGTACAGAATAGACGATGTATTATGGAGATTTGGTGTGGAAATCTTAGGCTTGTTGAGATATACTGCGAATTCATGTGACCAATTATTTGATGCAAGCTGCATTTTTGAAGGATAAAACACCGCAAAAGATACCATTTACTATTATGTTTTCGGTTTGCTGCCATGAGTCTTTGCACCAAAAGTTGGTAGCGAATGCTTAGTTGTAAATTAATTTTGTGATGTATTCGACATGCTGATGGTATTTACTTCAGCTTTGGTGTGTATTAATTGGAGTAAGCTGCAAACTGAGTATTTCTGATCTTTATTTCTTGGGCAAAGTATAATGATAAATTATAGAAAGCACATTTTCTTTTGTTTTATCATATATTGTGGGATCTATCTAGACTCAGATATCACAGTTTTGAATCCAATTTCTTTCCTTCATAATTCTATTGGTATGGAGGATCACGTAGCTGAAAGTGCTTTGAATTATGCTGTGATGGCGTTTGGAAGGGACATATATTGTTAGCTTGGTTAGTTAACTTTCCATAATGGTTTCATTTTGGAGACATGATTTTCATGGAAGCTATTAAAATGAGGATCATGAATGTTCTAATTGTATTCTATCATGGACTGACTACATTTTTTTTTTATATAGAGCATTGTTTTTGTCCTGTGTTTTCCCGCATCTTTTTTATACGATCCTAATTTTGTCGTTTTATCCATGTAAGTGACCCCACCTAATGTGATAGGGCTTTGTTGTTGTTGTAGAATACTTCTTGAGAATGTGACAATTGTGCATGATTAAACACAACCTGTGCACATTTCTAGCTTGATCAATTTCATTGTTGTCACTCTAATTGTCATATAGAGAAGCACAAAAATTTATACATATGCAAGCTTAATATAGGAGGCCTGTCTTTATTTATTTATTTTTATTTCAATAGGTTGTGTCTCCTCCAGTGCATGAGCTTGAGGACTGATTAAAACATTTACTTGCTACTTATATTGCTTTTTTGAAAATCTTCTTTGCTGATATTTCATAAAAACGATTATGTCAACTATTTGAGACGGTGTTTGATTTTTTTTCTTCAGTAACCAACAAAACCATTTCTTATAAGAAACGGTTTCCTACCAACATGAGTAAAGGAAACTTGGCTGTCATGCTTCATTTACGGTTAGTCTTGGGACTTTGACAATATAGCAAAACTTATGGACATAGTGAGATACAAGTTATTATTTTATTGTCACCATCGTTGAGATTTAGTTTTCTTGCATATGTCTTCTATCTCTTGATGTGTTTAGGTTCCCAACCAGTGTGCCATTTTTGTTTTCTTTTTGGTTTTGTTTGTTAGCAGAAGCTTTGAAATTTTGATTCAAGCTCATTGTTTCTTGATGAATCCATTAGGCTATATAGTGTTGCTGCCTTCTTTGTGACATTGTACTTCCAGTACTTATACGATTAATTGAATTGATTCAATTATGATTTATGATAAAAAAAATTAACAAGTTATTACTTGATGTGTGTTTGGATTAGCTGGGGAAAAAAGATCATGTGAAAAATCAATTATGTGTATAATCGATTTACAAGAAAATCGATTATGAGAAAATTAATTTATGTTTGGATATGTTAATTCATAATCGATTTTATGATAAAGAGTTTTCTTTGGATTGTATAAAAAAATTACTTTTATGTACTAAATTGCCAAAAGATGTATGAAATGATTGAAAAAGTTATTTGATTGAAGGCAAAATTGATATTTCTCTCTTAAAACTTTTGAAATAATCTGAAATCAAATAATTAGAAGCTTAAAATAACATCTTTTTAAAAAAAGTTGTTTTTAGTTATAGAAAAATAATCTTAACTTTGAATCAATTTTACACACTTTAAACTAACAAGATAGAAAACAAATTTTTTTTTTTTATAAAAAAAGCTGTTTTGAGAAAGAATTAATCTTTCCCTAACATGCTATGAGTGGCTTAAAACTACAATGCTCATGGTTCTTTTAAAAATTTGACAGACAAGAAATACAGTTGTTGTGCTATGAGTGTATGACTTCAGAATTAGCTTTTATTGGTTGTAGCTAAATATATAAATATGCCTTCAACAATAACAACTATCATTTTGTTATTTGAAATTGGTCTCTGAATAATTTTTTATTGGTAGAATGTTGGAACCACATGCCAAGAATAAAATTAACTAAGTAGAATATTGAAATATTTTTTATTTTTCTTTATTAATGGGTTCTTGGTTGTGTATCAAATTAGTTATTTTTTATTTTTATTTTTATTTTTTCTGGAAGAACTTCTTCATATGGTTGCTGTTCAAATGGTAGAAATGAGAAATGCATGAACCCTTATGTTAACTCTACACAGGAGGGTGAATATATATATATATATATATAGGTAGACAAGTAAAATTAGATACATTGAATCTAGACAACTAATACAACTCCTAAATATATACATATGTCTAACACTCCCTCTCAAGCTGGAGCATATAAATCATATGCACCAAGCTTGTTACAAATATAACTGATCCTAGGACCCCTTAGGGATTTAGTGAAGACATCAACAAGTTGGTTGTTTGATTTGACAAAGCTAGTGGTGATATCTCCTGAATGGAGTTTCTCCCTAGCAAAATGACAGTCTATCTCAATGTGTTTTTTCTTTTTGTGGAACACTGGATTAGAGGCAATGTGTAAAGCAGCTTGATTGTTACAGATAAGTGTCATTTGCATATCCTCTCCAAATCAAAGTTCTTTAAGAATTTGTTTCAACCAAATGAATTCGCAAGTAGCAGGGGCCATGGCTCAGTATTCTGTTCTTCTTGATCTTGCAACCCACGATCACGCTAATCGGCATGAGAGTATCCAATAGTCTGTGTATCCAATAGTCAGTAGGTGCTCCCTTAACATATTTTAGGATATGAATCACTGCATCCCAATGACTCTCGCAAGGAAAATTCAAGAATTGACTAAGCACACTGACAACAAAAAAAATGTCAGGTTGGGTGACCGTGAGGTAGTTCAGTTTTCCAAATAATCTCCTGTATCTTCATGGATCTGATAATGGCTTTCCCTGATCAGGTATAAGTTTGACATTTTGATCCATAGGAGATTCAACTAGTTTGGCATTCAACAAGCGAGTCTCTTCAAATATATCCATAGCATACTTTCTTTGAGAAATTACTATACCGTCCCTGGATTGTGCCACCTCAATACCCAAGAAATATCGAAGTTTGCCATGGTCTTTGGTCTGAAAGTAGTGAGAAAGATGTTCTTTTACCTGAAGTATGCCCTGATGATCACTACCAGAAATGACTCGTCCACATAGACAATCAGATAAATGCATCCCTATGCTGTGTGGCGATAAAATACAGAGTGGTCTGCTTCACTTCGAGTCATACCAAATTGTTGAACTATGGTACTGAACGTACCAAACCATGCTCGAGGAGATTGTTTGAGGCCATAAAGAGACCAATGAAGGCGACATACAAGGCCAGAAGACTCCCCCTGAGCAAAAAACCCAGGAGGTTGCTCCATATACACTTCTCCGAGATCACCATGAAGAAAAGCATTTTTTATGTCAAGCTGATGGAGAGGTCAGTGGAGTATGGCGACAATTGACAGAAGAAGCCGAATAGAAGCCATTTTGGCCACGGGAGAGAAAGTATCACTATAATATAGACCAAAGATCTGTGTATATCCTTTAGCCATCAGTCTCGCCTTGAGGCGATCGATCTTACCTCAGGGCCAACTTGAACGGTAAACAACCATCTGCAACCAACAACCGATTTTCCTAAGGGGAGAGGAACCAGTTCGCAAGTACCACTACTTTGCAGGGCACACATTTCTTCAATCATTGCTTGTCTCCATCCAGGGTAGGATAAGGGGTCACATGGAGATTTAGGGATAGTCACAGACGACAAAGAAGAAATACAAGCATAATGCGAAGATGACATGCGGTGATAACTTAAAGCAATGTAATGAGGAGAAGGGTTATGAGTGGATTATATACCTTTTGGGAGAGTAATGGGAAGGTGTGGCTCAGAAGGCAGTGCAGGAGCAGGTAAAGGAGCTGGTTCTGGGGAAGAATCTATCATGGCTTCAGTAGTAGGTGCAACAATAGGTAGAGGTGCCAAAGGTGGATGTGGGTGAAGCTGATAGGTTTGGAAGGGGCGAGTAAGAGGGGCCCCTACAGGAGATCGGGTGGACCCGGCAGGAACAGGAACAGGAGGAAGCTGTAAGACCGTGGAGATAGGTTCAGTAGGTAAGGGAGATGACCTGAAGGAAAGGACAGACTCAAAGAAGGTAACATCGGCTAATTTAAGGTATCGTTGGAGTGTCGAAGAGAAGCAACGATAACCTTTTTGGGACCGAGTATACCCAAGAAAGGCACACTTGAGCATATGATTGATAAGGTAACAGGCAGTGAGGACAACATCCCCCCAAAATCGAACAGGGACATTACTATCAAGCATGAGGGTCTGAGTTGTCACAAGAAGGTGGCGGTTTTTACGTTTCGCAACCCCATTTTACTGAGGGGTGTGAGCACATGAAGTTTGGTGAAGTATGCTATTAGAAGCCATAAAAGTTTGAAACTGTTCGGATAGGTATTCTCGGGCATTATCACTGCGGAAAGTACGAATAGAAATACCAAACTGAGTTTTGATTTCATGATAAAAATTAGTGAAAATGGAGAACCAGTACGACTTGGACCCCAAATATCAGAATGAACTAAAGCAAAAGGAGACATAGCTCGATTACAGACTCGATTAGGGAACAGACTACGGGTTTGTTTCCCTAGTTGATACGACTCACACGGAAGGTCAATGCAATGCTGTCATGATATTGCCCAATAAATAACTATTAGGATATCTAATCTGAGTACAAAAATTGTTGGTTTGCATCATGTGTTGATTCTTAATGGGTTGTTGGTTATGTATCAAATTAGTTATATATATATAGGAAAAACTCCTGCTTCATATGGTCATTACACTTGATAATGCTTTTGTTCATGGCATTACTCCTGCCATTTCTCAACTTTCTTTTTCTTATTTTCTTACGACCTCATTTAATATGATATTAGTTGCTTCTCTAGCAAAAAAGGGGGATGTTTTTGTCTGAACAAGTGAATTGTTAATACAATTAGCACATAAGCAAGTGGCCTGTGCAATCGCACGGTGCTATGCTAGTTTGCAATGGCCACCAACAAGGTTTGCAATGTTCTTTATCTTTGTTTTCTTTTGCTGCTATCTTAATCATTGTTCCGTCATAGCCAATTTGTGAATCTCTTTTGTTCAAAGGTTGCGACCAAGAATCAAGAACTAAAGCATCTTGGGTTTGTGAAGATTGCTGCGAATCTCTATGAGCACACAAACCAGAACTCCGGGCCTTTGAGATCTATTTGTTGGAACATTGGAAGGAACTGTCTACGACAAATTCAAGGGTGTCCTTTACGATCTCCTAGTTTTTTTGGGACAACAAGGTTTTTCTCTCTCCTCTCTCTTTATTGATCATTTTCTCATTTCTTTCTTAGATGAAAATCCATGCTTTTGTTTGTGTGGTTTGTAATGGTTTCTTATTTTATCCACTTCAATATGATTGTATGCACTATTAAATCTTGGGTGTCTCCAAGAACGCTTCTCAAGATGATTCAAAGAACACCAAGTACTATGATTTGAATATATTGATAAAAGAAATTTTCTTTGATATTTTATGTTAATAGGAAAAGAGAGTTGCAAAATTCTAATGTTGGTGTTTACTTTGACCTAGGTATGTGTATTTTTAGTTGTGCATGACCTATTAAGTGGAGTATGTAAATCATGTATGTCTCTGTATCCTCTTGTTTGCTTTGTCATTGTGTCGTTTAAGTTTTGATTCTTATTTGTTTTTAAATTAATGCATATTTTGTTCTCATTAATCTTGAAATGTTTTTCTTTGGAGAAGGTTCAAATATTCCAGTTCTGTTTTTTTTAGCACGCTAGATGTTCTTCTAATGTCATGATGTGGAAGGACCTATGCATTCTAAACCATTGATTGCCTGTCTCTCTCAACAGTCATGAAGTCATGGTTTGTGCGTGTGTAGCAAGAGTTGCTATATTCTGTGCTTGATGTGAGATTGAGTGAATGTTTTCTTTAATAGGAACTGTGAAAGTGAGTGTTTTGAGTTTGAGTCTAGTTTTTGTTTCTTACTCTGATTGTTAATACTTGGGGGTTTGTTATCGAGGACCGGGGAAGCATAAAATGCAGATTAAGGAATAGTTTGAAAACATGGCCTAACAATCTCTTGTTTTACTTTATTTTTTCTTTGTTGATTTACTGTTGTGATCTGCTGATGTGTACTGTGGGATTTTGAAGATATGATTTTGAGTCGTCTGTTTGTTGATGAGTCTTAGTGATTTTCTGTTGTTTAGAACAATTTGGGCATCAATTTTTATATGTCTTTTGACCATGCTGCATGTTTTGTTAAGAGTTTAATTTTTGAATTGCTTAAACATGGATAAATAAATGAAAATTCACATTCTGTTTTGGCCTGGCATCACTTGTTGTATCCTTCATAAGTTGAGTTGTACATGTTGAAATCAAGCACTGTTTGTTGCATTTTGAAGCTAAGGGAGAAGGCTTGCATCTATAAAATTTTTAGATTTCATCCCTTAGTCATTTGATACCGGTTGTGCACAAAGTGAGTCTCAGTATTCTGAGAACTCATGTAGTGACAACTTGTATATTTTGGGCATAACATGAGCTGCCCAAGTCGAATCACACACTTTCGCTTGCATTTGAAAGCTAACATGTAGGCCTTTGACCTTCAAAATTTCAGATTTTAAGTGTTTTTAATGAAGTACCAGTTTGTATTCAAAGTGATCATTACTTGTAAGATGCTCCTGCTGCGGTGAGGTGACATTTTATGATGTTGTAAAGCTATATATTCTCTTCACTCATATTTTATTTTGTTGACAGTGATTAACAATTACATCATTAGTAATCCTTTTCTTTTATCTATTATTTACAAGAAACTTTCCCCGGTTGTATATCCCTTATGTGATTTTTTTAATGGTTTTACTTATACAGATAGAATACATAATGAAAGAAAGCAATCTGAAAGATGGTAAATTGCTTGCAATTGGACACACTATGGGTCCATCTTGCTTTACTCAATGCTGTCATAGTTTGGTAAAATTTCAAATTTTGGTAGTGTCAATTGATCATTAATTATTTTGCTTTGCCTTGTTATCACTCTTATTTTTGTATTCTGTTGTTTGACATTGGTTATGTTGTGGAAATTGAAAATGAAATCTGAATTGGCTTGAGAGATAGTCTCACAGCCTCATAAGTTTATATTAATCAAATGTACAATACAAAATCCCTAAAATGGAGGGATTACAGCCAACCTATTTAGCCTCCTATACAGCCACCCTATTTAGACAAAGCGACCATTGTAGTTGCTACAACAGCTAAGATCTTTGACTACAACTAATCTGACATACATATTTCAACAACTACTCTGACATAAATATAAATGTCAAAGATATGTCAGAGATATTTCAACAGAGTGGGTAGGAGATAATAAATGCAGAAGCCTAGTTTTCAACACTCCCCCTCAAGCTGGTGAATAGGTATTCTCCATTCCCAGCTTGGACACCATTCTTTCGAAAAACGGGCAGCTCAATCCTTTGGTGAAAATATCTGCAAGTTGTCCTTGTGAGGGTACATATGGAGTACAAATCAAACCACTATCAAGCTTTTCTTTGATAAAGTGCCTATCCACCTCTATGTGCTTTGTTTGATCATGTTGAACAGGGTTATGAGCTATACTGATTACTGACTTATTATCACAATAAAGCTTCATAGGTCCATCCCATTTAATCTTCAAATCTTCTAAGATAATCTTGAGCCAAAGTAATTCACAAATACCTTGTGCCATAGCTCGGAACTCTGCTTCGGCACTAGATCGAGCCACAACATTCTGCTTTTTACTCCTCCAAGTTACAAGATTTCCACCAAGAAATGTACAATACCCCGTAGTGGATCTTCGGTCAGTAATTGACCCTGCATAATCAGCATCAGTATAAGCCTCAAGGGTTGCATTCCCATTCCTTTTAAATAAAATTCCTCTTCTTGGAGTTCCCTTGAGATACTGTAAAATCCTATGAACTGCCTGCAAATGAACTTCTTTTGGGTTGTGCATAAATTGACTAACCAGACTCACAACAAATGCAATATCTGGCCTTGTGTGGGAAAGGTAAATTAATTTCCCAACCAATCGTTGATACATTTCTTTATCCACCAATGCACTTTCATCTCCACATCCCAACTTTTGCTTGAATCTATAGGAGTACTCACAGTTTACAAGCTGTTTGTTTTCTTGTTTCCTTGAGCAAATCTATGATATATACACATTGAAATATGAAAATACCCCTTTTTGAGTGAGCCACCTCAATTCCTAGAAAATACTTAAGCCTCCCAAGAGTTTTTATTTCAAAGTCCTTTGCTAAATGCTGACTTAGGACTTGTTGTTCCTTCCAATCATTTCCAATGACTATGATATCATCAACATATACTAACAAAGATTTGTCACTCCCACGAAGTTGAGTGTTTAATGAACAATGTGTGATCTCCATTACTCTGCTTGTACCCTAAGGCTGTCATAGCCTTAGTGAACCTTCCAAACCATGCCCGTGGTGATTGTTTCAACCCATATAATGCTTTTTTTAACTCGAAAACAGTAATTGTGAGCTTGATTTTCCGTATCCTCGGTGGGACCTCCATATAAATTTCCTCCTCTATTTCCCCATGTAAGAAAGCATTCTTCACATCAAATTGCTGTAATTCCTACCATAATTGGCGACAAGTGATAGTATAACTCGAATCGTATTCATCTTTGCAATCGGAGCAAAGGTCTCTCCATAATCAATTCCATAGGTTTGTGTGAAACCTTTAGCAACCAACCTGGCTTTGTACCTCTCTACTGACCCATCAGCCTTATATTTTACTGTATATACCCATTTACAACCAACGAGTTTCTTCCCTTCTGGTAAAGTAACCAACTCCCATGTTTTATTCTTCTCTAATGCCTCCATTTCTGTATCCATAGCAAGCTTCCAATTTTTATCAGACAATGCCTCAAAAACATTATTGGGAATTGAAATGGTGTTTAAGTTTGCAAGAAAGGTTTTATGAGTTGGTGAGAATTTTTGAAATGAGAGGTAATTTGAAAGAGGATATAGTGGTTTTTTTGTGCATTTTCTTATTCCTTTTCTGATGGCAATTGGGAGGTCAAGATTATCTTCGGATTTTGGATTTTCTGTTTCATTTTGAGAGACTGAAAAATTATCCTGTAAAACTGGTGAATCAGAATTTGTTACCTGACTTGAAGGAGTTGGATTGGTCTCTTGGACATGTGTTGATTCAGGAATGGCCTTTAGTCTTTTTGTATACACCAAATTCTTTCAAAACTTATCAATTTCAGATCTGGTTTCAATCAATGCTTCATTTTCAGATCCATTTTCAGCTACTACTCCCCCTGATTCGGGTTCATTTTCAGGTCCTTTTTCTTCCACTAATCCCCCTGACTCAGTCTCACGAAAATTTGGTTCAAAATCAGGAAGAATAAGTGTTTCAAGATTAAGATCAGGAAGAATAAGTGTTTCAAGATTAGTCCCCTTATCTTCCATAAGAATAAACAATAAGATAATGATGAGTGAAATAGTATTGTTCTTCATGAAAGGTAACATCCGGGACACAAAGAATTTTTAGATGGAGGATGATAACACTTATATCCCTTCTGAGTAATGGAATACCCAACAAAGACACATTTTAGAGCTCTAGGATCAAGTTTACCCCTATCTTGATTATGGATATGAACAAACGAGACACACCCATAGGACTCTTGAACTCCAACACTCTAGAGGGTAAACGATTAATGAGATATGTTGCTGTTAGGACAGCTTCTCCCCAGAGATTCTTTGGAACATTTTTCTGAAACAAAAGTGCCCGGGTTTGGTCAAGAAGATGGTCGTTTTTCCTTTCTGCAATTCCATTTTGTTGTGGTGTTTTCACACAAGAAGACTCGTGGATTATTCTCTCCTTTTGACAAAATGGAGTAACAACTTGATTGAAGTACTCCTTACCATTATCCGATCTAATTCTTTTGATGTTCACACCAAATTGATTTTTGACCATTGAGAAAAATTTGGGGAGAACTGTACTTACATCAGATTTGTGTTTAAGGAGGAAAATCCAAGTAACTCGGGTAGAGTCATCTATAAAAGTCACAAACCATCGAAACCCAGAAACACTTGGAATAGAAGAAGGTCCCCAAACATCAGTATGAACTAGATGAAAAGGAAATGTGCTTCTTTTATTATTCAATGGAAAAGGTACACGCTTGTGTTTTGCAATTTCACATACTTCACAATGGAGACTCTCAATTTTCAGCCCAGAAAACAAAGATGGAAATAGAATTTTGATGACTCCAAAAGATGGGTGTCCTAATCGACAATGGAAAAGAAAAATTTTCTCTTTATTTGTGAGAACAGATTCGGTCATGAATGAGCAAGACAAAAGATTTTTTTTCGTTGTGGACAAACTTGATTCCTCAAGATAATAAAGACCATTCCCTTCTCTAGCATGTCCAATCGTCCTCCCCGAATCCTTGTCCTGAAATACACAATGATTACTTTGAAAAATCACACTACAGAATAGGTCTTTTGTAAGTTTCTGTATAGAGACAAGATTTGTGGACAATTTTGGAACATGAAGAACATTTCTTAAGATAATGGAAGGGTTTATTTGTATGTCTCTATACCACCTTTGTTACAAAGAGTACCATCGGCCAGCTGGCAATTTTCTTATTACTTGGGACATGGGTCATATGTGGAGAAATATTTAGATGAAGGTGTCATATGGTGCGTGGCTCCAGGAATCTAAGATCCAAAAGGAAGTAGAAAGTGTTTTGAGACATTAAACCCAAATGAAATTGGAAGCATACCTGAATACGCCAAAGTGCATTTACCTGTGGGTTTCTCCAAACTGTTGAGGAAAGCCCTCATTCTTTCAATCTCTTCTTGGTTATAGCTATTTAACCCAGAACTGTTTGAAGATTCTGGTTTACCTTCTTCAACCTTTTCAGCTACATAAGCCTCGACCATTTTGCGAGATATACCTCTGAAAAACTCCTTTTGTCCTCCTTCACGATTAGGAGGTTTACCATTGACTTCCAAAGCACCTCTCTCGGTATGTCGAGGCTTATTACGGTAGGTACACCACAAGTCCCCTTTCTTTTCCACCTTTGCGTGTCCTCCATTCTTAGGATTTTTCGGCTATCATGGGTGAACTTTCAACTGATGGGGTATCCAAAGATTAAGTTCCTTCTACTCTCCTCACTTCGTACAATAACAACCACCTCATTAAAGGATGGTACTTCCGGTTTTCCCGGTAATCTACGGATTCGACTTGATCAAATTCAGATTTAATCCCACAAGGAAGTCATAGACCCTATCTTGTTCAATGAACTCTTTGATAATTCTTGAATCTCTGACCCATTTCTCGGCCGCCCACTGTTCATCTAGATCCAACGTCTTCTGTGAGTGCACTCCTTCAACACCTGCTGCCCACTGCTGAACAGTGTTTGCCTTTGCTGTGACCTAATGCCTGTAGCCTCTTCCTCCACCATACCTCAATTTCGGCAAGTTCTTGTTGCCGTCTCCATTCTCACACACTGCAATAACTAGTGATGCTCACATTCCAGCTATGTTCTCCATTTCCTTGTGCCACCTTTGATAGAGACTTCAACTTCAATAGTGACGGTCATAGCCTTTCACCTGTCTAATTCACCCTTTTGCCTTGATTTCACCTCTCCATGGGGCTATTTGACTGTGCATCCCATGACTCATTCTGTTTAATGACCTGCTGGTGTTTCACTTGGGTTTATTTTGTTTTATTTCTTGTATGGGTTGTTGAGTACTTGGCTAGGTTTGCTACTTGAAACATGCTTTAGTTTAATAAGCTTAAGCTTGAGGGGGAGTGTTAATATTAGGATTATTAAGTTATTAGTCTTATTGTTAATGAGTTTAGACTTGTACTAGTAGTATTAGTACATGACCTAATTATTACTATAAGTAGAAGTGTTAGGTTAACCTATTTTTTAAAATTACATTCAATCTAAACATATTTGATATTATTTGTTGGTTGTTTGAGTTGTAAACTACTAAATGAAAGTAATTGTTGAATTAGTATGCTTTCTAATTTTTCATGATAATGGAATCTGGGTTGTTTTTATGATGAAGCAAAAGAAAAAGAAAACAAATTTTAGATGCTAAAAATCAGAATCCCATTACTAGAGAAGTGCATTTGTGTGTTGTTTCAATTCTATTACTAGGAAATGTCTGTATAGCTTTTGTGGTCATACTTTACTTTTTTCGCTTTTAGCTCATGACTCTTTGCTGAAATTACATGTGTCTTCTGTTGTTTAGTGTTACGTTGTCCGTTATTTTTTAATTTGTGTTATTATTATACTTTAAGCTAGTGAATGTAAAGCTTCGGCTTCCATACTTTGTTTGGTTTTTGTGATTTTCATATTTTTCCTCTAGTATAGGTCTCGTGGTAAATAGTTTTGTTTCACTCATTGTGGTTTGAGCCCTACATGATTTGATATTTTTTGTTAGTTATTTGATCTTGTTTACAGTTAAATGTAAGAAATTGTTGAATTACTATGTTCCTTTTTTTCTCATGCTAATGGAATCTTAGTACTTTATGAAGAAAGGAAAGAAAAAAAGAATTTTAGATGCTAAAAATATGAAATTCTAGTAGTGCAGAATGTGTTTGTGTGCTGTTTCAATTCTATTCATTGGAAAAGTGTTGGTATAGATTTTGTAGTCATACTTTGCTTTCTTCTGTTTACAGCCCTTGGCTGTTGCTAAAATTACATGTGTCTACTTGACTGTTAGTGCTATGTGGTATACTGTTTTTTGCATTCTCAGTTTTAAAGTCTGATTTGTACTTAGCTCCATATGCTAATGTGTTTACATGAGACTTAGCTATCTTTGATTAAAGTTTTGACTCATATTAAGCATACAGGCTCTGGTTATTGGCTTAGATTTCCAACATTTCTTCATCTTTGCTTGGAATCAGTGTAATTGATGCGCCACTAGGGGCAGCTTAGGTGCTAAGGCAAGGCGTGGGAACGATCATGTGCCTTTTACAATTTTGGCACTTTCCATGCACTCTAACAATTATTTTGTTGATTTTATATTGTTTCTTAAAGCTGATTTAAGTCTGTAATCTTGCTGCATGCTTTGCTTTCAATTTTTTGTTCACTCTTTGTCACCGAGAACGCTTCAAAGTTATTTTTTTTATTCTTTCTTCTAATAGAAATTGAAAATTATATTAATATAATCTTATTGAGTGAAAATATTTTCTCTGTTTATCTCTTTATGTTATAACTTTTTTATTTTTAGGGCTGCCATACATTTATTTTGATTATGAACTTTGGTAAGTTTTCAAAGTGTCAATTGACCATTAACCATTTTGCTTTGCCATGTTATCACTCATTATTGTACTCTGTTGTTTGACATTGGTTATGCTCTAAACTCTAATGTCAAATCCTTCTTTAATGGAGGGGAAAAAAGGTGCAGGATTTGTAAATTCCTATAGCATGTTGATATAATAATAAGTTAGCTGATATCCTTTTATAAATAAATTTAACACAACTTATATATAAAATTATGCAGAAACAAAACTAACTTTGGATGCAAACTGGTAGTTAATGGTTCAGAGTTAAAATTTGAAATTATTACAGTATAAAGACATGTGAGTTTGCTTTCCAATGGGACAGACAAGAACTGATTTTGATATCTATATCTCATGTTATGAGGAAAACAGTACTTACTACCAAAAAGGGGACAACATGCGAGAGCGAGTTAGACAAAGCCTAAGGATTATTATAAAACAGCAGACGTAGTTCGGATTCAATTAAAGATTGGAGTTTCTTAAAATAGAGGAGACAAAAAGCTACTGCTAAGCCAAATTCAGCCACCACCAAAGGAAAATTGTTTTTTATTTGTTCTTCTACTCTTCTTTAGGTGCTTTGGTTCATTATGTGGCAATAACATATTTATTTATTAATTTTTTGTTTTTGTTTCACTACTAACAAGCCACATGATCTGTTTTTATATCTTGCTTTGTTTTTAATTTATATTCTTCTATCATTAAACTTGTGTTCTTTTTATTGCTTTATTCTTCTTATCTATTATGTTAGCTTCCATGCCACTTTAACTAATTTTTTATTTTATTATTTTTTTTAATGCTCTATTTTGGATTGTATACATGTTGTATGCTCTATTTTAAAGTGTCACAGAGCTTTTTGACTCTTTGTTACCGAAAACACTTTAAAAACTTTTTTTATTTTGTCTACTTATAGAAATTGTAATTCATATTAATATAATATTTTATTAAGTGAAAATATTTAACATATTTATCTCTTTTTGTTATAAATTTTGATTTTTAGGGCTGTCATAAATCTATTTTGTTGTTGTTATCAACATATTATTGTGCTTTATCACTTAACACTTTAATGTTTTATTTTCACTATAAAGAAATTAATATTAATACTTATGTCAAATTATTGCAAAATTGTTAAAGATGATACTTTTTTTTAGTATTAGCGCATTTCTTTAGTGAGATGTGCGCTTTTTGAAGCATCTAACTTCAAAGCGTTATAATCTTCTAATGCCTTAAGGGTGCCTATTGCCTTTGACTACCTTGTTTGGAATTTGTTATTTTTTTGTATTGATTGAGGATTTACAATTGAATGTGTTAATTTTGATTTTGACTTTATGATTGTTGTTTTATGGAAATTAGAATTACTTAAAGGATTTAGGAACCCAATTTTGATTTGAGTTTATGTATGATTTTTAAATTTTTTGGTAGAACTCATTTCAGAGTTATGCTAAATAGCTTCTTCTTTTTATGATTTGTTTGTGATAAAATTCATTTAAACAATCTTAAAACTTAAAAAAAAATGGTTGCTGCCTGCATCTTGTTGGAACGTGTCTATTTGACCCACTTTGCAAAGAAGCGGGTAGGGCAAAAGGTTGCTTATGCTATTTAGTCATTTTTTATTTTTTGTCATTTGGATTGCACTACATGTTTCTGTTTGCCTTTGTAGTATTTAGTGCTTGGGTCACGACTGATATTCGTGAGAAATTGCGTTGTAGTATGCCAATCTACTTGAAAGTAATTTTGATAAGCCTAAAACTTAACAAAGTAACTTTTGTTGGGTTTGAACTAATTTATAGCCTTGAACATACACTACTACACCACCGCGTGTACATAAGGTTGTATTGGCTTCTTTTAAATATAATACTTTGTTATGCTTCTAGATAATGTTAGAATTTTATTATTGTGATGTGACCAACAGAATTTTAAATTATTTATTGAAATTAAAATTTTGACTTGTTTGTGAGATTGCCATTTGCGTGTGGACTTGATGTAATATATACACACACACACACACATTTTGCTATGGAAAATAAAATAAAATAACACACATTTTGCTGTGGAAAATAAAATAAAATAAAACTTGTTTCATTGTTGTGTACCCTCCTTTGTGATGCATGGTGTTTATTGGGATGTTTTTTTTTCTTCAAATGCATTCTGATGCATTCTATATATAAGTGAGTATATGAGAATTATAATTAAATGTCATTTTGAATATCTTATTGTTTTAGGGATTTTTTGTGTAATAATTAATATAGTAGAAGGGATTTTTTGTGTAATAATTAATATAGTAGAACACTCTTGACAAATATATTATTTTGATGCCAAGATAAATTTTGTTAATTATGCTCACTATTGTTATGGTGCATAATTTTTAAAATTGTTTATTTAAACCAGGGTTATCAATAGCGTAAGGAGAGGCGCTATCGCGGCGAGCCGGAGACCCAAAGCACTCCTAGCTGCTCGTCATGAGGAGCGGTTCATCGTCGTGGGGTGGAGCGCCGCTTATCGTGGCCCGTCACGCATTAAATAGCGTACCATTGCCGCTACTACACTAAAACAGAGAGTGAATCTCTCTTTTGCCCCCACTTAATGGACCATTTGAGGGAGATTTTTGTCTCCTGTGCCCATCGTGCAACACCCATTGATTTAGGGTACCCCAAAGAACCATTTTTTCGGCCTCTTCCTCATATTTCTCTCTCTTTGCTCAAAGGCCGATCCACCCACAGAAGCTCCTCGACCATTTTCGCACCCCTTCTTTCTCTCTGCCTCTTCCCCACTCTTGCTTTTGCCTGCTTTCAAATCATTTTGAGCAAGCTCTTGCTCTTGCCAGACGGCCTGCACTGCATTCTCTTCCACTGCCAAGAAAGGATAAAATATTTCTTGGCCTAGCCCATCCATGGCATCATCCCAGTCACCGCTACACAGCACTTCCTCTTCCTTATTGGTAAAGCCCACTGGTGAGCATGTTGATATTAGATGGCAAAGGGAATAGTTTGAGAGATATAAACAATAAAAAGTCCATTACATGTGATTTTTGTCTTAAAGTGACCAATGGTGGGATTATTAGTGCAGTGTGAAAGGTGATGTCAATGCTTGTAGAAAATGTCCACCTGAGGTTAAGCAATTGTTGTTGGATGCTGCTAACAAAAAAAAGAGTAACAAAAGTGCATATAATGATGGGTTGCAAGAAGAGGAGGTTGAGTTGCAACAAATTTGCAGTATTAGAAGTGGAAAAAGAAAGGCATCATCATCAAGTGACACCCTCTCCACTACCAAGAGAGGAAAAAATGTGAAAGGCCCTATGGATTTACTCATCTTAAAAAGACCAGAAGAATCTCTCAAATTATCAAAGGCTGAAAAGTTGAGGCAAACAAGCATGCGTGTGATAAAGAAGCTAGGGCTAGAACTATTCAGTATATAGCTCGATTTTTTTACCGGGCAGGAATATCATTCAATGTAGCCAATTTGAAATGCTTCAAGTTGATGGTTGAAGTTATTGGAAACTATGACCGACACCTAAAACCTCCAAGTTATCATGATTGAGGGTTCCACTCCTTAAAAAGGAATTGGAGCACACAAAGGAAATGTTGAAGGGTCACAAGGAAGAATGGGTAAAATTTGGTTGTTCAATTATGTTAGATGCGTGGATTGATAGGAAGAATAGGACCTTAATCAATTTCATGGTTAATTGTCCATCTGGGACTATGTTTGTAAAGACCATTATGCTTCTGGATTTGTAAAGACTGTGGACAAGCTATATGAGTTGTTAGATGCTTTTGTAGAAGAGATTGGAGAGAAGAATGTTGTTCAAATTGTAACAAACAATGGCAACAACTATGTGTTGGTTGGGAAGGTTTTCATAATTACATTGCTTAAAAACATTTTATTTGCTTCAACCATTCACCATTCATTGAAGTTCCTCTAGTTTGGTCTTAGGTAAATTATTACAAGCCAAAAGAAAGCATCTTTATTGGACTCCATGTGCTGCACATTGCGTGGACTTGATGTTAGAAGACATTGGAAAGCTTCGCCAAGTGAAAAAGACAATACAAAGAGGCGTATTTCTTGTAGGATTCATTTACAACCATACATGGGCCTAAAAATGCGATAAGAAAGTTCACAAACAACACTAATTGGTTAGGTATGGGGTCACAAGGTTTGCAACAACCTTCCTTACATTACAAAGGCCGCACAAACAAAAAAATAACCTTAGAAAGATGTTCACATTAGAAGAATGGTTGAGATCTAAGACATCTAAAGATGCTAAGGGAAAAAGGGCTACCGAGACTGCACTCATGACTTCATTTTGGAATCATGTTGTTTATACTCTCAAAGTCATGGGGTCTCTAGTGCGTGTTCTTAGACTTGCTGATAATGAAAAAAGGCCAGCAATGAGTTATATATATGAAGCAATGGATAGGGCAAAGGAAGCTATGCAAAGATCCTTCAATGGAAATGAAAGCAAGTACAAGGAGATATTTTCTATCATTGATACAAGATGGAATTGCTACTTCATCATCCATTGCATGCAAATGTGGGTCATTTCTTAAACCCATAGTTCTTTTATGCAAATCCATAAACTGAATTTGTTTCAGAGGTGATGGAAGGACTTTATAAGAGCATTGAGAGGCTAATACCAACGGAAGAAAGGGTAGATAATGTTACAAAAGAGTTGCCATTATATAAGAGAGCTGCAGCGCCTTTTGGTATGAAAGTCATAGCGAAGACAAAGGAAAGAGTTGGCTCTGGTAAGTAAAAGTGAATTTCTAGATAAATTAAATTACATCAACAATTCATTTTATTAGTAATGCTTAGCTTATGCCTTAGAGGCTTAGACTTGTTTAGGATTTGGTGTTGTACCTTGTTTCTAATTGTATTTGGTTTAGACTTGTTATTTGATTATGCTTATTAGACTTGTTATTATTGGTACTTTAAGTTTTAAGTATTAATTATATGTGTATTGCAAATTTGTGAATTTGTTATTATTGGTACTTTAAGTTTTAAGTATTAAGTTTTATTATTCTGTTAGATAAAATTTTTGTGTAGATTTCACTCTGTGGTAGTTCCATAATTTTTAAAAATCTATAGATATGCTTTTTGTAATTGTTTTGTGTATATATTTAGACTTGTTTTTGTGATTTTGTGTTTGATCACTAATCTGATGGAGCATAAACTTGATGAGTTGGCTTATCTGGTGGGGCGGCTGGCAGTGGAACAGTATCAATTACATGTCCAAGAACCTGCAAGATTTTGTAGTAGTTTTTTTCATCCCACATATGCATGCCCTACATTGCAAGATGATGGTTTTGTGTTTCAAGACTATTGTGTTGCTGGAGTAGGTATATCTCCTGGTGAAGCACAGTACCGACAACTAAGGTATGATCCTTATTCTACCATATATAATCATGACCAGGGAGATCATCCGTGGTTCGAACCTTATGTTGAACCAATCAGTATATACCAAAGTGTTGTTTCTCTATGCAAAGAAGAAGCCCCAATAGGCATGGAATCTAAGCCTACATTAGAGGATTTGGTGAAACAATTGGCCCAGAACAACATCCAATTCCAGCAGAGAACAGAAACTATAGTACAGAACTTGGTGACCCAAGTTGGTCAACTTACATTTTCATTGAGTCAGTTGAGCAAGCAACAGATGCAGAAATCTGATTCTGCAAAACATGAGATCATTGATGAGAAAAAAAAATTGATGATTTGTGTGCTGAATTTGCTAGTTTTACTGATTTTGATGATTCTGTTTGTTGTAATGGTGATATATTGTGTAATGTTTGTGTTGAGATTACTATCTTTTTGAGAAATGATGAATCTTTTTCAGCAAGTTATGCAGCAATTCAATCTACAGAAGTAGTTAAGCCACCAAAATTGGAGTTCATTGTAGTTAAGAACCTCCTTACTGATGAGGAGGAGAGATTGTTGCAAATTTTAAAGGAGAATCAAAGAGCTATCATATTTGCAGACATTCCTAGCATTAGCCATTCCATATGCATGTGTAGGATTTTACTTGAAGATGAAGTTAAGCCAATAAAGCAGCCCCAGAGAAGACTGAACCCTTTGATTCTGGATGTGGTGATCCATTACACTGGCTATGGTGGGCCGACGGGATTTTGTTGCTTCTGCTATCCGTAGGGCAAAAAGTCTTACTTTTCAACTCGAGGCTGAAATTATTTCTTGGGACAAATCTTCAATCACGCTGGCTGATGACATTAAAACCCATGTTTTCTAACTCTTTTATCTTTCTAACTTTGACTTATTTGCAATCACAGGAATCGAGACAGAAAATTGGTGCCAAGCAAGAAAATCTATCATAGTTTGATTTTTCTGTCTTAATTTTGTTTGTTTTTCTTTGACAGATGATTTTTCACCAATTAAATGGTGGATAAATCTTGCATTCGTGAAAATCTTTTCATTCCCTTCGCTACCCACAAACACCGAAATCAGATATAATTTTACTCATTTTTTCTCTTTCTTCTTTCTTTTGAAATGGATAATCACTTATTAACCTCACTTAAGCAATTCCTTTCTCTCCCTCAAAATGTTTTAACTAATATTTATTGTGCAAGGTTTGAGAGATTAAGGATGTTTATACATAAAGGCATCCTCGCAGATATACGCCGGTTAATTGAAGCTAAGATCCGAATCACGAATTTTATAACGCTCTTGGTTCATAAATGCCAGGGTTAGGCAAAAGTTCATATGCAAAGAAAGAAGAGCAAAAGGTTACGAAGTCTGTTTTTAAATGTGCAAGATGGACTGTAATACAAAATGCAGATCAATTGGAATGACGCTCATAAATCGACTTGATAAAATTCACTTCATTAAGGATGGCATTAGTAAGGAGTTTTTAGATAACATTCTATTGACTCTTGAAACACATCCTAGTGGAGATATGCTGATAGTACTTCTCGATTTATGGTCAATATTCCAAGATGAACATGAGCGTTATAGTCTTGGGAATCTGACTCAAAAAGACCCTGTTTGCCAATTTTTAAGAAAATTGGATGGGAAACCGACCATCGGCCCATAAAGAGCATTCAAGCGGTTACTTGACGTAAAATCAGAGGAAAATGTGAGCCACAATCACACCTCCTGTAAGTATTATTTTTTATTTTTTATTTTTCCTTTTTATTCTTGTTTATTAAAAAAATTCAAAAAAAATAAAAATTTAGCCGTATTTTTTTTTAAATATGCGTTGCGTATTTTCAAACTTCTTCTGACACATATAAATTAGTATTTTATCCTTGTCATATAGCTATTATCATTGTTGTGCTTCTTTTCAAACTTGCCTGACACACGGATCTATCCCTCCTTTATAGGTGTAATTATTACATTTGAGTTTTGATTCCTTTAAATAATGCACTTTACTCTCTTCAGATCATTGATAAGGTGAGAGTACAAAAAAAAACAAAGAAAAAAAAGAAAGAAAAGAAAATGGAAGTCACTTCAGTTCGTCAGATCAAGAGTGTTTGTGTCTTTTGTGGATCGAATCCTGGGAAAGATAAAAAGTTTGTAAATATTGCAAACCATCTTGGTCGAGTGCTAGTTGAGAGAGAAATCCATTTAGTTTACGGAGGAGGTAGTCTTGGGTTAATGGGTTGTGTACCAACTGCTGCACATTTAGGAGGTGGCAAAGTCCTTGGTGTCATTTCTAATCCTTTAGCTATTGACAATTCCACTGGAAAAACAAGAGGGGATGAAGTAATGGTATCTTGCATGCACCAACGCATGAACATTATGATAGCAAATGTTGATGCCTTTATTGCCCTACCTGGTGGTTTTGGAACTTTGGAAGAGCTCTTCCAAATTACATCCTGGTCACAGCTGAACTTTCACCAAAAACCCATAGGTATATTCAATGTTAATGGTTTTTATGATAATTTGTTTTGTTTTCTTGATCATGCTGTAGAACAAAGGTTCATCTCACAAGCGACACGTCAAATTCTTATAACCATTGCAACCCCTGAACAATTGCTCGATCAACTATATGAATTGTACCACAACGTTATCCAAAGAATGACTCCAATCGAATTGGGAACAAGGTAACAATGGGGAAAAAGCAAAAACTTGATTTGACTTAGTCCTTGTGAATTTTTGTTTTCTCTTATGGTTTTAGTTTTTGTAATTTTTCTTATTTCGAGGCCCGATTTGCAATTTTCTTCGGTAAGACCTTCTACACTTTACCTTATCTTTATTTTGGACATTGGGGGACAATGCCTTAAATTAGTTGGGGGAGGGATAGTTGACAATACCATGTACATAGTATAGTACTAAAAAAAACACTAACCAGCCTAATCTTTATTGTTACTAGCTTATTAGATGTATGATGGCGTAGGTAAGGAGTAGTTTTGCTCTTGAGACGATCTTAACTTGCATTTCATAGTATGTCTTAAATTATTTTGTTTTTGCATATTAAAAAAAATTAAAAAAATAATAAAAAATTTCATTTTGATCTTTTCAATTAATTTTGATGTAAGCATGTGCTGAATCTGAGCCTAATTGATAATAAAAGTATGCAAAATAGTTTATAGTTGAATCATTTTCATGATATACATGTGTAATATGACTGTAGATATTAGGAAGAAAGCATGATTGAATTGAGTGATGTCAATTATGAATTTATTTTCTAGAAATTGCATTGAATCGATTTGAGATTACATTGGTCTGTATCTTGCATGAAAATGACAGAGACATTTTTTTTACTTAGCTGCTTTGGCCAAATAAACCTATCTTGCATTTATCCCTTTGTTAACCCCCCCTGAGCCTATTTTACCATTCTTTGTTCTCAGCTCATTACAAGCATTGAGTGAAAAACTATGTTTTACCTTACATTAGGGAATATGAGAGCATTGATTTTTTTATTGGAGGAGTTCTTTTGCTTGCAATGATTTAAGTGTGAGGAATTAGTGTGCCGATGCAAATGCTTGGTACCAAAAAAAGAAAAAAAGAAAAGAAAATAAAGCCAAAAAGTTCTAAAAGAAAAGAATCGAAAAAGGAAGGAATGTGTGAAGAGAATGAGCATTTTATGGTTTTGGGTAAAAATTTGATGCTTTCAACTTGAGTTACTCCCCAATGCTCTTTTATTCTCTTTGGTTTTAACTCGCTATTATCCGTATTGTTCCCTTCCTTCACCTTATAAGTTCCATTACAACCTTTTGAAAGACCTCTTGATTTTTGCAATTTATTTGATCTAAGTAGTGGAGAATTGATGTATATGTAAGCCTATGGTAAAATACTTTCATAGTTTAACTGAGTTGAGCGTAAACAGTTAACCTAAATACCTTGTGTGATTTGAGTGTCACTTGTGAGGAATTTTACTCAATTTGAACATGCCTATTTCTGATTAAAGCATGATTATGCTATACTTTATTCTCAATTGGTTTGATTTAACTATTCTTTGTTAAGCATACTTGACTTATAAATTATGGTTTATATTTGATACAATACTTGTATTTAAAAATTAGTTAAATTGACTAAATAAAGTATTACATGTTTGTGGGTATCATCCTTGTAAACCCTCACGAGACTATAACTCGTCCACTTGGGACACCTAGGGGTTTAAAGGCTTGTGGCACATGCTAAGTGCCATCGTGTTTTCCTACGAAAGTGAATTAGATTATGTTTAATTAGTTTTTATGCTTTTAGTTTAATAATATGATGTTTCTTGTTTATCTTTAGTTTTTTTGTTCTTATGTGTTTTGCCCAGGAGTGCAAAAGCTTAAGTTTGGGGGAATTTGATCAATCAATTTGAGACACTTATGTTAGCTTTGTACTAGGCTTTATTAGATGTTTATTGTGCCCAATATTAGTATTTTAGATGAGTTTAATGTTGTTGGGCCTCATTGGGCTTCAATGCAAATTATGAATAATTCTTGGATTTTGATGCCTTTTAACCTTTCCTCCTTGGTTAGGCCATAACTTGGGACTTGGTAATCCATTTGAGGTGATCTTGGTGTCTTTGGAAAGCTAAGACAAGGCTCTACAAGTTTTATGAAGAACTCAAGAGCTGGATCGAACTTCTAAAGGTTCAAAATATCCCTGTAATGTAGAGTGGGTTTGTTGTCACAGAAATCTGGGCAAGATGCACATATTGCACTATATAGTGGGTTCTAGGCCTCTTCTTGGGCTGAAACTTGGTCATTGGAAAGATAAGACCCATATCTCCAACTTCACTGAAGACGATTTAGTCAATAGATGTCGCTTTAGGCATCATTATGAAGCTACAAGTTGGTTTGAATTTGGGAAACATGTTCGCCAATCTAACTTGAGGTAGGTGCGAGTGTTTTTGGCATATCTGGAGTTTTAAAAGTCCAAATTGCATGATTCCAATTGAAAATTTTCAAGGAGACAACTGGCTATAACTTTTATGAAGACCTCCAAGCCAAAATGCACCGTTTATGTCATGAAAATCAAGCCAGAAGTCGGATAAGAGTTGTTGACTAAAAGCCACCAACCATACACCAACCCACCTACCATGCACCAACCCACTAACCATGTATCAAGCTTCCTTATTTGACAATTTTCATGTTTTTAAAGCTTGTATTCAGATTATGTACATGTACAAATTGGACTTCTAGGATTAGTATAAATAGAGTCAATCTCTTTGTATTATCATCATTCAATTTTAAGTAAGTTTGAAGAAAGTTTGAGTATTTGTGAGAGTTTTCTTTCTCTTCTCCATTCTCTTTACAATTTCATTTTTGTTCTTTTATTTCTGAGTTCTTCATTCCCATCCATGGAAGGCTAGACTCTTATAATCAATCCAAGGGATTAGCCATCTTGATGTTTAATTTGGAGATCTTGTTTCGCTTGTTCATATTTCTTAATTGTTATTCAAGTTTCTTTTTCTTCCTCTTTGATTTTTCTCTAGATTGAATTGCTTAATTTGATTTAGATGTTGGTGTGGTAATAGCTTTATTATCATGTATTCAAAGAGGATCACATTGAATAAACAATTTATTAAAGCTACGATAGATTGTTTAGCTTGGATAAATCCCCGATCTTAAGTTAATCTAAGTTTGGATGGTGCTTACTTTGTCTTACCTTGGTTAATTAAATCCTAGATGCTTATCTAGTAAAGGATTCTTGGATCATGTTAAGGCGTCTTGATGTTTTCTAAGGCCAAGAACATGGTTAGCAATTAAGTGAATTTCTTGTGATCAATGATGAGTTAAACTTCCAAGATCGGTAAATTTCCTTGGATTGGTTAATTTGTTAATTGCATTTCTTTAATTCAACCTATATTTTCTTTTCAAATCATCTAAACCCCCTTTTAATTATCTTGATCTGATTAAATATTTGTTCTTTTTGGATCCTTGAGAGACGATCTCGGTTCATGCTCTATATTACAAATTAGTTTGCGAATCGGTAAATTTTATTTATTTGTGGTCTCGACAACCTCTTGCCAACTATTGAGGCATCTCATTCCCGTGTGAAATTGTCCTCGTTTCTCTGGCACTGTTCACAAGACTTACAAAATAGAAATGCATCATGAAATAGGGTAGGCCAATACAACCTAGAGTCCAAAACCTTCCTAGCTATATGTTGGGAGCAAAAGTGCCCACCACATGCAAATGTATGATAAAAGCTAAGAATGGAATGAAACTCATGATCAGAGACACACCTTCTAATAATCTGGTCACTACAAAGCTTCCACAGATAAGGATCATCTCATACATAGTACTTAGACTCACTTTTCAATTTATCGATTAAGCCTAGTAAAACATATAGGAAGAACACTAGCAAACCAGGAAATTAATCATATCTGCAAACCAAGGGGAGGTGTTCTACTCTTGCAAATCGCAGTGACTTCATATAGGAAGGAGTCTTGTATAAGGAAGGGATTTGAAATCCTCTCAATGCGGCTCAAGTGATTCGCCACTAGGGTTCTCTCGCTCCACTCTTGTCGCGGATCGCCACTTAGTCGAGGCTTTGCCTCAAGCTTCTTCAAAAGGAACTTTAGAGCCGCATGATCAGTAAACACAACAACATTAGAACCAAGCAAATATGATCTAAACTTATCCTGAGCAAAAACAATGGCTAAAAGCTCTTTTTCGGTTGTGGTATAGTTGGCCTAAGCAGCATCCAAAGTTCTGGAAGCATAGTATATCACATAAGAAGCTATCCCCACTCTCTGTGCTAAGACTGCTCCTACTGCATAGTTCGAAGCATCACACATTAACTCAAATGGCAATGTCCAGTTAGGTGGTCGGATGATGGTGTTCTCGGTCAAGTGCCTACTTCAAGTGATTGAAAGTCGCCTTGCACTTGTCATCAAAATTAAACTCTACATCTTCTCGTAGTAAGTGGGAAAGTGGAAGGGCAATCTTGATAAAGTCTGGCAATGAAGCGCTGAGAAACCTGCATGACCAAGAAAAGAACGCATTTCCCGCAAGCCTGTGGGGTAAGATAAACAAGTAATTACATCAATCTTGGCAGGATCTACCTCAATGCCCTTACTGGATACTACATGGCCTAAAACTCTACCCTATTCTACCATAAAATGGCATTTCTCAAAATTAGCACAAGGTTAGTCTCAATGCATCTTTGCAGCACTCTAGATAGGCTAGCTAAACATGAATCAAAAGAAAAATCATAGATAGTGAAGTCATCCATAAATACCTCCATGCACTCCTCTAAGAAATCAGAAAATATGCTCACCATGCACCACTGGAAGGTACCAGGGGCATTGCAGAGGCCAAAAGACATCCGTCTGTAAGCAAAGGTGCCGATGGGACAGGTAAATGTGGTCTTCTCCTGATCCTCTGGTGTAATGTGGATCTGAAGTATCTAGTGTAGCCATCCAAAAAGCAATAATGGGACTTACTACCCAATTGTTCCAAAGATTCCGATCAATGTACGGGAGGTAATGATCCTTCCGAGTGGCTTGGTTGAGTCGTCTGTAGTCAATGCAGACTCTTCAGCTATTCTGCACTCGGGTTGGAATGAGCTCATTCTTCTGGTTGGCCACGACAGTCACTCCAGATTTCTTCGGAACCACTTGCACTGGGTTCACCCATTTGCTGTCAGAGATTGGATAGATAATGCAAGCTTGTAGTAGTTTGGTCACCTTTTTCTTCACCACATCTAGAAAGAGAGGATTCAGTCTCCTCTGGGTTGTCTTACTAGTTTAGTTTCCTCTTCAAGTAATATCCTATGCATGCATGTGGAGGGGTTAATACTAGGAATTTCGGCAAGTGTCCAACCAATTGCGTTTTTCTGTTGCTTCAAGACTTCCAATAATCTGGTTTCTTGCTCAGATTGGAGGTGTTTGGCCACTACGACAGGTAATTGCTCATCTTCTGCAAGGAAAACATATTTGAGATGGTCAGGCAATGGCTTTAATTCTAATTTAGGTGGTTGCACTATAGAGGGAAGCATGTTGTTGGTGGAATTAACTTCTGCAGTGCTATAATTTACGCATCTGTAATCCGCGCTAAAGAATCTGGTTTTGCATAATCTGCATGATCTGAACAATTCACATCAATTGTTAAAACAGAATTGTCAGCACTCAAAACTGCAGCAATCTTAGTACATGCATTACACAAAACAACACCATTACAACTAGTGCATACACAATCATAAAAACCATCAAAGTCAGCAGCATACAACTCATCATATGCAATATCAATCAAATCAGCAAGGGACATCAATATGAAAACAAAATGCTCCTCCATGGGATGCTTCATAGCATCAAAGATGTTAAATCGCACCATGGAGTCACTAAACTCCATGGAAAGAGTTCCCGCATGCACGCCCATCTTTGTCATGCAAATTTGCCTTAGTGAAAGGTCTCCCAAAATGAGTGGAGCCTTAGTGGTTGGTGATTCCCCTTCATTTCGAGTAATGTAGAAGTCCCCAGGGAATATCAATTCACCCACTCGCACCAGCACATCCTCAATTAGTCTGGCTAGATAGGCATTGCTTCTATTTGCTAACTAAATCACTACACCTGTGGTATGCAAAGTTATGGCACCCCTATGAAGCTTTGTATGGACGACGATGTAGAACACCTTTGTGTTGGTACCAAGATGGAGAAAATTTAGCACTTGGACTTGAACTAGTATAACAAACAACAGACAAGGTAAAGATGATTCAGGAAAAGATAAGGGTAACTCAAAGTCCATATAAAAGTTATGCTGACAAAAGAATGAGACTTCTTGAGTTTGAGGAAGGTGAGCATGTATTTTTTAGAGTCACACCCACGACTAGGGTCGGTTGGGTAATTAAATCTAGAAAACTCACTCCTAAATTTATTGGACCATACCAAATTCTTCGCCGAATTAGTCCTGTAGCGTATCAAATTGCTTTACCACCATTTTTGTCTAACTTACATAATGTTTTCCATATTTTGCAATTGCGAAAATGTATTTATGCTCTCACTCATGTCATAGAACCAGATGTAGTACAATTAAAGGAAACCTTAACCTATGATGCATTACCTATTAAAATTGATGATAGGAGAGTGAAGCAACTCCAAGGAATAGATATTGTAACACCCTAAAATTTCGAATTCTATTATATATGTTGTTTTCCTAGATTTTTGTGATAAATGATTTTTAGGAACTTTTGTGAGTTTAATCAAATCGATGTTTGACTCAACTAAATCTTATATGTTGATTTTAGACCATTCCAGAAAATAAAAAAAATAAATTTATTTTTAGTCCAGAATACATTTGGATAATTTTTAAAATCAAACGAAAGTTCAAACTCCAAATCTGTCAACAGATGGACTCTTTCATTTTTTGGGATTTTATAATCAAATAAAAATTTTGGATAATTTTGGGTACATCTTATTGTCGATTGGACAATAGATACTGATCTTTATCCATTGGATAATAGCTACTGAAAAATATCTCGAGGAGAAATATTTATGGTATTTATGGCTAGTGGTGAATCACATAGGTGAATCACCTATGTAATTATTGGAACACGATTATTCATTAGGTGACTCGCCTATGCATTTATGGAAGCAAAGTGATCAAATGGAAGAGTATCACCTTGCTTAAGCCCTTGTAGAGACCGGCCAATGCAAGGTAAATATCTATAATTTTTACTTTAATTTAATTACAATTAATCCTTATTTTTCACCTATAAATAACAACTTATCTATTCACTTTTACTCAAACCAAGTCCTTCATCTTTTTCTCCCAAAGTTCATGGCCTCGAGCTTTTCTTCACCCTCCCAATCTCTTGTTAAAATTCCAAGCTAAGTTCTAGTTTCCTAGTAATATTTTGAGAGACTTTGTAGTTGAGAGTTTCTTGAAGAAAAACCTAAATACCCTACTTCTAGCTTGTTAAAATTTGAAGAAACCATAAGGTGAAAATTCTTTCTCTTCACTTTTAAATTTCTATTTCAAAGGTTTAGATCATGGGATTGATCCATGATCATCTTAATCTATGTTTTAGAACTTGAATAATATGTGCTTGTTTTCTTTGTGAATTTGTGTTGGTAGAATACTAAGAGTTAGGCAAGAGTGCTTGTTAAAGCTTTGAGAACTAAGGTAAGGGGGAGTTTTATCTATCAACCAATATTATGATATAAAATAGAATTTTTAGTATGTTAATTTTCGGGAAAATGGCCCATGGCTAGTTTTGTGGTTTATGTGTTGTATGATTTGATATTTTATGGTTAAGATTTATGTTTCATATTTATATTTTATAATTGAGTTATGTGATTTCATACTTTATTTAAATTATGTGTTTTATGATTTTTTTAAATGGCAATGAAATTATGATGGATAAAGTACAGTAAAAGTTTGGTATAGATAAATTGATTCATACGTAAATGAATAGACATGTCTAGGACATGCATATACTTGATTTGAATTATGGAATGATATGGGGAAATTACTTTTAGGTGGATTCGGCCACCATATACTAGAAAAAAATTAATTTAGATGGAATTCATTTTATTTAGAAGAACTTGGAATTTTTGAAAATATATATATATATTGCTAAATTATTTTATTAAAATTTTGAATGTTAATTAATATTTTTCAATATAGAAAGAATTTTGGAAAAAATTTGTTTTAAAGGTTAATTTTTATCTTCACAGTTAATTTTATCATTAATAGTGAAAATAAACTTGAAAATATTTTATTTAGCATAAAATAAATTAGTTTTTATGAAAAATACTCTACGCGATTGAAATTTTATAGAAAATGGTTTATACGAATGGTAATTTATAGAAAACACTTTACGTGACTGAAAAACGATTTTTATACCTTACCTAATTAAGTTTTTATGGAAAAAGCTTTACGCGATATGAAAACAGTAAAAGATGTGTTACGTGATTTGGAAATTATTTTATAGCACCATATAATTAAGAAACAATGGTACAACCATCTGCGTACGTAAACCGGACATTGGATAGGATAGTTGACGCTATTCTTGAAGAAATTGTAGCTTGAATCCCAAGTGGATTATGTATCTATTCTGAGAATATTTATATTGTATATACATTTTTAGTCTATATGAGACTTGTTGTTGTTAAGGCTTGGAGCTTAGGATATTGATCTTACACCTTAGTGTGGGTGCGAATTGCGAGTGAAGATTTATGAAAGATTTCAGAGTCGTCGAGGGTACAGAAACTCCACAAGAGTCCACTTCGGCCCGTGATATTATGATTGTAACACACCGACGATCTCAACTATACACTAGTCTATTCCCATTGGTGGAGAGTGTTCTTGTGAGCTGTATTGCACAAATGAAATTTATAGCACTTGGTGGCTAAATGATATGGAACATGTACTCCCAATCACTCTCTTCGACTTGTTGTATTTAGCTCCATAGAGTAGAGGCCATTTATGTGCATCTGTATGGTCAGTTGTCATACTTGTATCATCATTATGTGCGCTGAGATTGGTTTGTCATTTTATTGATTAAATATGACATTATATGTGGATTAAGTACTTATTAGTTAGTATTATATTATATAATTGGTGTATGCTATTTTTATACTATCTTATTGGTATTTATGATGATGTGAGAATCTCACCTCTTTTTGTATGTATATTGTATTCTTTGGTTCAATGTGGTTATGCCCGAAGATGGATCATGACTTTCTGGGATTTGTCACCGTCCAGTTTCTGGAGGGACCTGATATGTGGAACGTTTGTCTGGAGGCAGAAAGTATTACTTATGTTGGGGAAATAACTATAACTCGCCGTAGGACCATAGACGGAAAACCTCACACCGTATTTATCAAGCTTCGCTTTGGTAGAACTGTTCATGCTCATTTGGGACATCTGGAGTGCAAGCACCCATGTCACTCCTCAGGAGAGATCCATCGTCTCTTTGGCACAAACCTCGAGGTGGCGTAGGGCACACAGCCTCCTCTTCCCCAAAACCTTCCTTGTTAGGTTTCACAATGAGAAAAGGCAGCGGAAAAACAAAATACGAAACCTTCCAAGGATCCATGCGATGTTCATAACAGTGTTAAGATGATTACCTTATGGACGAAATCGATTTCGTGATGGACAACAAATCACGAACGCTACAACGAATGTTATTGTAACGTCTCTATGGTATCCACACGATTGGACGAGAAGGTCTTCCTTTTCTACACGGTGCTAGCCACAACAAATAGGGGCAAGTTTCTCTCGTAGTCTCTATAAGAGATGTATATATTGGCCCCTACACATATCTAACATAGGTCGATTCGTGGTGGGCCTATTCCCGCTTGAGTTGGCTAATCAAGTCTTACTAATGGTCCAACCACCCCATTTAACTCCATTTTAATCCATTCTATGTGTGTGACCACAGTAGGATCCTATTATGTTGACAATAACACTAAATCCTATTTAATATTACAAACAGTGAGCGATATCTAGTAATACATCACTATTACTCAAGTAATAGGAATATCGTTGATTCGACATAACATAACCATGACTAATGTTATCATGTAGTCACTAGTCCCTTTGTCTTGATATATTGATTGAACACAAGGCATGAAACATGTTACCCTTGTACAGCTTCAATAATTGGTTTCTTGATTGCCGAGTAGACTTTTAAATACAAATGAAATCAATATCTCATATTGACTCATTTGAGCACCACCATGCATTTTCAAGTCTCATTCATCAAGGGGCTCGAAGATATCACTCCCAGTTAGTGGGAGTGGACAAATCCTATCTATGTCACTCACATCCCTCTCGCATGACTTGTGACATGTCCAATAATCGATTTTGTGATCACCTTGTTACAAAGACGCTTGATGACATTAAAACATATAACTCCTCATATAGGAACCGTAGTTACCTCAAGTCAAAGGACCATATACACCATTGTGATCAATCAATTTGAGACACTTATGTTAGCTTTGTACTAGGCTTCATTAGATGTTTATTGTGCCTAATATTAGTATATTTTAGATGAGTTTAATGTTGTGTGGGCCTCATTAGACTTTTAATGCAAATTGTGTATTATTCTTTGAGATTTTGATGCATTTTTGACCTTTCCTCCTTGGTTAGGCAATAACTTGGGATCTCTGATCCATTTGAGGTGATCTTCGGGTGTCTTTGGAAATCTAAGACAAGGTTCTACAACTCTTCTATGAAGAACTCAAGAGTCTTGATTTTCGAACTTCTAAGGGTCCAAAATAGCCTTGCAATTCGTGAGTGGCTTTGCTGTCACCGAATTCGAACGAGCAGTGTGCAACATATTTACTATATCGCGGCTGCAGTAGGCATCCAACTTCATCAAGACCTCTTTAGTCAATAGATGTCGCTTTTAGGCATGATTATGAAACGGTCAATTTGGTTTGAATTTGAAACACGTCACGCCAATCCTAACTTGAGGTAGGTGCGGTGTTTTTGGCATATCTCGGAGTTGTAAAATTCCAAATGGCATGAAACTAACGCTAAAAGTTCAAGGGAGATAATGGTCTACAAGCTGTCATGAAGACCTTCAAGCCAAAATATATCGCTTAGGAGTATAAAAAATAGGCCGGAAGTCGCAGTAGAGTTGTCTGACTTGAAGCCACCAACCATACACCAACCAACCTACCATGTACACCAATCCACCAACCATGCATCAAGCTTCCCATATTTGATAATTTTCCATGTTTTTACAATTTCGTATTTAGATTATTTTCAATTACAAATTGGCTTCTCTAGGATTAGTATAAATAGAGTCAATCTCTTTGTATGATAAATCATTCAATTTGAAGTAAGTTTGAAGAAAAGTTTGAGTATTTGTGAGAGTTTTCTTTCTCTTCTTCTCTCTCAAATTCTCTTTAGAATTTTGTTTTTGTTTTTTATTTTATGAGTTCTTCCTTCCCATCCATGCTTGCTTTGTTGTTATTCAAGTTTCTCTTTCTTCCTCTTTTGATTTTTGATCTAGATTGAATTGCTTAATTTGATTTAGATGTTTATGTGATAATAGCTTTATTATCATGTATTCAAGAGGATCACAATTACTAAATAATATATCAAAGTTTTTTTATGGATTGTTTAGCTTGGTTAAATTCTGATCTTAAGTTAATCTATGTTTGGATGATGCTTACTTTATCTCGACCTTGGTTTAATCAAATCTTAGATGCTTATCTAGTAGAGGATTGTTGGATCATGTTGAGGCTTCTTGATGTGATTCCAAGGCCAAGAACATGTTGGTTAGTAAATTAAATAGATTCCTTGTGATTAATGATGGATTAAACTCAAGATCGATAAATTTCCTTAGATTGGTTAATTTGTTAATTAGTTTTCTTAAATTCAACTGCCAAGGTATTTTCTTATAAATAATCATCAAAACCCCTTTTAATTATCTTGGATCTAATTGAATATTTATTTTTGGGATCCTTGAAAGACGATTCGGTTGCCTATGCTTTCTATAGTACAAATTAGTTTGTGAACCTAGGTAATTTCTATTATTTTGACAGATGGCACAACCTCTCTTGTCAAATTCTGGGCGCCATTGCCGGGATCCAAGGCAACTATTTGATCATTTCAAGACTCCATCTAACTCTAACAATTGTGTTTGTTTTGATTTCTTTTGAAGCTTTTTTCAAGTGAAATTTGCTCATTGAAATTGGGTAAAAGCGGCATCGTGTCAAGAATTTTGGTTGAGGTAAAAGTATCTCTAATTGTAGCTCGAATTTTGGTAGACTAATTCTAAACCATTATTTTGAGATTGAGCTGAATTTGGGTAGATCTAATTGAAACCATTATTTTGAGAAAAGTTCTCAGATCCGCTTATAAGTGAGGTCACCCTTATTTTAGCCAAATTCTTCATTTAGACCACTTTTTCAATTTGTTAAGATTTTTTATTATTCTCAGAGGATAGCATTTTATGTAGATTCCCTCCTGGTGGTCCCATAATTATTTTAAAAAATTCTCTAGACAGGTTTTCTATAGTTGTTTTTGTATTTTTTTACACTTGTTTTTGTGTTTTTATGTTTGGTCACTTATCTCGATGGATCATAGACTTCGATGAGTTGTCTTATCTTATCCGTGATGCGTACCTGGCAAAGTGGAACAACATCAATTATTGCAAGATTTTGTAGTAGTTCTTTTCAGCCCACATATGCATGTCCTACATTGCAAGATGATGGTTTTGTGTTTCAAGACTATTCTATTGTCTGCAGTAAGATGTATATTTCCTAGCTGAAGTTACAAGCATCGGCTTGCCCAAGATATATGATCCTTATTCTTACCACAGGCATAACCATGACTAGGAGGATTCATCCCTGGTTTGAACCTTATGTTGAACCACAATCAGTCTATACCAGCAAGAACCTATACAGCCAACAACAAGCCCTAATAGCCATGGAATTTTGAGCCTACATTAAGAGGATTTCCAAGGTGAAACAACTCTGCCTGGGGAATCAACATCCAATTCCTAAACAGAGAATGTGGTTATTGCACTGTAACTTGGAGTGTTTCCAAGTTAGTCAACTTACATCTTCATTGAGTCGAGTTGAGCAAGCAACAGATGCAAAATTCTCGCATTTTGTAGAACATAAGATCAGCCTGATGTGAAAAATCCAATTGATGATAGATTTATGTGTTGAATTTGCTAACTTTATCAACATTTTGATGATTCTCGCTTTTGTTATAGGTTGAGATTAAGCCGCTTTTTTAAGATATGATGAATCTTTTTCAAAGCAGATTATGCAGCAATTCAATCCTACGTATAGTGAAGTCACCAAAATTGGAGTTCATTGTGGTTAAGAACCTCCTTATCGATGAGAATGAGAGGTTACCTGCAGATTTTGTAAAGGAAAATCAAATAGCCATCATACTTAAAAGTACATTCCTAGCATTAGCCCTTACATATGCATGCATAGGATTTTACTTGAAGATGAAGTTAAGTCAATAAAGCGCCTCCAGAGGAGACTAAACCATCTCGATTCTTTGATGTGGTGACCTATTACATTAGTTATGGTGTATTGCCGGGATTTTGTCATTTCGCTATCCACAGGGGGAGTTTTCTTTCCGCACTTTTATTTCACTTTTATAGTTATTGTTTTCTTTTTTTGTTTTGACTGTTTTGTTATTGTTTTTGAAGTTATCTTTTTTGGCTTATATTTTACTGTTATGATTTTATTTTTCTGTTGACATTACAAGTTTCTACTATTATTTTCTTACTCGATTTGTAATTTTCTGTAGGTAAGATATTTTACATAATTCTACCTTATCTTTATCTTGATATTGGGGACAAATGTCTTAAATTAGTTAGGTGAGGGATAGTTGACATTACCATGTACATAGTTTAGTAAAAAAAAAACTAACCAACTACTAATTTTTATTGTTACTAACTTATTAGGATGTGGCTGATGACAGAGTAAGGAGTAGTTTTACTCTCGAGACGCAGATCTTAACTCGTATTTCATTGTAGGTCTTAAATCGTTTTTGTTCTTGCATATTTAAAAAAATCAATTGAATTTGAGTTACAAGCATGTGTTGAATCTGAGCTTAATTGATGATAAAAGTATGCAAAACAATTTATAGTTGAATCATTTTCAAGGATATACATGTGTATAGCGACCAGGGGATATTAGGAAGAAAGTATGGTTGAATTGAGAGAATGTTCCATAGCTTTTGTGAGTTTTGGGCTTTTCCAAGTTTGAAACTAATATTTGATTTATTTTCTTTCAGTAAGTGATGTCAATTTATGAATTTATTTTCTAGAACTTGCATTGAATTGATTTGAGATTACATTGGAAGTCCGTATGTTGCATGAAAATGACAAGAGGGATTTTTCTTGACTCCAGGTACTTTGACTAAACAAACTCACTACCTTGCATTTATCCCATTGTTAACTCCCTCTCGAGTCTACTTGCTCATTCTTTTGTTCTTAACTCATTACAAGCCTTGGAGTGAAAAAACCTTGTTTTACCATATCTTAGGAATAGAAGAGCATTGATTTTCTCTTATTGTAGGAGCTTCTTTTTGCTTGTAATGATTTAAGTGTGGGGAATTGGGTAAATGCCGATACGAAAATGCTTGGTACCAAAAAAAAAAAAAAAAAGAAAGAAAAAGAAAATAAAGTCAAAAGGTTGTAAAAGAAAAGAATAGAAAAGGAAGGAATCGTGTGAAGAGAATGAACATTTTATAGTTTTGGGTAAATTCTTATGCTTTCTACTTGGAGTTAGCTCCCCAATACTCTTTTATTCTCTTTATCCTGCTATTATCAATATTGTTCCCTTCCTTCATCTTATAGTCCCATTACAACCTTTTTGAAAGAGCTCTTGATTTTTGCAATTTATTTGATTTCAAGTAGTGGAGAATTGATGTATATGCAAGCCTATGATAAAATACTTTCATAATTTGACTCGAGTTGAGTGCAAACAAGCTAACCTAAACACCTTGTGTGATTTGAGTGTCACTTGTGAGGAATTTTACTCAATTTAAACATGTCTATTTCTCTCGATTAAAGCATGATCATGCTATACTTTATTCTAAATTGGTTTGATTCAACTATTCTTTGTTAAGCATACTTTACTGTATTTATTAATTGTGGTTTATATTTGATACAATGCTTGTATTTAAAATGAGTTGAATTGATTAAATAAAGTATTACATGTTTGTGGGTATCATCCTCTGCAAACCCTCACGAGACTATAACTCGCCCACTCAGGGACACTTAGGGGTTTAAAGGTTTGTGTGGCACATGCTATGCCATCGTATTTTCCTACGCAAAGTGGATTAGATTAGGTTTAATCAAGTTTTTATGTTTTTAGTTTAATAATATAATGTTTCTTGTTTTTCTTTAGTTTTGTTCTTATGTGTTTTGCACAAGAGTGCAAAAGCTTAAATGTGGGGGAATTTGATCAATCAATTTTGAGACATTCTAAGTGTTAGCTTTGTACTCATGCTTTATTAGATGTTTATTATGCCGTGATATTAGTATTTTTTTTAGCTGAAGTTTAATGTTGTTGGGCCTTCAGTCACGCGTTAACGCAAATTGTGAATAATTCTTGGATTTTGATGTGCATTTTGATCTTTCTTCCTTGGTTAGGCCATAACTTGGGACTGGATAATCCATTTGAAGTGATCTTGGTGTCTTTGGAAAGCTAAGACAAGACTCCTAAGCAAGCTTCATGCAGAACTCAAGAGTCGGATCGCACTTCTAAGGGTTCAAAATAGCCCCCGCAAGACAAAAGTGAGCTTACTCTGCCACTGAATCTAAGCAGCGTGCACATATTGGACCATATCGCGGGCTACAGGGACCCATATCTCCAACTTCACTACAGACCATTTAGTCAATATATGTCATTTTAGGCGTGATCATGAAGAAGCAAGTTGGTTTGGAATTTGGAAACACGTTCGCCAACCTCGACTTGAGGTAGGTACAATGTTTTTGGAATATCCGGAGTTGTAAAAGTCTTATTGGCATGAAACGAATGCCAAAAGACCAAGGAGAGACAATTGTCTACTAACTGTCACTGCGAAGACCTCCAAGCCAAAAAATACATCGTTTAGGGCATGAAAGTCAAGCTGGAAGTCGAGAGAAGAGTTGCCGACTAAAAGCCATCAACCATACACCAACCCACCAACCATGCATCAAGCTACTCATATTTGACAATTTCTCAGTGTTTTTACAAATTTGCATTCATATTATTTTCAATTACAAATTGGTTTTTGAGATTGGGTATAAATAGAGCCAATCTCTTTTGTATTATACATCATTCAATTTGAAGTAAGTTTGAGTATTTGTGAGAGTTTTCTTTCTCTTATTCTCCATTCTTTAGAATTTCGCTTTTGTTCTTTAGTTTTATGAGTTCTTCCTTCCCATCCATGGAAGGCTAGGCTCTTATAATCAATCCAAGCGGATTAGCCATCTTGATGTTTAATTTGGAGATCTTGTTTCGCTTGTTCATCATCGTTTTAATTGTTATTCAAGTTTCTCTTTCTTCCCTTCTTCTTTTGATTTTTATCTAGATTGAATTGCTTAATTTGATTTATATGTTTATATGATCATAGCTTTATTATCATGTATTCAAAGAGTGATAAATAAATAATAAACAATTTTATTAAATTTTTTTGATGGATTGTTTAGCTTGGTTAAATTCTCGGATCTTATGCCAATTTATGTTTGGATGGTGCTTGCATTTATCTAATCTTTTTGGTTAACTAAACTTCTATATGCTTATCTAGTAGAGGATCTTTGGATCATGTTAATGCTTCTTGATGTGTTTTAAGGCCAAGAACATGATGAACAATTAAGTAAATTCCTTGTGATCAATGATGGATTAAACTCAAGATCGGTAAATCCTTTCTTGGATTGGTTAATTTGTTAATTGCGCTTCTTTAAATTCAATCCAGTGTATTTTCTTACAAATCATTAAAATCCCCCTTTTTATTTATATCTTGGATTAGATTAAATCTTTTGTTTTTTGATTCCTTGAGAGATGATTTGGCTTATTCTCTATACTACAAATTAGTTTTAGAACCGGTAAAATTTATTTATTTGACAGTTCCACAACCTCTTGTCAAATTTGGCACCGTTGTTCTAGGATCCAAGCGCACCTATTTGATCATTTCAAGACCCCATCTAACCTCGGGACAATTGTGTTTTGTTTTTGAAGCTTTTTCAAGTTGAATTCGCTTGAAATTGGGTAAAGGGCATCATGTCAACAATTCTCGGTTCGGTGAAAGCATCTCCGATTGACCCGAATTTACAGACATTAATGGAAAACGTTAGGCTTTTGAGAAAGACTCACTAATTTTAGTGAGGTCACCCTTATTTTAGCCCAACTCCATCAAGCTTAGACCACTTTTTTAATTTTTAATATTTTTTATTAGTCCGTTGGAGAACATTTTTGTGTAGATTTCAATTGTGGTAGTCCCATAATTTTTAAACTTCATTTGATATCATGCTTTTAGTATTTTTTGTGAATTTTTCTGGAGTATTTGTTTTAGGAATTTTTAGTGTTTTAGTTGTTAGTTTGCTTTTCTATACCTTCCTATGAGCTGCATGTTGTATGGACTAGGTCTCATCCTAGTACCTAGTATCTATTTGATCCTGCTAAATTGGATAGAACCTTTCCTTACACTTTTCGTGACCATAGGATTGGTAGTAGCATTTAATAGAAGCACTTCGAATTGACTTCTTAAACTTGGCATTGCACCTGATCTTGTTGACTCTGTTAATCCTATTAAGTCTGTTTCTGTTAGTGCTTTCAAAGGTCTCATTAATCGTGTCTCGTTGATTTTACTATGGCCGATACATATTAATAGGACCCCAAGGAATTGGTCGCACCTGATGTGAATATTAACCTTTGTGCATTCAATATCCCGAACTTAAGCCTGATTTTGAGTTGAAATTGATTGATATACTTGCTGCCCAAGTTTACATGGTCTTGGCAAGCTGAAGATTCACATAAGCATTTGGAAGGACGTTCCATGTTGCCGTGGCAGCACTAAGGAAACCTAATGGAATAGCTAAAGATCACATCAAGTCGAGGTATCTTTCCCTTCTCCTATGGTGTCGCTTAAGGATTGGGTTGTATTACTTACAACCTCGCCGCTATCGGGCTTCTTGGAATGACATGAAAAGATCAAGCTTCTCGGAGAATTTCTTTCCCGCATCAATAATCAGCCGTAATAAGGGAAGATATTTGTGGCATAAGGCATCTTAGTGGTGTGACTCTCTATGAATATTGAGAAAGATTCAAGAAATTGTGCTCGAGCTGCCCACACCATCAAATTAGTGATCAACTGCTAATCCAATACTTCTATGAATGGTTGATGCCAATGGAAAGGAGTATGATTGATGTCGCAAGTGGTGGAGCACAGATAAAACTCAGGCCATCACCAGAGACTTAATTGAAAACATGGCAACAAATTCCTCGCCACTTGGTACTCGAATGGGTGCTGCAACCAGAATAGTCAATGAAGTTAATACCTCTTCAAATGCTGATCAATAAAGGATGGAATATAGATTGGATGAGCTCACTTATTTGGTCAGACAGATGGCAATGGGACAACACAAACCACCTGTGCAGACCCCTGCAAGAGTTTGCAGTATATGCTCTAGCTCATCCCATCCTACGTATTCATGCCCCACACCGGCAAGATGATAGTTCCCCGCTATTCCGGACCAATTCAAGGCCGTAGCAGAAATTTTTCCGTATAAAACCTCACTCCCCAGCAATAGAGTGTACAGACATATGACCCATTCTCCAACGCCTATAACCCCGGTTGGATTGGATCATCCAAATCTAAGATATGTAATGCCAACGCTCAACAAACCTAAATTAGTATAGGCAGCCTTTCCAACATCAACCAATAAGGCAATAGCAATTTCAATCCCATGCTGGAACTAGTAGGCCATTTTAATCAAATATGCAGTAACAGCCAATTATGTCTTGTTACCAACAATCTCCAATTCCAACAAAGGACTGATGCCACAATTCAAAATTTGGAGACACAAATTGGTCAATTAGCTTCCTCTATGAATCATTACAAGCTATGCCTGCAGTAGTCAACTTCCTACACAAACCGCTCCCAATCCGAAAGGGAATGTCAGTGCTATTACTTTGAGTCTGGGAAATCCTTACAAGCTAAGCGTACAGCCAGTAATTCAATTCTCCGGGCAGATTTTACAAATCCCAACAACAACAATAGATTCCTGTAGCGTATGTGTCCAATTCTCGTGTATAAGAAAACAGATTCAACACATAAACCACATTCTCGCAACAAAAATCAAATTCCCCGTTGTGTTCTGTACCACTTGTGCAGCAGAAGAACACTTGTTCAAAGGCCACTTCCTTTCCCACATAGAAAGTACCCAATCTAGAAGATGAGATGATGTCGAGAAAAATAGCAAGAGATTCTTGAGACCTTTCGTATGGTGGAGGTGAACATCCTATCATTGGATGCGATTAAGCAAATTCCTGGCATGCCAAGTTTATGAAAGAACTCCGCACACACAAGAGGCAACTAAAGGACAATGAGAGAATTAACATGAGCCGGAATATCTCAACCCTCATTCAACCTATGCCATAGAAATGCAAAGATCCAAGGACTTTTACCATTCCTTGCATAATAGGCAATTCGAAATTCTGAGAATGTCATGCTAGACTTAGGTGCTTCCACCAATGTTATGCCTATGTTTGTATTTAACTCTCTTGGACTTTGATCTTTCACTACAAAAAACGCGCTATTTAGAGGAGGTTATTTAGCGGCGGTTTTTTATAACCGCCTCAATATAATAATTTTGTGGCGTTTCCAGGAACTGCCACAAATCAAATTCTTGTAACGGCGGTTTCATTGTGTTTAACAATGTTTTTATAAGTGTTTAATCATGTTATGAGATACCTAACCCCCTTTGTTCCTTTTTTCCCCCAAAAATCCCTTAAACCCCTCTCGCGCTTGCTCTTGCCTCCGAATCACTGGTGAGCTCCTTTACACTCGCAGCCTTCTTCACTGGCAATACAAGTTTGAACCATAGTTTTGTAGGAGAGTGGAAAGTGGTTCTCACATAGTCTGACATCGCACTCACCGCCCACAATCTCGGCGGTAAGCTTTTGAATGTGGTTCTCCCATTCAGCATCAGGCACAGTATTTGCATTCTCCATGCGCTCCCGGTACGGTATGTTCTCCAATTAGGTTACAGGTTGGCTTATGGAAATGTCAAGTATTACCGCATTTAACGATTCAAATTTTCTAATTCTGAAACCTAAAATTGGAAATTTTTTTGCAATTTCTCACTCTCGCCTTAGCCACTCTTTGGCAAAAACCACACTTTGAAAAGGAAGAATTGAGGGTCACAAAGATAAGGTCAACCATTATGACGTTGATAAAGGTGTTGTCTTGTGGTTCGATCTCTGCTGTATACGTCGCTTATCCGGTTATCAAACCCTGTGGTAATCATTGTCAATCTCTACTTGCTTTCTTTCATTTGTTTATTTCTAGTTGTCAGGATATGATTTATTAGATTATCAAGGTAGGTATGTGTTTAGATTTTAATCAAATATCTTTTTTTATGTAAATAAAAGGAAAGAGTGGAAAATAATAATTTATTAAGTTCTAGCAATATGGGGAAGCTTTTTGTTGTCGTACTCACAACAATACTTATGATGTTTTAATTTTTTAGCCATTGCTTAAAACAAATTGGCTGTGGCACCCCAATTAATGAAAGAAATTAGCTCACTTGCACAAGTGGACCCCCTTGACTTTGAGGAAGAAAAAAATCGTTGTTTGTGTAATGTTGTTAAACGACCTTTTGAATTTTTGTTGGGGAAAAAAATCTCCATGCACATACCTAACAACATCTAGAAAAAGTAAACCAAAACTCGACATCACTAGAGAAAGAAAAAGAAGAAAGGCTCTTCCCCGTGGCCTTCTGTAATATATACAAGTAATTACTTGGGCAAAGGCAAAGCCATAACCCTATTCCCGCCGCTTAATTAATTACCCCGATAAGTGTGTCTCCGAGAGGTAAAGTGATAAGAGTCGACAAAGATCAGCATGTCAAAGCAAAGTGTGATCAAAAAATTGTTGTGTGCTTTATTTTGGGGAGTTTTATGAATTGGTATGTGAATAGATTAGGGTTTTCGGGCCAACCTGAAACATTTTGTGTGTTTTGTGAAGAGTGTTTAAACTCCGGATTAGAGTTGAAAATGTGGTATTTGCTTAACTTTATATTTTTATTTTAAAATTTTTTCTACTCTTGGGGTGCTAAAATGATTTGCTCTAAAACCTAAAAGGTCATGATTTTTATCTCGGTTGTTACCTGTTGGAAGTTGGATTATTTATTTATTGAAAAAATTGAGTTTTTGTTTTGTTGAATGTATTTCAATGTTGTGTTTTTACTAGTTTTCAAGGAATTCATGGAGGGCATTTTCATATGGGTTATGTCTATTGTCATGATACGTGACGCTTTGATCTTTTATGAGATCGCTTTCTTGTTTCTCTTTTCTTTAAACATTTGAGTGTACAGTGTCCTTCAAAGAACAGCTTAGGAGGGAGATAGAGTAATCTTCCCTGGAAAACTGGGATCTCTATGGATTTTTAAATTGAGATTCACTTAATTGTGGAAATGTGTTTCTGAGTCATGGATTCGTTTCAAGACACATGCTGCTTTCTTTTCCATGGTATGATAATTAGCCACTGCTTCGATGGTTTTTGTTAAAACACCATCCAAGAATTCTGGTTGGCTACGTACTACAATATGACATACTAGCTTTCATTACTCAACCTTCTTTTCTCCATGCTTTTCTATTGATCCTTTTTCAGTTAACTCTTAATTAGTTTAATTTACAATGTTACTTTTTTGGTTTTATAAATTTACAATGCTATATTGAGATTAGATTATCTCTCTATTTGGTATGGAATTTAGAATTTAGAGTAATTGTTACATTTTTGTGATTTGGTGAGCACAAAACAAAAGATAATGCAAAAAAGAAACTAATAATGCTGTAGATTGAAAGGAGAGTGCTTAGAAACCACATCTTTTGTGCCTACCACTACGTGAAAGAAAACTACCTCCGAGGTTAAAAAACAAAATTAAAATTGAGAGCCACAAAGAAATTTAACCAAACAATTGAGGGCACCCATGAGAGAAATTGATCACAAAGGGAAAAGTACAACAAGAAAATTGATCACAAATAAGCTTCCACTTCTTGTTGGCATCTCCACCAAAGACCTGTGTCTAAACTTTCATAAACATTAAGAATTGTGTAGGCTGTCCATCTCGATCTCATTAGCTCCTTCTCAAAGCAAAGGAGCAGTGCATACGTATGAGATACGAAATAGAATCTAACGAGTGCAAGGAATTGAGTTTAAAAGAGAAATGCCACCCTTCATCATTCTTGGTATAAAGTGACATAGGTTGTTTCGCAAAGTAGCATCCGATAAGGAATGCTCAACCCTAAGGATAAGTAAATGCACTCCTCATTATCAACCCACGAGATCAATCAAGCCCACACTGCCATTACCCATACTCCAATTCTTATATTTTGTTGTAGAAAAAGCTACCAATCTTAGCTTACAGCCTTAATCGAGCAAAGTCTACAGATTCAAAAAACCACATTTGACCTAGGATTTTAAGTTTATCTGAGACATAGCGGAGTTTAGCAACGCAACCAAGCACACAATCAATCCCACCAACTAAAGCTTCAGCAAAGACTTATAAGTTTAGCAATGTTGTCATAGCATGCCAATTGCTATTACTTGCACACAATTGATTTTTTTTCTATTTTTTTCTTCTCCAATTTGTCTAATTAATCCAAATCATCTTGTATGTATTTTATGGATTTAATTCTGGATTAGTGGCATTGACATATGTCACTTTTTATCTGTTGCTAACGTAAAAAGTGACAATGCATCCAAATTTTAACCTCTTCTAATTATGGTTTGAAATTCTGTAATATTCCATCTAGGCTGCTACAAGGACTCTTGGAGTTGTTTTTGTGTGTTTTGTTAATAAAAGAGAAAAAAGAATTTTAAAATCTTAAATAACCCATTAGTTATGGATTCTATCTATATTGCTATATAAAGGAAATTCTCACTTGACATTTCTAGAAAGCTTAAAATTTTATTTTTATTGTAATTAAAAATATAAGAGGACATCATTATATTAAATTAAAATTTTGTAAGTGCAAGTGACCAGAAAAAGTATTCACTTTTAAGCTGTATATCAAAAGAATACGATTTGCCTGAACAGTGAAACCTCTTTCAAGGAAAACATATTATATCTTTTGCATTCTAGAAGCAACATTAGCGTTTATATCGTTAGCAATGTTCATTTCTCGCAAGAGAAAGTCGCATTCAACATTAAATTTCAATAGTTATACATCGTTCTGACCTCTACTCCATAATAAAAAACATTTGATCTAGATTCTCAGCTATATGAAAACCCATTAAATACCTTAAACAAAGCCAAATAAATAAGTCAAGAACTTTCCTAGGTCGCACCAAACCAAAAATTATAAATTTTAAAATTAAAATCTTTTGACAAGCAGTACTTAATATTCTTATCCCTATTACTAGAGATAAACCCCTCTTTAAAAAGTCTTTCTCTTATTTTATTTAGAACTTAATACAGCAATATATATGGATAAAAGTATTATTCTAGCCACTCGAGAGTGGATAGATTTTGATAAATAGATTTAGTGGTCTAAATCATTTTGAGGGTCTCCTATCAACTATATATAACTGACAAGTAGTGGACTAGTAGTGTGAGCTTATGTCTTTCAATAAAGTCATGTTACATTTTCTTGCTTTATAATTAGATACTGACTCTCAAAGATCACCGACAAAGCCCATTTGGCAATTGGTAGCCACTAACATAAATATGAGTGAAATTATTTAAAGTAGAATACATGTTTTGTCGAGGGTGAAATGCATTTAAGGGAAATTCAATTCTTTTGATTGGAAAGGGTTCATCATATTTTTAAGGGTAAAATACATTTTATTCATGTTAAGTACATACAACCAAATAATTAGATATTTGTGTGATTTATTTTTTATTGTATATAGCAGAAAACATTTTTAAAGGGCACTTGACATCAAGTTGTTTTTGACT